>CAUYUJ010019102.1:38640-93640 GCA_963575745.1 Prorocentrum cordatum
GGAGGAGGAGGAGGAGGAGGAGGAGGAGGAGGAGGAGGAGGAAGAGGAGGAGGAGGAGGAGGAGGAGGAGGAGGAGGAGGAGGAGGAGGAGGATGATTGACCAGATGGGGGGAGGTCTCCCTGCACCTCCTCGCCTACCCTTTTGCTACAGGGGCGCGGGGCGCGCCCGCCCCGCTGGGCGGCTGCCCCGCCCAGCGCCAGTCCCCCTCCCCCCCCTCGCGGGGACGGCGGCAGCAGGGGGCGCGCCCGTCCACGGCCCGCCAGCGCTGGTGGCTGAGCCCTTGTGGGGCTGGCGCGCCGCCCCGAAGGGGCCGCGGCGCCGCGGCCCCCGTCTCTTCGCCACGAGGCGAGCGGATCCCGAGCGGTTTCCTTCGTTTTTGGCCTCCTGGTTCCCTGCAGGGGCTGTTCGACAACGGCACGGGGAGGACATCTTGCCCGGGGGGGGGGGAAGTTGGGGAGTCCAGGACCCGCTTCCTTTGGGGCCCGCTTGCCTCACATAAAGCCTCGCGATGAGCGGGTCGCGGGCTCCACCGGGCGCGGAGCGGGCGCGGGCGGCGAAGGACCTTCAGATCTTGGGTGTCGCCGGGCAGAAATCGGGGTGTTTTTTTTTTCTCTTAGTTCTCGGCGTCTGGAGGGCGTTGCCCGCGCTTGGGGCAGGCAAGAAACGGTTCAGGATGAGAAAACGGCCCTGGGGAAGCGGTCGCAACACTGGGGGGCCCATGTTGTGAAAAGGGGGATTGGGGAGATCGCCGTCGTCGGCGTCGTCGTGTCGTTGGCTTGCGGAGGCTCTCGGGCGGTTTCGGGGGGTTCTCGTCGCTGCGGCTTGACGTGGCTCTCGAATCTGGCCAGCGCCGTCGTCCTTGTCGTCGTTTCGGCCCCACCCAAACCCCGTACCTTCTCAGAAGGCCGCCCCCTTCTCGCCGCCTCTGCCGTTTTGTCCTTTTGTCCTTCGGCCAGAGGTGGCTCGTTCTGTGCGGTGAGGTTGGCTGGGTGGCTTGCCGTGGCCAGTCCCCTCAACTCCATATCCGAGGCTCTCCCGCCCCCCGACCTGAACGGGTAGCGTTTGATCCGGACGCTGTCTCATCGCCTGGCTGGCCCTCTTTCCGCCCCATGCCCCGCCCAGGAGAGCAGGCTGGCCACCCGCGCCTTTCTCCAGGCGGCGACGAGGGGCGACTGCAAGACCATGCGGCTGATCGCCCGCGAAACTGGCGCGGACCTGCACGGCCCCCTCGCGCGCGACGCCCACGGCAACGACCCAGAGCAGCTGCTGCTTCGGGCCAGTGGCCACCTGACCCCTGCGCAGGTCAAAGCCGCGAGGCGGGAGGTCAGGGAGCTGCCGCGGATGCTCGCCGCGGCGGAGGCGGCCAAGTCCAAGGCTTCGGGCCCGGTGCCAGCCGGCGGCCTGGGTGGCACCATGCTCTCTATGCGCACGCAGTCCGCAGCCAGCTTGCAGCCAGCCATCTCGCTGGTGCAGAGCGGCTTATTCGCTGACAAGCGGGACACGGTTCTCTCCGCGCCGGGCCCCATGGACCCACAGCCGAGTGCCGGCGCCGACGTGACGGCGGGGCAGGCAGCGGGCCGCAATCTGCGGGCCCGCGAGCAGCGCATGCACTCGACGTTTGCATCCTTGGCGAACGCGGTGGTAGGTGAGCGGGCGCGCGACGCGATCTGTGCTAGCGCGGTGGACAGTAGGAGGTTGCTACGCAGCGTGCCCTCGGACATGTCCAGGTCGATGCCTAGCCTGGCGGAGGCGCTGCGCAGCGAGGAGCTGGCCGTGACCGCGGTGTCCCGGAGGCCGGATCTGCTGCAGCTGGAGGGCACGCGCTTCAAGAGGCTGGTGCCGACGCTGACTTCCATCTTCGGCGGAAAGGAGGCCGCGCCCGACGTGGCCTACGCGGTCTCTGCTCGGCCCGAGCTCCTAGAGGTCGAGCACGCCCAGGGCCTCTTGGACTCGTTCAAACTACTCTGCGACTGTGTGGACGGAGTGGCCGACGCGAGGTTCATGGTGCTGCAGACTCTCGCGCCCGCGTCCGTGGTGGTGAAGGCGCGGAGCTGGAGCCGCGAAGAGTTCGTCGGCGAGTACCACCGGATCCCTGGAGGGCGCGCGTGGGACAGGCCGGTGTACATGAAGCCAGCGTCTTCCATGGCTCACCTCGGCTACGGCAGGGACATGTACCTCGTGTTCTACGGAGGTCGCAACCCAGGGACAGGCGAGGTCGACGGCAGGTGGGAGACGTAAACGAGGATGGACCCCCCCAAAATATAAATCTGGTTCATACTGTTCTGGGAAAGTAGACAGGGGTTCATAGTGTTCCCCCTGGAATACTCGGGGTTTGCAATTTTCCTGGAATACTCACTGGGGTTCATCATGTGCCCCCAGCATATTATAGACTCGGGTTTATAATGCCCTGGGGGGAATATTCTCGGAACCCCAGAATGATGAGTTCGGGTCTATCATTCGGGAGTGCTCATGTTTAGTTTCCCCCAACCCCCTGGGCTCCAGAATTGGATTCGTTATCTTCGATTGTTGACCCCGTTTTATCATGTCCTGAATATTTATGAACTGGGGTTCATACAACGTTCTGGGAATAACGCACCTAGGTGTTATATTCCGAAATGATAATAATGGCACCTGGGGGGCGTCGCTGGATCTGTAGCTGGAAATCATGATTCTGGATTTATCTTTCAGGACTGATCGTAATCATTATTATCCTCCCAGCCTTATGTTCGAATATGGATATCGTGCGTTTTTCCTGAAACTTATTGACTTGGGCTGATAATATTCTGGGAATGATGAGCTCGTGTGCGTTATTCCGGAATGATGTAAGTGGAGCGGGGGGACGCCTGCGAAGAGGGTCTGGCTTTGGTACAACCTTGGTTCATTGTGTCGGAATGTGGATCACGGGTCCATTATTCCAGAATGATAATGCGGCGGGGGGGGGGTTGATTCATCTGCAGGACACCAATCCACAGGGCGTTATCCTCTCAAGATAATGAACCAAGGTTTATCATCCCTTGATGATGAACACGGTCGACGAGGATTACGGGGGTGTCCTCACCTAAGCGGATGGATCCTTTGCGGGTGTTATGCTTGGGCCTTCAGTTGCCATCGTGAGGTCGCGCGTGAGCGCCGCTCGGTTTGCCTCGCTGGCGGCCCGCCCAAACCACCGCGTAAGGTCGCTCTGTCGTTTCGCATAGGACCTTTTACCTTTCGTCGCTCAGGTGGTTGCTCACGCCCTTCTTCGGTGGCTCCAGCGCTTCGTCGCCTGCCGTGACCCCCGCCACGCCGGCGGGGGTGTCGTCGGAACGCAGCGAGGCGCTCGCCTTCGCGCCCGAGAGCCTGAGCACCCCCGACCAGTTGTCGGCAACATGGAGCTTCAAGGAAATTGACAGCGGGCCGAAGGAGAAACCGAGCTGCCCGTCCCGCTGGGATCCGGACGCCTACGTCAATGTTGTGGACAGCGGCAGGCCCAGGCTGCGCTCTCTGCTGTCGGTGCCAGCGCAGGAGATGCGTCGCCGCCGCCGTCGCCGCCGCCGCAGCCCTTGGTCGCCATCGCCGTCGCTGGAGGCGGCCGCCGCCCTCGCCGTTGGCCGCCGCCGTCGCCACTGCTTTCTGCCGCCGATGCCGCCGCCGGAGATCTCTTGCGAGGGCGAGGCCAGTGGGGCGGTCTACCGGCAAGGCAAGAGGGCTTCCTGGAATCCCTCCCGCCTCTTACGGAGCCCCTTACCCCCCGTGCCCTTCTGAGACGGCCGCCACGCTCGCCTGGGCCCCGACCTAGTCCCGCTCGGAAGCTGGCCGCTCGCAGCGCTTTCGAGCTGCGTCCAGCCGACGAGGGGGGGCGCCCCGAAAAGGAAAGAGCGGGGAGGGACAAATTGTACCAATGAGATGTTGCCGTTGGTAGCCCGTCAGCGAGTTACTCTTTTTACCTAACAGCGAAGACTGATAGGTTTCTAATAGGGTAAAAAGAGAGCAGCACATTACTCCACAGGGGGGTCTGGGCAGCCGTTGGGGAGGTGTTGGGGGGCCGTTGGGGTTTGGTTGGGGGGCCGTTGGGGTTTGCCGGGGGGGATCGTTTTTCGCATACAGTCACACACTTCGTGCTTTTCGATTTCCCAGAACTCCATTCCCGGGCCACATTTTGGATGCCCGGAGCCAACTGTACGCCACTTTTTTTTTTTTTGTTTTTTTTTTTTTTTTCGTGTTTCGTGCTCTTCTGACCTTCCCAGAACTCCATTCCCGCGGCCACATTTTGAATGCCGGAGCCAACTGTAGCCACTTCGTGCTCTTCGAGTTCCCAGAACTCCATTCCCGGGCACATTCTGGAGGGCCGGATGCAACAGTCACACACTTCGTGCTCTTCGAGTTCCCAGAATTCCATTCCCGGGCCACATTTTGGATGCCCGGAGCCAACTGTAGGCCACTTCCTGGTCTTCGAGTTCCCAGAACTCCATTCCGGGCCACACTGGGCGCCTGAGGGCAGGGCTGCAGGCTGATGCTTGAGGCTGAGCCAGGCTTGGGCTGAAGGCAGATCTGGAAGTTGAGAACGAGGCTGAGGCTGAGGCTGAGGCAGGCTGATGCTGAGGCTGATGCAGGCTGATGCTGAGGCAGGCTGAGGCTGAGGCTGAGGCTGATGCAGGCTGAGGCTGAGGCAGGCTGAGGCTGAGGCCGAGGGTGAAGGCAGACTGAGGCTGAGGCTGAAGCAGGCTGAGGCTGAGGCTGAGGCAGGCTGAGGCTGAGGCAGGCTGAGGCTGAGGCTGAGGCAGGCTGAGGCTGAGGCTGAGGCTGAGGCTGAGGCTGAGGCTGAGGCTGAGGCTGAGGCAGGCTGATGCTGATGCTGAGGCTGAGGCTGATGCAGGCTGAGGCTGAGGCAGGCTGAGGCCGAGGCTGAAGGCAGACTGATGTTGAGGCTGAAGCAGGCTCTGAGGCTGATGCAGGCTGAGGCTGAGGCAGGCTGAGGCCGAGGCTGAAGGCAGACTGAGGCTGAGGCTGAAGAGGCTGAGGCTGAGGCTGAGGCAGGCTGAGGCTGAGGCTGAGGCAGGCTGATGCTGAGGCAGGCTGAGGCTGAGGCTGAGGCTGATGCAGGCTGAGGCTGAGGCAGGCTGAGGCCGAGGCTGAAGGCAGACTGATGTTGAGGCTGAAGCAGGCTGAGGGCGAGGCTGAGGCAGGCTGAGGCTGATGCAGGCTGAGGGTGAGGCTGAGGCAGGCTGAGGCCGAGGCTGAAGGCAGACTGATGTTGAGGCTGAAGCAGGCTGAGGGCGAGGCTGAGGCAGGCTGAGGCTGAGGCAGGCTGAGGCTGAGGCTGAGGCAGGCTGAGGCTGAGGCTGTGACTGCGACTGCTGTTGCCACTGCGACTGCCATCGCGAATGCGACCACGACTGCGAGAACAGCAGAATTCTACAACAGGATTCTTATCTGAATCTTAAGGGGAATGCTTCCAGATATGCTCCTACACATCGCTGTTAGGTTGCTTTGCCGGGATAATTTAAACAGTAACACGCGGATGGGTCCCCCCCCGCCGAGTGTCATTGATATTGTTTTCGCTTCCAAAAGTAGGAAAGAAGGAGAGAGAGAGAGAGAGAGAGAAAGACACACACACACACATATATATATATATGTATATTGAATCGCTTCGCTCATTCCGCCGGCGCATTTCGCATGACTGAGCCTCTTGGGGCCGCTGGGGGCCTCTTCAGCGTCGCTTGGGGGCCTCTTGGGGGCTTTTGGGGCCTCTCAGGGGCCTCTTGAGGCCTCCTGGGGGCTTCTTAAGGCCGAGGGCTCGAAGTTTTGTTTTGTGTTCCCCCTTTGGGGCATCGCTTGGGGCCCTCTTGGGCCCCTCTTGGGCCGTCTTGGATGCCTCTGGGGCCGTCTTGGAGCCCTCTTGGGCCATCTTGGGGCCTTCTTGGGAGCTTCTTGGGCCCTCTTGGGGCGATCTTGGGGGCCTCTTGGGCCGTCTTGGGGCGTCGGGAAGCCGAAAAGATGGACACGCCAAAATCTGCCCAAAACCTAAGGAAAAGTAATGAATTTTGCCTCTTGGGGCCCTCTGGGGAGTGCTCTTGGAGGCCTCTTGGGGCGTCTGGGGGCCATCTTGGGCGTCTTGGAACGATCGTGTGGCATCTCGGAGCACTCTTGAACCATCTTGGAGGGCTCTTGGCGGCCTCGTGGCCCTTCTTGGGGCTCTCTGGAGGGCCACGGGGGCGGCGCCCAGGAGGAAAACCATCTCTGACCCGAGTCTGCCGGGGATCGCCCAGGGTACTTTTCGTCCGGGGACCCCCAGGGGCCGCCCCGCGCGCGCGAAGTAGAAGTATTATTTAGCAGTTACCGGAGATCTTAGCACGCCTCTGGCCCGTTGGGCCGGCGAATCTCTCTCTCTCTCTCTCTCTCTCTCTCTCTCTCTCTCTCTCTCTATATATATATATATATATATATATATATATATATATATCCGTAAGGGCTTCGCCCCCTGCCGCCGGCCCCCTCTCTCGGAGAATGGGCCATGGAAGAGCTAAGTCATGAGGCTTTGGCGCTGTCGTGCAGCAGTATCGGAACTTCATGCGAGGCCGATTCGCAATCGGCAAAACCAACTGATCACAAGAGGGGTTACCACACAGGGCGATTGGTAAGACGTGTATGGTTTACGAGCTTGGTTACCACACCTTGGGATTAAAGGGCCGAGGGAGTACTCGCAGTTTGGGTTACCACGCCTTGCGATGGATGTCCGTGAGGGGTGGCACCGAATTTCAGAAATGTGGCAAATCCCCTGTGTTTTTGGACCCTGACCCCGCGGATCTGCGTGAGGGGTGGCACTGAATTTCAGAAATGTGGCAAATCCCCTGTGTTTTTGGACCCTGACCCCGCGGATCTGCGTGAGGGGTGGCACCGAATTTCAGAAATGTGGCAAATCCCTTGCGTTTTTGGACCCTGACACCGCGGATCTGCATGAGGGGTGGCACCGAATTTCAGAAATGTGGCAAATCCCATGTGTTTTTGGACCCTGACCCCGCGGATCTGCGTGAGGGGTGGCACCGAATTTTAGAAATGTGGCAAATCCCTTGTGTTTTTGGACCCTGACCCCGCGGATCTGCGTGAGGGGTTGCACCGAATTTCAGAAATGTGGCAAATCCACTGTGTTTTTGGACCCTGACCCCGCGGATCTGCGTGAGGGGTGGCACCGAATTTGAGAAATGTAGCAAATCCCATGTGTTTTTGGACCCTGACCCCGCGGATCTGCATGAGGGGTGTCACCGAATTTCAGAAATGTGGCAAATCCCCTGTGTTTTTGGACCCTGACCCCGCGGATCTGCGTGAGGGGTGGCACCGAATTTCAGAAATGTGGCAAATCCCATGTGTTTTTGGACCCTGACCCCGCGGATCTGCGTGAGGGGTGTCACCGAATTTCAGAAATGTGGCAAATCCCATGTGTTTTTGGACCCTGACACCGCGGATCTGCGTGAGGGGTGGCACCGAATTTCAGAAATGTGGCAAATCCCATGTGTTTTTGGACCCTGACCCCGCGGATCTGCGTGAGGGGTGGCACCGAATTTCAGAAATGTGGCAAATCCCTTGTGTTTTTGGACCCTGACCCCGCGGATCTGCGTGAGGGGTGGCACCGAATTTCAGAAATGTGGCAAATCCCTGCGTTTTTGGACCCTGACCCCGCGGATCTGCGTGAGGGGTGTCGATTTCGAGCCCCCCCAGCAATTCAGACAACGCGCCCAGGGGGTGCTAAAAGTTCCGTTCCCTCGCGCGGTCAATCAACTAGTTACAGTAACCAGCAAGAAGCAGAACTGTAACACTGGAAACTACAAGCTACAACTGATACTGGAAACTGCGAACCCGCGCCTACAGCCTGGTGGCCCCACAAGGGGGCCGGCGGATATATAGAGAGAAAGAGAGAGAGAGAGAGAGAGAGAGAGAGAGAGAGAGAGAAAGAGAGAGAGAGAGAGCGAGGGCGACCCGTCGCAGGAGATACGCGAGTGCTTCGATCAGATAAAGGAGGCTCTCTGCTTCTGCTGGCGCGCTGCCGGCCCCGACGGCCGCCCGAGCAGCGGGACCCGCCTGCTTGGCTGCCACCGCATGGGCGACGCCCCGTTCATTGGTGGGCGGGGCGGCTATCGGGGGCCACTGAATGCCTTCGGCGGCCCTCGGTGGCCTTCGGCGACCATGGAAGTCAGTCGGCGGCTCACGGTGGCTTTTGGCATCGCGGGGAGTGACGAGGAGACGGGCGTCGTCGTCGTCGTTGTCGCCGCCGCCGCCGCCGCCGTCGTCGTCGTCGTCGTCGTCGTCGTCGTCGTCGTCGTCGTCGTTGCCTCTGCCGCAGCTGTTACTGTCGCTGTCGCCGCCGCTGTCGTGGTGTCGGTGGTGGTCTCCGTTTTTCATTGAGAGGAGGGGAGAACGATGGAGGAGCAGCCTCGACCTTCTTTGAAGCAGTGCTCGACACGCAATCCCGTTGGGTTTTTGGATCCCCTGGGCGGCACATGCTGGCAGTGCATATCCCCACCTGCCCTCGTCAGTTTGTCGTTACAATATGTTGTGGGGTGATACTGGTATCTAGTTTCGACGTGCAGGCTTTGATAGCTTCATCGATCTCTTCAAGTCGTCGCTGCATACTGGCCTTCGTCCCAGCCCGCCACCGTGCCTGGGTTGTGGGTATGAAGCCTGATGGATGTTCGTTGGGATCTCGTGGGAGGCTTCTCCGGGGCCTCGTGGCGGCAGTTTGGATGCCTCTGGGGGTTCCGTTTCGGGGCCTCTTGGGGCCTCTTTTGCTCTTCTTGGGGACCGCTTGGGGCCTCTTTTGCGTCTCTCGGGGGCCTCATAGGGGCCTCTTGGAGGCCTCTTGGGGGCCTTTTGGGGCCTCCTGGGCGCCTCTCGGGGCTTCCTGGGGGCTCCTTGGGGCAGAAGGCTTACATTTTCGGTTTGTGTTCCTTCTGTTCAGCCCCTTTCGGGGCTGTCTTGGGGCTCTCTTGGGCCGTTTTGAGCACCTCTTGGGCTGCTTGGGGCTCTGCCAGGCTGTTCTGGGGCCCTCTTGGAGGCCTCTTGGGCCGTTTTGGGGCGGCTTTGGGGGCCTTTAGGGCCGTCTGGGAGCGCCGGAACTTTAAATTAGGTTTAAGGAAAGGCTGTATAGCGAATGGTATATCCGACGCTGTCTTGGCCCAAGGCAGGGCTGTCCTTTATGCCAGGTGACTTTAAAGTGAGCTGGGGGACGTAAGGAGCGGAAGCGAGCGTGCGCCCGCGGCCGTCTTGGTTCAAGCGGCCGGCCGCCTAGATTTGACTGTGCCTCACCGCGAGGCACACTATCGCTATCGATACTAACAGGCATCCCCTTTTACGTGACATGGCTTCCCCTCTTGCATTGGGACTATCGTTATTACGATACAACCGAGTTGGAGCTTGGCTTCGCCTGAGGCGAAGCTGTTGGCGGGGCCTCCCAGCCCCCTTCAAACTTGGTAACGGAGTTGGCCTATGGTGGTCAGTTCTAGCTCTACTCCTCACCATCCACGGCACTCTCTGGTGGACTACAGTTACGGTGGAACATCAGGGTGCAGTGGCATTGCGCGGAGGAGTGTACATAGATACGCAGCATTGCAAGGAAACTTGCAGCGACACCTCTGCTCCAGCGGAGGTCTCTCACTCATACTCTACATCCCTGCGCTATTACACTCCTGAAGTCCACCCACCTACTCTAATCGGAAATTTCTTCGAAGATATAATGCATGGAAACATGCGATACGATATACTGCCGCCTCCGACCCCTCGCAGTTTTACGACGACAAAACACGAGTCTTCACCGACTGCACCGACTACGCCCGACTACGACCTACGAGGCCATTGGATTGGGGTTATTATCTTTGGGCTCATCTGGGTCGCTCTTGGATGTGGGGTGGGACATATGCGGGGCGGAGGCGACACTAGGACGACCGGCCCCCATTGGGATCCTGCCGGTCAGGTACCAGTTCGCGAGTTTGTCCGCGAGGTACACGCTTGGGCCAACGTGACCACAGGCAACATGACGCCCTCCCAACAGGCCGCCGCACTCCAGAGCGGTCTTGGAGGGCTCGCGCGGACCGAAGCCATGAGCGTTCCCCCAGCAGTCATCAATTCTGGCGTCAATATAGGTGGTCGCCACACCGATGGCGTTACTTACATTATGTTCCTCTTAAGTACGAAGTTCGAGAACCTAGAAGAGGAACGCCAACTCAACTCTGGCACGGCTCTCATTGACTTTCGTGTCCATGCGGGAGAAAGAACCGACCAGTCGTTAGCGCGGTTCGAGATAGCCCGCTACGAAGCAGAATCCGCCGGCTTCAACATCCCCAACTTCCAGATATTAGCAGTAATATTATTCAGAGCTCTGGAAGTGGTCGCGGGCGCAGCAGCTCCTGCAGCCTCTGAACCACCATCTGCCGAGGGGCCGAGCACGATTTGATGCTTTCCTCGAATGTATGAGGTCATATGCTCACATAGCTGTGAGAACCCCAGGCAGTATCGGTGGTATTTTTAGTCACGGTCATCGAACCGAGACCTTCCATACAGAGGCCAATGCAGGGCAACCTACTAACAACGTCTGGAGCGATGATATGCCGCCGTCTGAGACCACTACACTGTTGGCCCAGAATGGCGGTACGGCCTCGGGGTCTCAAGACCCCTGGGCCAGATCTAGGGGGCCACCCCGCGCGGTCTCCCCTGTACAAGCTATGGCCCGAATGGGCTCTGCGGGGTAACCCGCCGAGTCCGATTTCGACTCCGGTACCGACGCCGATGCGTCTTCTGATGTTGAAACTACTACGCTGGATT
The DNA here is from genome assembly GCA_963575745.1 of Prorocentrum cordatum. Taxonomy (NCBI): domain Eukaryota; class Dinophyceae; order Prorocentrales; family Prorocentraceae; genus Prorocentrum; species Prorocentrum cordatum. Next base: position 49,433 of record CAUYUJ010019102.1, read on the forward strand.
ACTCTGATATGCTTACCTACCTTAATGAAGAACAGCAAGCCCAGTGGTTATTTTTTGGGCTATCAAAAACACAGGCGTTCATGGCGGAGAGTCACGCAGAAACCAGTCAGAAAGGCAATGCGTATGGTACGGCGAACACTCAAAGGAAAAGGCAAGGGTCGAAGTAAAGGCAAAGGTAAGCGTCGGCGACTACACGGTAGAGGCATACTAGCATTCCCAGCATCTCTCACTGGGCCTCAGTCGGAAGAAATGTTTCTAGGTGCTGGCAGGAACCGTAGGCATACGTCGGGTAAAGGTAAAGGACGACGAGGGAATCCAAAGGATGCCAACGGTAAAACTATGGAGTGCGACATATGCCCCAGTACACAACATTTCCGACGCGAATGCCACCAAGGCGATGGAAGGGGCAGGGGTCCGTCAATGCATTTGGCCCAAACGGACTCCGACATGCAGTGCGTCGACTGGGAGTCACTCTTGGCCGACCCTGCTGACGGCTCAGCCACAGTTATTCGTTTCGTGGCTGCCAGGTATTTGTGTGCCAGCACGAACCTCGAGAATTACTCCGACGAGCTGTTCGAAGAGGTCTTCACTGGCCACGGCGACATCGATTTGGCAGAGTGGCTGGGTATACCCATCGCGGGGCAACCTGCAGATATTGAGTTTGTCGAGAACTTCCACATGCCCGTCGAAGGTGACTTCGGTATGGCGGGGGCGCCCGCGGACTCTGAGTCTACCATTCCTGCAGCAGATGAAGAAGTTCATGCCGTGCTCTATCCTCTGGTGGAAGCCCGACAAACATGGGGTCGATCGATGATGACCCATTGCGGGGGAAGCCGCGAGACGCTGGCGACCTATCTGGACGTATTTAATACATGCTTGGACACAATGAAGAATTTCAGTACACTTTTGTTGCGTCAGATCGTTCTGCGAGCAGTCCGAGGCAATCGCCGCGCCGTGTGCCCTTCATGAGGAAAAAGAAATATCACGACGATCCAAGTCTTTCGCCAATGGACGACGGAGACGCACATGATGACCGCATGGTACGTCGCGGTCGAGCTCCTGGTTTTTCACCCGATCGCGCGCGAGCCCGCTCCAGTGGTGCTCGTTCGAGCGGTGTTGAGCGTCCTCGCCCTCCTGAGGCGGGAACTTCAAGTGGCCCGCCAGGGGGGGCGCCGAGAGCGCGTGCTCCCCCAAGGAGGGGGCGTCTGCGGAGAAATCCGCCTCAAGACGATCCGCATCAAGAAGAAGAACATCCAGAAGGCTAATTACAGCGTTTAAAGGTTTGGATCACACCTGGATTGGCTCGTCAGTACATGCCTGCAGCGACGATGCAATGCTGGTTGGATAGACATTGGATTGAACATCGAATCCGACACAGGTATTCTCTTCGCCAAGTTAAACGGAACGATGATGGTACTATCATTCGGTCAACGAAGGGACATACTAAAACGCAAGAAAAGGTTATCGTGCGTGATCACAAAAGGGCCATCATCGAGGATCGAATGGAGTACCGAGGCTTATGTTGCACATGTCCTAGTTATGCCGATCACAGGCTTGGCTGTCCCATGAGACGCCCATCGAGAAGTCAGAATTTCAGAAGATCACCGTGGGTTTGGTCACATGGAGATGGTCGGGACACTTGTACTGATCCCAACAGAACGCCATACCATAAGCGGATGACGGAAGAGAATTACCTTCCTGCTACAGCGACAGAAATTTAACAGACAAAGGCTATCTGGAATAGCTTGACACCTATTTATTTTCGGGTGCAGTTCAATCGTGCATGGCATGCAGGGAAACCTGCCGTGTACAAGCCAGAAGGAGATATCCAACCAGATGTTTATGACATTGAAGATGAAGATGCTGAAATGGCTGAACAGGTTGATCCTGCGGACGCCGCCCTTGGCGACGGTGAAGCAAGTGGTTCGGGTATGGCGGGCGCTACATGTGATTCTGATACTCCGATCGACCCCAAACACGTTGTCACAAGAGACACGGGTCTCTTTCCTGGCAGGCGCGTTGCTTACCGTGCCGAAGGCGTGGGCTGGATCGCTACTTGCATGGCCGAACGACGTAGTGCAGATAAGTATTTACTTGGTGGAAAAGGGAATCAACGCAAAGTTCCTATTAAGATTTGAATTCTGGCCGGGGCTCCATAAATCGTTGTCGCCGGTTTGCGCCTGGGAAATCACGGCGGGAGCTACGGCAAAGGCAGCGCGCAAACCGAAGCCAGAAATGATCGAACTTCCCTCGTCTTCTGATCTTGATTCTGGCTCAATAAGCCCATCTCTTGGTCCTGATCTTTCCGGGCCCATGATAAGAAGAAGCGTAAGGGCCCAGGCGATGGTCCTAATCCTGGGGGCATCAAGAGATATGCGGGGCAACCTGCTTAGCAACGCGCTGATTGCCAGCGATCTAGAGGTCCAGCAGTGGCTGCTGCAGCAGCCAGATTCCAGGGCACCAGTAAGCCCACCCCAAAGAATCCTGTTCCACGTCGCGGCCCCTCATCTGGTCGGACGCACAGGTCAGGATGGTTGCCTACTTTGGAGGCAGGAACAAGGGGTGCATCTTCCACGAGGCGTACTGAGAAGCTCCTTGCTACTACACCAAAGGTACCAGGGGCAGTGCCCTGGGACAAAGATATCGAGGCCTACAACACCAAGGATAAGAAACACCAGGACTTCGACATCAGTGCCCCGCAAGGAACTCCAAGGACGCCCAGAGGTTCCGCTGGTGCATCTTCACCAGCTGCGGGCGCAGCAACGTTTGCAACGCCAGCGCCAAAGGCTGCCCCGCGTTCTGCGGGGCAACTGGCTCAGAGTTCTGCGGGGCAACCTGCCGGCAGCGGGGCAACCTGCCCTTGCGCTGGAAGAACCGCCGGAATGTATGGAATACTGGGGCAGGATGCGCTCAGGCAACCGCGTGAAGATCAATCGTGCATATGATCCGCGAAGTGACGATGGATCTGATCGCTGCATGGTTGTGCAGTGCAACATCGTGGACACTGCTGTCCATTGTGGCGAAGGTGCACGCGCGCGCCAGTCAGTGCGCAACATCCTGTGGAAGCGCCCTGCCCTCGCGCCAGATTTAGAAGAGGAATATTTGAAGAGCGCCCTCGCCGCGGACAGTCTTCGCAGGCCGAATCTCGAATATAGAGAACAACGTGATATATCTGAGTGGCTGACAACAGCCCTCCGTCACAAACCATTTCATCATAGTAAGTTATCAGACATTTTCATTCGTGAAGTTACGTCCTATGACGAGTGCGACGGTTGGGCAGATCTATCGCAGCTACTCAACACATGGCCCGCATACGCATACGAACATCGTCATCATAAGAAGCATATCGACTCAGTGCGTCGTTTGCTCAAACATCGTCACTGGGCGTGTCAGGCCTATGCTGTCTTGGAGCTCATCGGCGTGATAGATGAGTCCGGAATGAAAAAGAACAGGCTGCAGATCAAGAAGATGATGTACTCTGATATGACTTATGACGCGTACTTCACCCGCCCGTCCAACGGGCATAGCAGCCCTGGCATCAGGCGCCCAGAACCCCTATGCATGGGGATCATTGGTTTATCAGCACCTGGGACGCCTCGGTATTACATTCATGGAACTCAATGGGAGAATATACCGCGTATTCTCAGTATTGGTTTATCTTGTCGCGCCGACGACGCCATTCAGAAGAGGGGCAGGCAGTTTGTGCATGGATGCCCATGCCTTCCTGGTGACAGTAGAATCCAATCTGGTTTACGCATGGATTCTGAGGTCCTGATCATGGTCAGTCTGAAGAACTTGATTCGGGACACTATCCCAGTGTGGCGTTCGGCGAACGACATCGTCATGAGAGCAGGCCGTGATTGCATGAGCCCTCCTACTCACATCGTCCAGATGATCGGGGTCTTGCCAGGTTACAGTTGTCAGTGCAATCGTGTGGGGCAAATATGTACACATCCTTTATATTTGAAGGGCGTCAACCAGCAGTGTACGAGTATTCGAATTGATGATATGTGCGAGATTCGCAATGACGCATCATCATTAAAGAATAAATTTATTCCAGATACCCCCCACAACTTGAAGTGACCCGAACCGCTTCCCATGGTATTCTCACAGGTGTTCATGATGAGCGCATACAACGCAGGGGCACCTGCAGGGGGATCTGACGGATCATGGATACTGGCTCAGAGCGCTGATGTGACGGGTATTACGCCAAGTGGTATTACGCCTACTGATACGTTATACGCTAATGATCCGTGGCGCGCCCAGGTTCAACAGTTGCCAGTACCTGCAGGGCAACCTGCTTCGTTCGCTACTACGAGCAGAGCTACTGCACCAATTTGCACCCCACAGAGTGCTGGGAGCACCAACAGCCTGCAGGCGAGGCTCCAACGTATTCGTACGGATCCGCAGCTCTACTAGGCTCTACAGGCAACATCGCCGTTCGCATCACCACGTCCAATTGCGGGGCAACCTGCTTTCCCATACCACTATGCCATACACAGAAGTTCTGTTGGTCAGCAGGAATGGATGTACGGTCGGATGCGGGAGGCAGCCCAGATCATGCGGAGGGATGGCATAGACCTCCCTAGTGGACACTGCCTGAAAACCCATATGTTCGGGCGGCGGCCGACGTTTTCTATCAGTCTCAGCTGACACGTGGCTCAGGATATGCATCAAGTGTGCCAGGACAGATACCTCACTATGGGTATTTGGCACCCTCCATGGATCGGGGTGTACAGCAGCAGGCTCCAGGCCTAGTGCTGCCACCGACCATGGGAGAGGTGCGCCCTGAGATCCTGGCCATGCACGAGGCGCAGCAAGCCAACTTGGCCATGCAGACCACGCGGCAGCGCCGACAGCAAGATCGTCAGGCCAACAGAATGCTGAGCCGCGCAGGGCAACCTGCTAACCACAATGCAGCAGGGACACCTGCGAGCAGTCCTGCTATGGATGCATCGATGCAGCTGCCGACTTTCTCACCTTTTCGATCCGAAGCTGGTGAATCCACCCTGGAGCGTCAGATGCGCATCAGGCCAGCGACAACACCGCGTATCACCAGCGACGGCGATTTCAGTAAGTGTGCCATATGCCTGGACCAGTTCATGAATCACGACAAGATCTGGCGTCTCCAGTGCGGTCACATATTCCACGCACAATGTTGGGATCGTGTGGTACACGATCATGTGGATAGACAGGTGGCTGGTAACATGGACGGTTCCGCGTGTGAGGCCCCCTGTGCCATATGCAGGGGTGTTGGCCTCATTACTGCCGAGTTCCACTGCGCCCTTGCTGGAGACCAAGAAACACATGATCCTCGTGAAGATATTCTTCGGAGGGCGAACGAGCTCAGGGACCTCCGTGAAGAGCCCAAGCGCGTTACAGCCATGATGGCCAGCACCGCGGAGATGTCGACGACGACCCCCGCGGGGATACCTGCATCATCGGCCAACGCGGGTTTAGTGGTGGAAGCAGCTGCACTTGCAAGGGCACCTGCCACTGACGTGCCTATTCCACTGGTAGCAGAGACCGACAGCAATGCAGGGACACCTGCCCGATCGGCTCCACCTTCGGTACCAGTGAATGATACATGGTTGAGGCGCATGGAAAGCGCTACTGATAGGAGCGCCCAATGGCTTCAGTCTTCACGCGCATACATGCCATATAGGCGAGACCTTCGTTCACGCAGTCAGCGCAGAACTGAGAACCAGGTAAGCATGTGCAGTGGTAGCAGTGGGATCTCTGAACGCGAGATGCTTCATGCGGTACTTATGGTGAATACCGACGGCCAGATGAGCATGCGCGCGGAGGAAAATACGTTCATACATCTGCCCACTGTTTCTACGTCACACCCATACACGTATGACGAATACCCTACCGCTCGGATCTCTGAAAACAACCCGATCACGGAGGAAGAAGCGCGTGGGTATATGAATGCGTTTACACCTCTGTCAAGAAACGATTGGTTGTTGGAACAAAGGCGCCGTAAAGGCTTACGCGGTACGACAGTATCCGAAGTCCCTGGGCTATTCGGCGAACGCCATGAATTAGCTCTGGCAGCCAACAGCGGGGCCATGGTCAACGGTATGTTGATTATTTTAATTTGACATTGGCAGTAATATTAATACCGTTGGTTTGAAGACAGCACAGAATTTCGAGCAGATATCACGTTCCCACGGACACGCTATCAAACGGTTGAATCTTTCAAAAAGATGTATGTGTCTGGAGTGGACACGGTGCCGCGATTTGTGATCAATCCCCGCACTGCAAAATCGCGCGCAGAGAAAGGGTAGATTCTGCGGGGGAAACTGCTGTGCCGAGACTCGACGCATACTCAGCAAATGTGGTTGAGGGCTCTGGAGAGAACCTGAGAGGCATGTCCAACATGCGGGCCATCCAGATCCTCGAGCAGGGGCGCGAGAAGATGATCATCCCTGGAGTGGAAATGTACAAGGTTCTATTTGGAAAGGGTGCCAGGGTGCTTGATTTGATGAAGACGCTCTCCGGGCACCTGGCACTCAAGGCCGATGAATACGAGAAGGCTACGGGGGGCCGAGGTTTGATGTCCTTCACGATCACGGCCAATCCTCAATGTGAGGAAGTTCCGTTGCTTGTCAAGGAGGCTTCCGACCCAGGGCCAACTGCAGGGGCACCTGCTGTGTGCGCTGCCCATGCATACGTGATGTCGCAAGACACGCAGGGCATCAGCTCTCCCATCAACGAGGAGACGTTCGCTTTTACGATCCAGTTTTTGGTGAACAACACCTTGGGGACCTGGCATCGCAGAAATGCGTTCTGCGGGGCTACCCCATGCCTCGGCCGACACAGACTTCGCCCCCCACAACCTGCAGGCGAAGATCTTTCAGGCCATTCACGAGGGGGGGGAGAAATGGACTCCTCCTGACACACATGCAGGGACACCTGCGGAAGAAAATGATACTGTTGAGAAGTTTGATATACTTACTTCGAGCAGCGCGGCACGGCACTGGTATTACCCCCCCATCAGGAGAGTGGGGGTCGCCAAACGAGTGGCGGGGGCAGGCGCGTGCCACGGCCACTCGCACTTGCAGGGGCAGGCCGACCACTCAGGTGCTGTCAGCAAACGCGGGGAAACCTGCAATCTTTTCCCAGGCACCGGCTGTGCGTGCCAGGGGCCGCGGCAAGCCCGGCTGCGCGGTTGCCGCAGACAGCAGTGGACCTGGCTGTGTGGCCGCTGCAGAAAAAGAAGGGTTGTCGCATCATTATCATTCTCGTGCATTCGTTATTGAGGTTATACGGACAGCTTGCGCTGAACTCCGAGCACGTGGATACATATGCGACTGTCTCACACGTACAGAGGTGATGACCTCCACTGGTGCACAGTTTTTGGGTGCGCTACGTTCGGGTGATTACCAACTGTTGTGGCTCGCAACACCTGCCGACTGGTATGTGAGGCTGCCTGGTAAGCGGGCAGGGCCACATTGCCAGCGTATCCAAAATCTGATGTCAAAGGCTCGGGCTCTACGTATGACTATTGTGCTGGTGGGGCCACCTGGGCATTTCTGGAGACAAGGTCCCATGCGAGATGTTATTGAAGATCTTGATTTACATGTCGTGCGCATGAGGTTCTGCCATTTCGGCCTCAAGTGCGACCGCGCGAACAAGTTGCCCGGCGGATCATATCTGCAGGTGGCAACTACCTGCGAACCCAACTCCACCAACTTATGGAGATGCGCATGCAACAGAGCAGGGAAACCTGCAGATCTTACTGGGCATATTCTGGACTGGTACGGACAAGGTGCTCAGAAAGCCGAATGGCGGAATAAGACATTGACGATCATGGCCGCAAGGTTGATCGCTCACATAGACTTACACAGAACGCCTAGAAACCATACAGGTGCTGTACATTTGAGTATTCATACTCGTGTGGATAAAGGAGTTCGAACTTACGTTCAGTCTGCTAATATTGGCCCTGAATGGGGCCATGTTGCGAGACGGGTGACTCTGAACCTGGGCGACAACGAGATCATCCAGGACATCGAGATCCAGGGCCGGCCGACTGGGTGCAACTACAACGCACCATTACCGGATGGGGTCACTAACATCCGTACTCGACTGTACTGGGAGCAGCCAGAAACAACCCTTGTGTCAGACGGCAGCTCACGGCCATGCTCAAGGCGAGTGGCGATCATCGATGACGATCGTCCTCCCCCTTCGATTCAGCGCGGCAGCGTGCTACCCTCTATTCGATAATTTCCGACACTTGGCTTGCCAGAAACAGAACAACAGACAGCATTGCCAACATATGCTAGAATTATACAATTACTCCGACGGAAGAACCCCACATAAGAATCCTCTGGGCGAATCTGGAAAAAACCATCACCGTCGTCCTCGTGGTTGGTGAGGCGTCCTGGCTGTCTCTTCTGCGTATATTTCCTGTCGCCTTGGCGCGGGCCCCCCTTCCACTCCTTACGTTGTCCCCATCCTCGCCCCCCTGTTTGTTCCGCGCCCCGCCACCTCCTCCCCTTCCTGTTGCATGAGCGCGCATGTCGATGTTCCTCGGCGCCGTCGCCGCCACGGCCAGCACAGGCGCGTTCTCTACTGGTCACGTCGCGCAGCCGTTGGGACAACCCCGCGGGCCAGGCTGTCGGGGCAACCCCGCGAGCCGTTGGCGCGCAAGACCAAGCCGTTGGGACAACCCCGCGGGCTTCGAGCGAGGCGCAGCCGCGCTCAGGCGGAAGGCAGCACGAAACCCAGCTCTGCCGCGAGCTGCTTCGCCTCCGCCCTGGACAAAACCGCCTGAGACTTCCTCCATATTCAGGCTTGAGGAGCCCAAAAGTGACGACAGTTACAAGGTTCCGATGACCCGCTCGGATTACCAACATGATCTGCGGGCCCCATAGGGAGGGGGCTCCCGCCTGAGACTTCCTCACAATTCACTCACAGACGAGGCTCCCGCCTGAGACTTCCTCCATATTCAGGCTTGAGGAGCCCAAAAGTGACGACAGTTACAGGTTCCGATGACCCGCTCGGATTACCAACATGATCTGCGGGCCCCATAGGGAGGGGGCTCCCGCCTGAGACTTCCTCACAATTCACTCAGAGACGAGGCTCCCGCCTGAGACTTCCTCCAAATTCAGGCTTGACGAGCCCAAAAGTGACGACAGTTACAGGGTTCCGATGACCCGCTCGGATTACCAACATGATCTGCGGGCCCCATAGGGAGGGGGCTCCCGCCTGAGACTTCCTCAGAATTCACTCACAGACGAGGCTCCCGCCTGAGACTTCCTCCATATTCAGGCTTGAGGAGCCCAAAAGTGACGACAGTTACAGGGTTCCGATGACCCGCTCGGATTACCAACATGATCTGCGGGCCCCATAGGGAGGGGGCTCCCGCCTGAGACTTCCTCCAATTCACTCACAGACGAGGCTCCCGCCTGAGACTTCCTCCAATTCAGGCTTGAGGAGCCCAAAAGTGACGACAGTTACAGGGTTCCGATGACCCGCTCGGATTACCAACATGATCTGCGGGCCCCGCTCCCGCCTGAGTCACTAGGCTTCCTCCAAATTCAGGCTTGACGAGCCCAAAAGTGACGACAGTTACAGGTTTCCGATGACCCGCTCGGATTACCAACATGATCTGCGGGCCCCATAGGGAGGGGGCTCCCGCCTGAGACTTCCTCACAATTTACTCAACGATGATGAGGATGAGGATGATGAGTGGTGGTGAAGATGAGTGGTGAAGAGGATGATGATTGATTGTGAGTGGTGGTGGCGATGATGATGTTTGAATGATGATGATGCCGATGCCGATGATGATGATGATGATGATGATGTTCGTGAGCGTGTGAGAGAGTGCGAGTGATGATGATGATGAGTATGTGAGTGACTAAGCATGTGAGAGAGCATCATGGATGATGCTGATGAGGTTGATGATGAGAGAGTGTGAGTGAGTGTGAGTGGGTGTGTGTGTGTGTGTTCCTGTTCCTGCGCGGGGTGTCCAGAGAAAACAAGAACCCCACTTTGGATGTGGGGAAAAAGAGAAACAAAGGGCAGACAAATAAGCTGGTATCAAACCCCGCAAGATACCCAAAATAGTCGAAGAGGGCAACGACGACTGTGGAGACGACCTCAAAGGACTCAGGTGTAGCTCGTACTACACCGATGGACCTTTGGACTCCGACACGGATGGCAACGGTGAAGAGGAGACCTTTATCACCCTACTTGCGGGGCAACCTGCTGAATCCTATGCAGATGTATTCTCCATAATCCCCACCCTGTGCTATGGGCGACACAACAAGGTATATATGTTAGAACTATGTGGGGGATTTGGAGGCATCTCCCAGTTATCATTCAGCCGAGGTGTGTCGTGAGGGGGGCACCTCGACAAAAGTACTTTCGTTGATCTTGGAAATAAGGAGGTCCAAGATGCAGTGATGCACTATTTAGACGTTTGCTTCTTTCAGGTTGTCATGCTACAACCCAGCTGCCGAACGACTGGCCTGCCTTCCTACTTCAATGCTCAGGTTAACTACGACACCTGGCACGAACATCGTAAGGAGGATTTACCACGCACCAAGTTCTGTGGGAAGGTAGCTGTACGTCGGAATTGATCTTCGAATATTCTATTTCCGAGAACAACCAGTTGGGACTTGGGTGGATCAGATCCCGCCATGGACTACGTTGGCCAACAGCAAGGACACTTGCAAACTACATGGATCAGTGTACTGCAGGCCTACGCGACTCCCATGGGGTACTTATACGAAAACCGATTGAGATCATGGCTAACCGTCGCTTACTACTTACGCTCTTTGAACGAAAGCGATGTGATGGCCATCATCCACATGCGTCGGTGTGCAATATGGAACTGTCCATGGCTGCGCAGTATGCACCAAAGATGCAGTCGCTCTTTGTTGATGCTGTTCAGATCGCGCACGACCTTTTCTAAACAACTCGTGGCCCTTTCCATGGTCACCCATATTCGTCTACTGTGTTGGCGACCAACGTAAGGGGATGCGAGTTGGACGATCCGAGTCTTCCCCGACAACCGGACGGCTCGATTGCGAGACCACCGTCGGGAGGGCTTGGGTGTCTTGCCTGCGCGGATAGCGTGAATATGCACTCTCCATCGCATGATCGGATTCCGATGTATTGCAGATGGTACGACAAGGGTGACTATCATTGAGAGTGTCCGAGTTGTAAGAATAACTACGGGAATCTCAAACCTGGACATGTACTAACACCCGGCAAATGCAAGTTTGCCAATCCTTGGAAGCTTTCCGGCAATCATGGACAGATCCCGCCGGTTCCCGTCGGGCCGGCAGCAGGACCTGCACCGCCAGATCCTGCCGAAGTTGCAGCGCCTCCACCTGGGGCACCAGCAGCACCAGCACTTACGCGACTGCGAGCACCTAGACCTGGCCTGAGAGCTGGATCTACCGCAGGCGCAAGCAGTCACGACATCACTGTTGGAAGACATGCTGCTGAGCCTGCTGCAGGGCAACCTGCCTCAAGCGGGGCCGGTAGCTCGGATGACCACCTCCGACTACCGCAGGTTAGAGTCAGACGTGGTCGACAGCAAGGTGGAGAAGCGCCTCCACCACCACCAGCAGGGAGCCCTGCCGCACGACCACGACTACCAGACTGGTCACGGTTCGATGTGCAAGTCAGTCTACAACATTTTCGAAGCCTTGACCCCAGCGTGGTAACGCGCGAGTTGCGAAAGCTACATTCACGCTGTTTCCACGTGAAAGAGCCTAAGATGAGACTCGTCTTAAGCAACATAGGTCTGGATAGTGTTAAACTCAACCTCATCAAGGGTGTCTGCGACACATGCCGACAATGCAGAGCTGGGGACTAACCTGGACACACAGTTATGCCCTCTACTGCATTACCTGGCTAGTATAATGATGAAGTGGACTGTGACTTGATGTTTCACAAGCACGAGCACAATCTATTTCACATTCTCGATCGTTGTATGCGATTTGCTGCTGGGATGGAAATACCAGATAAAAGCGATGACTACCATCCTGTATGCATATCATCAGTGCTGGATGCAGTTTGGACCAGCTAAGGTATTTTATTCGGATGGAGAAGGTGCTCTTAATAATGATACTGCGAAAGCAGCCCTCAAGGCAAAAGGCACTGAACTTAGAATACGTGCGCGTGGACAGCACGCTACGACTATCGAGGCCAGAAATGGCATCCTACATCATCTACTCCACGTAATGGAGGCTGAACTCAATAGGTTAGACATACCTCTTGTGTTCACTAGACTACTGCATGAAGCCTTGTTTGCTTCCAACGCATTCGCTTTCTACAACGAGGTGTCTCCATGCAATGCACTATTTGGACGGCAACCAGCAATGCTCCCTGACCTCCCTGTTCTGGACCACGAGCAGTCGACAGAAACATCAGACCATTCTCGTGAGCAGACAATACGCAGGGTATGCATTGAGGCGATCACACAGGCCACGACAGTAGCTAAGACCAATCGTGCTCTACGCACTAAGGCGACACTTACAGGTCAACATTATTATGACGAAGGAGATTTGGTTGACTACCATCGCCCTACGACTACTAAAGGTGACTGGGGAGGTTGGAATGGCCCGTTCCCGCATGTGAAGAATGGTCCTGAAAGGAGTCAGGTCATCATCCGAGTAGGCAACCGGGATGTTCAAATACAGTACGGCGATGCAAGACACTCGCTCAACATTGAAGCACTCATAGCCCGAGAGATTGGCTCCGACAACACTGCACTACGCACAGTGTTGACATTCGTAGTCAGCCTTTCAGCGGGGAGACCTGCGCTGTCATTTGGCTATGTGCCGACCAAGAAAGGTACGCTTCAGATGGCAACGGCAAGTCGCTTATCTCCAAAGGTACACTTGGCCCTACAATATCTCATCAGAAACTTCTTCCGCATCGAGAATGTTGTTTCGGTCAGATTAGCCAAGAGCAATCATGAGCTACCCTCGGTTACTTTTGCTGACAGTTGCACATTGGTTCATTACGATAACGACGTGAATCCAGGATTCCACTACCATGAAGCAGAAGGTACTGCTCTGAATATACATGATAGAACTGGATCAGCACACTCAGGAATTATCCAATGCCTGAAGTTCACCAAACCTCAGGCAGGCTTCGATCAGGATATGTCAAGGTTCGAGGACTTGGCTGATGCGCCGGCACCTGAGGGAGCCGCTAGAGAGGCTTCAGAAGCCGAGCCAGAACATGATGACGGACGGCTGTCTACGATCTACGAAGAACCAGAAGCTGATTTTGAGTCACATGTCATGGAGGTATGTTACGCAGAGTTGAGAGGAAAAGGAACTGTTGGAGGCAACTCCACCAGAAGAGCTCTTTACCGTATCCACACATATGATTCCTGACCAGAGTGCGTTGATCACTGTAGCTGGTGGACAGCGGGGACACCTGCCGAAGTGGGGGCGCACTCATGATCCTAATACTGAGGAAACGTACTTCGCTCCCTTGTGCACCCTGGTCGAAGACGACAGCTATGGACACGACGCCGACGAAAACGGTCCATGCGTTGAACTCCTGCTTTGCAACAGAGGTGTCAAGGGTAGTCTTGTCCGGGCAGCAACAAATGCTGTTGGGCGCCGACCGGGTGGCCGTCATGCGTGTATATGTTGCTGCCGCTACAAAGCGAGCTGTGGTCGTCAAGGAAGACGACCTCCTCGCTGAGGCTGACAGCCAGGCGAAGCCTCAGAAAATATCGAAGGCCCTTTTCACCGAGCTCAAGACATGGTTCGACAATGAATGCTTCAAAATGCAGGAGATCGCCAAAGCGTCGAACATCATGACTTCGAGATATGTATAGAAATGGAAATTTGTAAAAACGACACGGGTGAGATGGAGCGCACCATCCGACTTCGTCTGGTATTTCGAGGCTTCACGGACCTAGAAGCTTTCGATGTAGAGATATTTTCGGGAACGGCCAGAAGGTCAAGCCAGAGGTTGCTTGCTAGCACGGCAGCGTGCAAGAAACAGTGGATCATTGCTTCCCTGGGCGTCAACATGGCCTTCCTAAAGGGATTGACCTATCGAGAACTCGCCGAGGCAACTGGTGAAAAGGAGCGTGTGGTGTGCTTTATTTTGCCGCCTGGGTCGGCAACTGTGCTCCGTGGTCTTCCAGGGTTTGAGAACTACGATGAGTTAAAACGGTGTCTGCAGTGCTTGAAACCGGGCACAGGCACTGAGGGCCCCACGGGCTTTCTCACTTAAGCTCAGGAGAACCACCAGAGGTATTGGCCTCCGACCTACTTCTGACGACGAGGAGTTCGAGACGAGCACTAACTTGCTCACGGCCAAACATGTTGATGACATTAACATGGCTGGTACTGAGGACACCATTGACAAGTATGTCGAATTCGTTGAGGATGCCTCTGGTAAGTGTTAACTCAACAAGCACACATATACGAACTGTGCTGTGAGGTACTCCAAGGATGAGGACGGCAATGTCACTCTGGACCAAGATGAATACATCAAATAGCTCCGTTCTGCGCACCATCCTGAATTGACCGGCGCGGACGCTGACGCTCAAGCGACCAAGATCAGCCTCAGAGGTGCGCTGGCATACGCATTGATCACCCAGATCTGGCTGATGGTCTATGATGTATCTCTCCAACGTGTCCAAAAACCGACCAATATTCAATTGCGACGATTAAACGCGATCGCCGGAAAGTTACAGGCCTGCCCGAAGAAGATCGTCTACCAGGCGATGAACCCCACGGGCGAGGTCGACTGACATAGCGACTCAGGCTATCGACGCCTGAGTGGAGACGCCGATGACGACGTCAAGCTCTATTGCATTCGCGGGGCAAAACTGCTACGACGTGGAAACACGTCATCTGGCAAGCCTGTCGTTCACTTGATTGATGCGTACTGCAAGTCTCACCGCTTGCAAGTCCGCTCGAGCTACTCAGCAGAGGCACTTGCAGCAGCCCACAATTTGGAGGACTGTTATCCCACGATTTGCACTATGCGCGAGCTCCATGCGGGGCCACTCGCACCCACTCAGTTGAAAGACATACGTGAGTTGGGTGACCTGTGCATCAAGGTCATTTTGACCATCGATGCTGAGTCTGTCTTCAAGTCCTTGTCATGCAAAGACTTGAAGGAGCCGACTGAGTGTGCCCTTGTAGGACACATAAGTTGGATACGACAGATGCTGGAGCGCGGAATCGTGCATGGCATTCAGTGGTGTGATACCCGCGATATGACTGCGGATGGGCACACAAAAAGGGAGCATTGACAGAGAAATGTTCCGACAAGTCATGGGAGGTATACAGACCTTCAAACATGACCTGAAGAGACATGCGCCACATCGGGCCGGCCCGACATCAAGTTCTGACGCCGCCTGATGCGTGTGCCCTACATTCGCGAGGCAACTCGCTGACGGGTCCAAGTCCTTTAGGGCCTTCTCCTTTCCTGTCTTCGTATAGGTTAGCTGCTGAATTGTTCTCGCTTTGTGGGTGGCGGACGCACGCTTCGTCTCCCTCCCCCCGACTCTAAAGTGAGCTGGGGGACGTGAGGAGCGGAAGCGAGCGTGCGCCCGCGGCCGTCTTGGTTCAAGCGGCCGGCCGCCTAGATTTGACTGTGCCTCACCGCGAGGCACACGATCGCTATCGATGGTAAAAGGCATCCCCTTTTACTTGACATGGCCTCCCCTATTACATTGGGACTATCGTTACTACGTTGCAGCCGAGCTGGAGCTTGGCTTCGCCTGAGGCGAAGCTGTCGGCGGGGCCTCCCAGCCCACTTCAAACTAGGTGCACGCGACTCTGTGCGCCTCAGACGGGATCATAGCAACGGACAGTGGCCACGTCCATTTATGATCCACTTCCCACTCCCATGGCTTCTCTCTTACCTCCTTGTCTTGCTTGCCATCAAAGAATGAGTTGTGGGATATTTCGGTACGTCGCCGACTTTATTTCAAGAGTAGGGTTCGCAGTTCCTTACCTCACGGTCAATCCTTGCACCCTTACTATTCGCTTGGTAGCCAATCTGGCTACATCTTCATGTGGCTGGCTCTTACATCATGTGTTATGCACGTAGCCGTTCACCGCGGCGCAGTGGAGTGCCCGACTGCGTCGGCTCTCAGCCACTACACTCCAAGTGCTCTTCGAACCACTTGGTATCTTGCAGTCCTATGCTTCCATTGCCTCGCCGCGTGGCCACGCGCCACGGGCGACCCAGACACCAATATCTATTCGCAATTTGACGGCCACGTCAGGCCAGACAACCAGTCGCAACCCTACGGGCGAGACAGTACAGTATCCAACGATAATCACATTCATATCATCAGTTACAACATGACTGTACACTATGTGAAGATCGCTATCTTTGGAACAATCTGGGCGCGCCTGGGCTTTGCCGTGGCATGCGTGCGAGGGGGGGGGGGGGGGCTGCGTGCAACGCGTGCTCGGGGTCCCTTGTGGGATCCTGCAGGCAACGTACCCTTCCGCGACTTTGTTCGCGAAGTACGCGCATGGCTTGAGGTCGCAAGCGGAAGCGAGACTCCACCTCAACAGGCCGCAGCCTTACAGCGCGGCCTAGGATTGGCTAGGACACTAGTCGTGAGGGCGCCGTCCACCAGCGTCAACTATGGCGCCTCACTACAGGGGAGACGCACAGACGGAGTCACATGCATCATGTGCATACAAGTATTAAGCACCAACTTTGAAAACTGCGAGCGCGGATAGTAGCGCGTCCCGTAAGCGTCCAGCGATTCGCCAGTCGCCCGAGACGTTCACGGACCCGCTGCAGCACAACGAGAAGGACCAGAACAACCCTTGTCGCATTTGGATTGGTGGTTGGCCTCGTGCGGTACTCTCGCAGTACCGCGAACAGCACTGGGAGTGGTGCAAAACGCACGGCCCGCAGGATATGGTAGCAGATGTAGAACCATCTTCCCAACGTGCGAGTCGGTCGTATTCAGTGATCTTCAAGTCTGAGGAGGTGGCGACTCGTTTTCGGCAGTGGGCTTTCACTACACCCTCAATGTGGACCGACTATCGTGATCTTGCCAAGAAGTTTCCGATTCGTGTTCGTGGTGATATTCCATTGCCCGCTCGCATGAGGAAGAACGCGCTCTCGTGTTTGTGGGGGCCGATGAAGGTAAAGCTCACGAGCAAAGGCTTCTGGTTCGCTTCGCTTCGCATGGGGTGCCCCGGATATGGTTCAGGGCGGTTTCAAGTTTCAACCGGCGCGGACTCGTGGACCCTGTTCACGCTGAAGACGGAGGACGGCCAGTTCGTGATTGTACCGAATCGTGAGGAGTTGTATCAGTGGAAGGTCAGTGATGCGGAGATTGATTTCATCATTGATATTGCTGTTAAGAATACGCCGTACTTCTAGAATGAGGTGCGGCGGATACCCGCGGCAAGCTTTTCAGAGGCGAAGTGCCTGCTGAACTTCCGGAGCGGCGTCAGTGGTGATGCGCGCGATTCAGCTGTGCGCGCGGAGCCTGCAGCGCCGCCGCTTTCTTCTGATCTGATGCCGCCTGTCTCTGTTTCATCAATTCATGCAGCACCGTGCGAGTTGTCGGGTCGTGAGCTTGCTTTTCCATTTTGCCCCTCCTCTCCGTTCTGTGTCTGTTCTTGTAGTGGTGGTGGTATGATCACGTCCGTGCACTCTCTGCGTCAGGACCGTGCTCCGAAGAAGATGTGTATGTTCGGGTGTCTCTGTCTATCCCAGGATATTGCCACTCAGGAAACCCACTGTGACCCAGGTGAAATAGACCATCTTGCTATGCAACTCCCTTCTCATCTCTTTGGTTACACGTTCTTCCTTGCTAGTGCTGGCACTGGTGGCTTGATCACCGCAGTTAGCAAGAAGTTCGCGCTCGAGTTTTCAAAGATTGAACATCGGCCTCTGATTGATGGCCGGGAGCTCTTGACTGAGATGACGGGCCCTCGCGGCCAGTGAAACATTCATTGTTAACGTCCACGTGCCTAACACGTCTGGTAACATCAACATTTACCTCTATGTGCTTCGCGTTCTCCGCCGTGAGGTCCCGATGTCTGCTGGACATTTTATCATGCTTCTTGGGGATTGGAACTTTACTTTGGAGGGTGAGGGGCGCCAGAAAGCATATGGTGGGCTCTGGAGTCCAGGGGGTCGTAGGCACGCTCAGGCCTTCAACGACATCCTGCCCGATCTCATCGAGTTCTATCGAGACACGCGTAGGGCTTTTGTAGATAGCGTGATTGAACACACTGCGCGATTTGATCGTATTTATTCTTCGCTGCCCAGCGCGATTCCTGCTGATGTGACTATTGCAACATCTACGATAGGCCGTCTCAATATCGATATGTCGTCGGACCACGTCCCCGTCGCGTCGATTATCTCGATGTACACCTCCGACCAGACATGAGTGCAAGACTATCCCGCTGTGGCCAGCCAAGTCCCCCGAGTTTGCTGATGAGCTGGGTGGGCTCTTGCTGACGCCTCCTGCTGCTGATGGGAGTGCTGCGCGACTGGCTTTGGCCAGAGCTAGCATGCATTCTGCGGCGGCACGTGCGCGTCGACGTATCAAATTACGTGTTGCCAGCACGTCTGAGGAGTGCCATCACTGGTCTATGGCAGCTCTCCGTGGCTTTCGGCTATAGAATGCTAAGATGATCGTTGATGCTTTGGTTTGTTATCCCAAGCTTTCTGTATGTATTGATGACGCTACTTTTGACTGTGCTGACTTGTTTCCTCTCTGCCAGCATGTTCGCGAACTGTATATGCAAGTTCTTGATGCGGAGACTCTGAAGCTGGGGAATCTTCCTCCTGGCGGTTTCCAGCGGCAGAAGGCAGACAACAATCTAACCCGTCGTCGATTTTTTGGCAGCAACTCCGTCGCCGTACATGGCTTCAGTGAGTGGTTGACGAACGTGACAACCCGTACCCTGCCCCAGGGGCCTCTGTTGAGGCCCTGAGGCTCCACTGGGGAGAGGTCTTCTGCGAGGTGCAAGAGGACCGCTCAGAGAGGCCTGAGTTATTGTCTTTTGTCCAACAAGTGCTCATGGGAGCGAATGTGGCCTGGGAAGTGGACTATGAGACGTTCTTCGGGGACAGTGCTAAGACTCGTAAGCGTAGTATGCCTCGGCCTGATGGGATTCCATAATATTGTTGGCGCCTTGAAGATACCCCTCCTGTACTCCCATGATTTTTCTCGGGGCCTGGTATCTGGGCAGATTGATTTTTCTCCTCGAGACACGTTGGAGGTTCTTATGGTTTTCTTCCCGAAGGGGGACTCGACATATGATGTTGGGATCCATGTCTTCAGGACGCCTGAAACCAAGCTGTTGGGCTCGTGCATGTGCCGTCCTTTGAACGAGGCTGCCCAGCAGGTGGTCTCTCCTATCGCAAGCTTGTGTCTCTGGTCGCAGCATGGCTGCGCATCTTGCGCGTGCTGAGCCTTGGGCGCTCTCGGAGCATGTCTTAGGCGAGGAAGATAGCTCGCTGGTCCTGACGGACTACGCTGCCGCCTTCCCCGCGATCTCGATTGATTGGTTTCTGGCGGTCTTGGGAGCGGTGGGGGTCCCGAGGTTTATCGTGCAGTTTCACCGCATGTTTCATTCTGATAACACTGCTGTAACCTTTATAATGGGCAAGGTCTATGCTACGATTGATGTTGCTAGAGGGGTCCGCCAGGGGGGCCCAGCATCTATGGTTTTATTTTGTTTGGGAACAGCTCCGGTTCATATATACATCAGTCAGCGCTGCTGGGAACACCTGCACCTTAAACTTGAATGTGCTGATGACTGTCTGTATGGTATTCGTGATGCTATTGCTCACCTCGGCCATCTGTTTGAAGTGATTCAATCTCATGAGGCCGCTGTTGGCCTGGTTTTGAATATCCACGAGTGTCTGGTGCTCGTTCACTCTACTGTGTTTCAAGCTCGTCTGAAGCAACATATCGCGGAGCACCCCCCTCAGCTGACACAGATTCAGGTCGTTCTCTCGTGTAAGTACCTGGGTATGATAATCGGCTACTCTGCTCACGAATGCTACTGGCGGAAGCCGGTTGCCAAGTTTGTCTCCCGCGTGAGAGGGGTGCGCCAGGCTGGGCTCACGCTCGCTAAGAATATCCTGACGTTTTACACCCTCTGCCTTAGCACTCTGTCGTCATGCAGTTCGCCCCTCTCACGTGAGGTATGTGCGGCGTATCAGAATGCTCTTCAGCTTCTGGTCGTCGGTCCGCATTGCAGTTTTAACTAATATGTTTTCGAACCTTACCTCCCTGGGCCTTCCTGGTAAGTATAATCATTTGGAAGCTGTGCCTTGGGTTGCGAAGGTCAGGCTGGTTTCGCGGTGTTCGGAAATTTTAGAGATCCTCGAAGACCTGGACAAGTTGTTTAAGAGTGACGACGCCTGTATTGTCCGCACTACGTCAGGCTGGGCCAGTGTGAGTTTCGCCCCTTCCCTTTCGGCTACACATCGAAGTGTTCGAGGTATGCGAGTGGCATCTCCCAGGGGCATCCCTGAGGAGGGGAAGCTCTTCCAGGCCGCTGTCTGCCGTGTGCTTGCCGCCTCGCCTGATTCTTCCCATGGTGCCAAAATCGACTTGACGATTCGGATGAGGAGGTGGATGGGTGAGGTGCCAGAGGGTGCCGCGGAGAAGATTTCGAAAGCTGTCAAATTTGTGATTCGGAAGACGCGGCCATATATTGGCTTGCCTTTTCTGCGAGCACTATCCAGAGGTTTGAACGCGTCTGCCAGATTTCGCATCCAGTCTCACGGCTGTCTATTCGATTGCTGTGCTGATGCCCGCGACCCCTCTCTCTGACTTACACGATATTGCTCATTACTCACGTTGCTCACGTTTTTACTGGATATGTGAACATTGGCTTGGAGAACTGATGCCTCCCTTCGCCGAATCCCCGCCGCGGACTTTCTCTCTGCTCCCGACCACTGAACGACCTCGCGCGGTGCTGCTTTTAACTGCTGCAATGCTTGACGCGTTAATGTTTGCTCACAACTGTCGCCGCCGCCAGCTTTCGTCGGGCAGCGTGTCTCAGCAGATGCACGCTCGGATGCGAGCCACGGCGCGCAGGCGTCGATCTGTTGCCGAGGCTTGGTGGCTCGAGCGACGTGTGGGACGTCCATTCGAGGTCCCTCGTGGTACGTGAATTCGAGTGCTCTCGTGTCTGGAGGATGGGGCCCTGGGGGCTCGAGGCATCTGGCTCTGGAGGGCCCCCAGCACTGCTCTGCCCTGGAGGGCGGGCCACCTTGTCAAACAAACACTTTCAAGGTCAGCGTGAGCTGGCAAGCATAATAATACATAAACACCGGATTTGAGAACTTCGAGGGCGAGCGGCAGCTCACCTCGTGGACAGCCCTCGTCGACTTCAGGGTCGAGAGAGGCGAGCGCATCGACTCAGTGCTGGCTCGGTTTGAGATGGCCAGGCTGGAAGCAGACACAGCAGGCTATAACATGCCCAACTTCCAGATCCTTACTCTGATCTGATTTCGCGCCTTGGGGGTTGCACCTCCCGAGCAGCGCAGCTGCTGCAGCCGCTGAACCACCATATGCCCCTTGCTCAGTAACAGTGCGACCAACTCCTGGAGCGAATGCGCAGCCGCGGGCACTTGGCTGAGAGTTCCCCAGGGAACATGGGGGGTATCTTCAGCGGGCGCAACGCTGGCACGCACCGCGCCGAGAAAAGCGACGTGCCGGCAGCCGTCGCACCCGCTGACTGGTATGTTTAGGCTGCCGAGCAACCGGGCTGGGCCACGCGATGAGAGAACGCGTGATGTCCCGACGAACGCGCGCGCTCGCATGATGCAAATAGTTTGGGTAGGACCGCTTGGATACTTCTGGGAGTGAGCTGCAATGCAAGAAGCTCTCCGAAGCCATGAATTCAGAGAGATCTGGATGCGCCTATGTCGTTTCAACATCAAGATTGATCGTGCCAACAAGAGGCTCAGTGGCTCCTATGTACAGATTTATACGTTGTGCACGAACATGCCAACAACACGGTGGAAATGTAAGTATAGACATACTCAGGAACACGTCCGGGTTTAGGGTTTAGGTCTGGCGTTCTCATCAAGAAACAGGAATGGACGGCCAATCATCACGCCATTCTCACACCGTTCTAAAACAAAGTATGTTCTGGTAATCATGAGCGCGCCCAAGCGTGCAACCGTGAACTGGCACAGGTGGCCCAATGCATTCCAAATGTTCAATCGCATATAGTAGATTCAGTGCAGATTGCGAGGCCCCTCTATGCACGAGGCACAACCCCTTTGCCTGCAGGCATGACACAAACGCTCTCGTGGTCAACAGTACTGGATTCGATCTCGATGACCTGGCGATGCTGCACGGAGAGAACGGATCCATCAAACGACCGCCATCGGGAAATTTGGTTGCCCAGCTTGCATCGACGACGTTCAAATAAACTCGCCAAGTCACACCCGGAACCCACGTCAATGCCGTCTGCTGACTTGTGACACCAGGCAAGTGTAGGTTTGCCCAACCGTGGCAAGTGCCAGACAGCCGCGGACAAGCTCCACCGGCCGCGCCAGCACTTGCGGAAGGGGGACCTGCACCTGCTGCTGCCGCGCCAGCAGAGCTACCGCCAGCTCGACAGAGGCCTTGGGGAGAAGCGCGACCACGTACACCTTTACCTTCACGCAGACACCCCCAATGCCCAACTGTGGACCACAGCAGTTACGACGTGACAAGAGGCGCATGCGGCGGCTCTGGGGCTGGCAGCTCTTCCGACACTCCGCGTGTCGCAGGACGTCGCGGACGAGAGGGAAGCGGCGTCGCGCCGCTTCCTCTCCCGTCTCCAGGGGAAGCACTGCCGCGTGCAAGGTTGCCGGATTGGGCAAGCTTCGACATTCAGATGAACCTTTCAAGCTTGCGAAGTTGCGATCCGACCACAGTGCTGAAAGAGCTAGGGGAACTCCACTTAAAAGGATACCACGCTTCTGCACCTAAGATTCGTGCGATTCTGTCGCGCGTAGGAGTTGATGGTGTACGAGGAAACATGATTTGAAGTTTAGTAGAGTCATGCCGTTAGTGCAGAGCCTGGGAGAAACCAGGTCGTGCTGTTATGCCTTCGATATGTCTCCCTGGCGAATTCAATGAGAAAGTCGAGTGTGGCCCGATGTTCTACAAAAATCAATGTGTTTATTATCATCGACCGAGGAATTCGTTGGGCTGTAGGCCACGAGATTGCCGACTGGACGGTGCGCGCGATAGATCCCTGTCATAGCTGCCGGGTGCAGCGCCGTCCGGCCACAGTGCTGGTTTCCGACGGTGAAGGTGCTCTGAACAATTTGTTGCCGCAGCTGTCCTGAAGGCTAGAGGCGCAGAACTTCGCATTCGAGCTCGAGGCCAGCGTGCCGCTGCCAGTGAAGTACGCAACGGGATCTTAAGGCATGCCTTACATGTGATGGGAGAGGAGCTAAAACGGCTCAACATACAAATGGTTCTCACACGATTACTGCGCGAATGCCGATTTGTCTGCAATGCCTTTACGTTCTACCATGGGGTATCACCATGCCGAGCGCTGCCCAGACGACGATTGGCCCGCTTGCCAGACCAACCAGTACAGGACGACCAACGGGGGACGGAAACGCCCGATCATAACCGAGAGCAGATAATCAGATAAGTAAGGATTGAGGCCATCATATAAGCCGCCGCAGTAGCCAAGGCCAATAGGGCCCCACGCGCAAAGACGACGGCAGCAGGGCGCCACAACTATCGGCCAGGGGACCTCGTGGACCATCCCCGTCCGACCGCTGCCAAGGACGATTGGGGCGGATGGAACGGACCATGCCCCGTCGCCCGTAACTGCTCTGACCGTGGTTGGGCAGTGGTGCAGGTCGGTGGTCGGGGGGTCTTGGCAGTCTTGGTGCAGCGCCCAGACATGCGACGCCCGTCGCACATAAGTAGTAATGGTCCGCGAGATCGGCTCGGATACTACGGCAATGCGAACAGTATTCGCCTTAATCGCGAGCTTGCCCGTGGAGAAACCTGTTGTGGTCTTTGGCTGCCCGCCGACCGAGCAAGGAACTTGCGCGTGGCTGCAGCGAGCCGGCTCTCGTCCAAAGTGCACATTGCCCTTCAGTGCCCCATCGGGAATTATTTTAGGATGGCAAGCGTTGCAAGTGGAAGTTTGGCTGAGAGCCTCCGCGGTCTACTGGCAGCGCCCTGCGCTGATAGCTGTGCACTGGTAGACTATGACAGCGACGTTCCAGCTCCCGATGTGCGGAAACTGCCCGGGCAATGATTGTTTCGGGTAGTTCGGCGTTGATTTTACGCCCGCCTGCTATGTGCTCTCCGTGGTGCTTCTTCTATGGTGCGTTGCCGTGGTGCTGTCCGCTCCCTCTCCTTCCTCAAACGTAAAAGATGGACAGGGCGTTCTGGCTCGATTGACTCCTGGAGAACGGCGATTTGGACCAGGTGCGCAAGCTCCTGAAGCCTCGCGGCGCCAGTCAGGGGCGATTGCGGGACATGTGCGGCCGAGAAGTTGATGGAGCGAGCCCAAACGGCGGCCGAGTACTTCGCTGCAGTGCAGTGGGCCGTGCGGCCAGTCGCTGCCGTGGGCGATCTGGAACCGCTGGGGCTTCCCGTGGTAGTGCAAGCAGGCCCGGTGACCCAGGAGGAAGTGCTTGCAGCAGCACGCAAGCCCAAACGGAGTCGGGCGCCAGGGAAGGACGATGTCCCCGCCGAGTTGGGAGGTGATCAGCAGCGCAAGCGCGCCAGCATGCAAGTGGGCCGCTCTTTTCTGCAGTCGGTTTTGGACAGAGGCGTCTGCCGATGTCATTTTTGCTCATCGGGTACAAGCTCGATGCTGCGATTCTATTCGCTCGTTTGAAGGACGCTGGCGCCGAAAGCCGGATTTGGGGTGCGCAGTGCGGCTTCCGGTCGGGTGCCAGAACGGTCGACGCACTGTTCGTCGCCAGGTGCTTCGTCGAAGACACAATGGACACAGCGTCGTGGAACATGTTCCTTTTTGCCCTCGAGTGGGCCAGATATTTTGACAGCGTGTCGTTAGATGGCTTCCTGCAGGCTTTGATCCGTTTCGGCTTCCCTGGACACTTGGCCGCTGCAATGAAGGGCATCTACAGCAGCGGGATTTTCCGAGTCCCGGAGGCTGGCTTCGACTCCGAGCTTTGGCCGCAGGCGTTCGGCATATCATATCGCGTGGCTGTCTACTATCACCCTGATTGTTCTCAATCGTGATGACCGTCCGCATGCGCGACGCAAAACGGAAATAATTTTGCACTTGGATGACACAATCACGATCTGTCCCGGCCAGTGAGCCCACGACGCCCTCATCGTGGGAACCGAAGAGGATTGCGTGCACCACCTGATGGAATTCGCACGCGAAGCCCGGATTAATTAGGCGTTGGGATTTAATTGGGGCAAGCTCGAGGCGCTTCCGGTGGGGTGCGAGACGCGCGTGGCGCGACCAGACGGAGCAGCAATCCCGCAGCGGGGCGGCATGGTCTATTTTGTGTGGGTTGCTGAATGCCGACTGTGGCTCTGAACTGAGCAGAAGGATCGGCATCGCGCACAGGCAGTCCAATTCTTTGTGCAACGTTTGGAAGCATGTGAGAATTGCAGTGATCAAGAGGGTGCGGATCTTCCAGTGTTGCGTCGTTTCATGTCTGATGTGCTGCTTGCGCACTTTGTGGTTCAAGAAAGTGGAAACCCACAAGTTAGATGCTTTCCAAGCGCGGTGTCTCCGAAAAGTGGCCGGCGCTGCACGTTTTTTCATCAGTCGAGTCTCGAACGACGCCGCCCGAATTTTTTTGTAATTGTAAAACATAAAGCAGCCGTTTAGCAGTATCATACATGCAACTCGTGCTTCCGGGGAAGATGGCCTTGATGCAGGACGACAGCGCTGTCCGACGCTGCGTCGTCGCCCCCCGGGACATCTTGTTTATCTTGCTTGGGAGGTCGCAGGAAACGCGGTCGGTCGAAAAACGCGTGGAACCGGCTGGAACCGGGGTGTATTCGCCATGGCATGCCAAGCGGCCGGCGACGGGGTCATATTGCTTCCACTGGCAAGGGAGCGCCCGGACGTGGCGACGTGCAGCGCGCAATTTCTGCGCGCAGGTTGCAGTGTAAATTTTTAGTTTCTCTCACTTTGTATATTACACACCTCTGATTTGCGTGGCGCGCTCTCTCTTTCTCTTTCTCTCTCCCTCTCATTTCTCTCGCTTTTTTTTTTGTTTTGTTTTTTTTTCTCTCTCTCTCTCTCTCTCTCTATATATATATATATACACATACGCCCTTCCCCCCCCGGGGCGCTCCGCATGGGGCCGAGTGCGTTCTCGTGGCGCCGCCGCGCTTATTCCTGCGTGCCGCTCCCGAGCATCGTGCGTCGCAGGGCGCTCCGCCTGGGGCCCTGGTGGTTGCGTTCGCACAGTGCCGCCGCGCCCACTTGGGCACACCCTTCACGCATTTCCTGTCACTAAAGGAGCTTTACCTGGGGCCCCACTGGGTGCGTTCGCATGGCGCCGCCGCGCCGATTCCGGCACGCACCTCACCCTTTTCCTGCCTCCTAGACGGCTCTACCTAGGGCCCCAGTGGGTGCGTTCGCATGCCGCCGCCGCGGCCAGTCGGCGCGTCCTGTTTGCGGCCGCTTCGCGTAGAGAAAGGTTTGGGTTGTTCGCCAGATTGACTGTTGTAGTGATGGTGATGATGATGATGATGATGATGATGATGATGATGATGATGATGATGATGCTGGTGATGATGATGATTATGATGATGATGTCGATGATGATGATGATGATGATGATGATGATGATGATGATGATGATGATGATGATGATGATGATGATGATGCTGATACTGACAATTGTTATGATGATGAGGATGAATATGAT
This sequence comes from Prorocentrum cordatum, assembly GCA_963575745.1. NCBI lineage: Eukaryota > Dinophyceae > Prorocentrales > Prorocentraceae > Prorocentrum > Prorocentrum cordatum. The sequence goes on from CAUYUJ010019102.1 coordinate 76,277, forward strand.
TATGGTGTGGTTGTTCATGATCATGATTCTGATTATGACGATGCTGCTGTTGCTGTTGATGGTGATGATGATGCCTCTGGGCCCCCCCTCCCCCGGCAAGCGCCGTGTATTCCATGCGCGCGCCTCATCCGAAGTGCCTGTCCATCGGGCCTCGGCCAGGCGCGCGATGACTTCCTGGCTCGGTGGCCGCCTGGGCGGAAGGCAGGGCTGCGCAGGCCCCTTCGGCGCGCGCCTTTCCCTGCCGTGGTGGCCCCGCATAGCGCAGCACCATAAATGGCAACATCGCAAGAGTGGGTGAGCTGCCTCTCCACTGTCGCCTGCCTCGCGTCTGGGCGCGTCTGTCCGGCAGGCCCAAGGGCCGAACTTGCCGCTTGCACCATGCGCGGGCCGCCACACGCTCATCTCAGTTAAGCCAGCCCGTGCGCGTGCTCCTGGAGTGACACTTCTGATGCTTAGGTGCATGATTCTGATGGCGATGGTGGTGGTGATGGTGGTGGTGATGAAGATGGCGATGATGGTGGTGGTGGTGGTGGTGCTGTTGGTGTTGATGGTGAAGATGATGCGATGATGAAAACGATGGTGACTACAATGATGGTGGCGATGATTATGACAATGATGCTGATGATGCTGTTGATGATGATGGCCGTGGGGGGCATGCAGGAAATATGGGTAATACTGAAGGAGGGATGGAAAAGGGGGGGAAATATGGAGGATGGTAGGAGCGGCGGAGAAGGGAGAGGAGGATGGTGAGCGGTTGTGAGCAGTAGCAGGGATCAGGCGACAAGGAGCCGAGAGGAACGAACGAGCAGGGATTGAGGAGGAAGGGGGGGGAGGGAGGGACGAGGGAGGGAGGAGGGCGGGAGATAGGATGAGAGAGGGAGGCGGTAGGGACGCTGGGGGCATGGGAATGGGGCTCAGACCTCCGATCTCGTGGGTCCTGGAGATCTCCACCGACTTTTGCAAGTTGTCTTTCATCCTGTTGTTGAACCCCCCCTCGGGTTTCGAAACGGCGCCCAAGAGCTGAGGCATTGGAGCAACATGTGGCGCTTTTTTGTATTCCAAGTCGCCACATATTGTTTCTCTCTGGAGGAGTGGGGGGAGGGAGAGGTGGAGGACCTCCCCGCAGAGGGCCGCGGGAGGCAGCTCACTGCGGTTTGAGCACCTGGGGAACTTCAAGCACACAGCTGGCTACCTGTACTACCAGCTGAGTGCGAAGGACCAGCTCGAGCCCATCTTGAGGATGGGCTGGGCTGCTCTGATGCTGGCAATAGGCACGCTGTTTAGGAGGATGAGGTGGTGGAGAAAGGGGAGCAGGAAGCTGCGGCAGGGGAGGGGAAGGTCACGAGGAGAACGATGAGAACGGGGAGGCGGCAGAAGGATGGGAAGGAAGATGACGACCAGGAAACACGCACGGACGATGGCGAGAATGAGGAATGATGAGGAATTATGATAATCATATCATACTCGTAGGCAGGATGACACATGAGGTATGATAAGCAAGAGGAGGAGGAGGAGTAGGAGGAGGAGTACGGAAGGTGGAATGGAGGGAGGGGCGGGAGGTGTTTGAGTGGGGAGGCGACGGGTGTGAGGAGGGACGGGAGTGGATGGGGAGGGAGTGGGTGGGGAGGGGAGGTGAGGAAGGGATGGGAGGAGGAAGGGAGGGTGAGGGAGATGCTTCATTATGCTGCCTGTCCACATCACTAGGCTGAAGATGCATGCAACCGCTGTCTTGAGGGACAAGACGCTGACTCGTATTGGTGGCGCGAAGTGTTTGCATGCTGCCCAGATGTGCTCGTACCGTACACGAATGTAGTGGAAATCATTGCTGACCGAGCTGAGTGAACAACGAGTGCGCACGAATGCATCCCGTACTCAATATTGACACACATGTTGGCAATAATTATAATGACACTTCGCAAGCGTTTCGGGGTCTGCCCCAGCCTGTCAAGCTGATGATACCTGGCTCCTGGTTCGGACCCCTAGCCCTGCTGATCGAAGTTTGTGCCTGCTGCCCCTTGCCTCCTTCATCGCATGCGCTAGCCCTAGCAATGTAACGCATGTCGTCTGGCTCCAGCTTGGTTTCCCACTCGCAGATCAGCGTCTGCCCCGACTGCAGATGCTGCTGCCGCCCTTCCTTCTCGCATGCGTTGGTTCCCGCAGTGGAGCTGATGACATCGGGCTCCATATTGGTATTCCAAATCTCGGTGAGCTGCGGCTTCGTGCTGCCACCGTCTTCTGTCCTCGTACGCGTTGCTCTTAGTACTGTTGCCCGCTTCGCGCGCTCGCGGTTGTCCCTGGGCTTCAGCAAACGACGCCAGGATGTCCCGTCCCACCCCCGTGCTACCGCCGCCAGCATTTCTCCCACGTGGTGGCATGGACTCTGGATGCGCTGACGTGGGGTGCTGCCCGCGCCTGCCGCCACTGCCAAGCGTTTTCGCATCCGGCTGCTGCAGCTGCGTAACTGGTGACGTTGAGGCGCCCCATACTGCCTGCCTCGCGAGTGCTGGTCCCTGCATCGGAGGTGATGTCATCGGGCTCCCCTTTTGCTCTCCACATCTGCGGCAACTGTTTCCCGTACTTGCTCCCGGTAGCCTCAGCGCTGTAGCCGAGGGTGTCTGGGTTCCCCGTCCCCTACCTGACCTTCTACTAAGCGCCTTTCTCGCAAGCGGTAGTACCAAACTGAGCTGATGACCCGTGGCCCTCTTGCCCTGGCTCCTGGTTTCAGCGGGGGAGTGCAATATGTTTGGCCCCACGGTCCACGAGGTTATCTGGTTCCGCACCTGATCCTATTGTTGTAGTTGGCGGCGCACGGCGCGCGACGTGCAGCATGTTCAGCAGGTTCCTTGAGGGCGTCCCGATGACTCAGTCGAACGCCGTCCATCCCCCTTGATGCGCCCCATGGGGGCCAGACATCACGCGTGCCCAACGGGGGTGGATGGGTTGATGGGATGATATGGTTGATCTGGTTGCTGGGGAGGATGGATCGGGATCGGGGGGATGGGGGCAATGAGTCGGATGATTGGGGGTGCAGGCTGCTTGCCTGGGACCCGATCACCGTAATCTTGATGTACGCAGGGGACGAGGAGCCATCGCAGGCTGCCAGTGGGGAGGGAGGGGGGAGGAGAAGGAAGCGGAGAAGCAGCACAAGCAACGATCGACGACGACGATGACGATGACGATGACGATGATGATGATGATGATGATGATGATGATGATGATGATGATGATGATGATGATGATGATGATGATGATGATGCTGATGCTGCTTCTGCTGCTTCTGCTGATGCTGCTGATGATGATGATGATGATGCTGATGCTGATGCTGATGCTGATGCTGATGCTGATGCGGATGATGATGATGATGATGATGCTGATTATGATGATGAGAATGAGTATGATGATGATGACGATGGTGGTGGTGGTGGTGGTGATGATGATGATGATGATGATGATGATGATGATGATGATGATGCTGATGCTGATGATGATGATGATGATGATGATGCTGATGATGATGATGATGATGAGGAGGAGGAGGAGGAGAAGGAGGAGGAGCAAGAGGAGGAGGATGACCAGGATCGAGGCTCTTGAAAGTTTTTTGTCGTTTTCGGATGTCCGGAAGCCTCCATGAATCTTCAGGATGAGGAGGGCTTCCGTGCCTGCCTCACCTGCCTTTGGTTGTGCTCTCTTTTGTCTCCTGCCTGGCCTCCTTTCTTTTCTTGCTTTGCGCCTGCATTGGGGCCTTACTCCTGCATCTTCTCCCTCGTCCTCGGTCGATTGCCGCTCTCGTTGCTTTCTTCATGCCGCCGTGGGGCAGTCTCACTGGTGTTCAATTTTATCCTCGCTGTCCACGCCATGGTTTGTGGCGTTCTCCAACTCTCACGCGGCCGTGGTGAGTCTCTTCCATGGTCTTGCGTGCACCCTCCCTGCCATATATGCCCAGATGGCCGATGCCGGTAGGTTTGCATCCTAAGCGATGTTGAGGCTCCGACCGCCGCGCGCGCGGTTCTGACTGTTGCACTTTCTCCGCCTCGTCATTGCGCGCGAGGCCGCTAGAGCCAAAAAGTGTATGTGTGTGTGTGTATGTGTGTGTGTGTGTGTGTGTGTGCGCGTTCTTGGGTGGGGATCTTGCCACGCGCCTGGCCCTGCTGTGAGCGGGCCCGGCTTCTCCCTCTCCTCCACGCAGTCGCCGGGCGCCTCCTCCCCCTCCTCTTGTATGGTGGCCCGATTCGCGTTCCGTGCACCACACCACGCTTCTTTCGCTAGCGCAGTGACTCTGCCTAGCCGCCGACGCAAAAAGTGTTCTTGGGTGGGGGAGGGGGAGGGGGAGGGAGGGGGGATCCATGTATGGTGATTTGTTGAGCTGAACGTTTAGCCTTCTGCTTCGGCTCTTAGCATTCAGCCCTCAGTCCTTCGCTTTTATCATGTGGCCTTAGGTTGCATTGTCTTTCGCGATTAGCCCTTGCCTTCGGCATCTGGCATTCACCCGTCAGGCATTGTCCTCTTAAGCCTTGAACACGTGGCCATTAGCGCTAGCATTCAACGTCAACCCTGCGCCTGAACCTTCGGTCCATCATCTTTGGGCTTGTAACCTCCTTTCTCTTGTGGCCTTTCTCCTTTGTGATTGTTGAGCCCTAGTGCTAGCCTTACTCTCAGCCTTTGCGTTGTCTCTCGCTGTTCACCGTCGCTTCGGCTTGCGCCACCTTGGCATTCGCCAGTGCCTTTGCTTGAAGCGTGCCTGTATTTGACGATGGGACGACAGAGGGCTCTGAGCGACGAGGACCCACAACTGACAGTATTTGAGACGGCAGTGTCTTCTTGGACAGGAGCGGGGTCGACATGAGATGTCGTGGAGATGCGGAGGAGGGAGGCGGATGAGGTAGAGGGATGTGAGGTGAGACTATGGCTTTGCGAGGTGTGGGGAGGAACGGGAGAAGCGGGAGGGATGGGAGGATAGAGGGAGCAGGGAGGGAAGCGAGGGAGGGAGAGAGGAGCCCCTGGGCGAAGGAAAGGGAGAAATGAGAGGCGGGCGGGGGGGAAGGGAGGGAGTGAGGGTAGATGGACAGATGAAGGAGGAGGGAGGAGGGATGAGGGTTGGGGTGGGAGGAGGGGGGGAGGGCAGGAGGAGGGAGGACAACGGTGGAGCGATGAGGCTCGGTACGGAAACCACGTCGCCAAGCCACAGGCGGTGGGAGGAGATGATTCGGCGCGGCCCGAGTCCCAGCAGGCTGACCGAAGGCGCGCCCCGGAAAGTAGGCGCGCCAGGCCAGCGCGCGGTTCGGACAAACCTTGCGTTGCGCTGCCTGGGGGCGACCGGGTGAGGTGATCTGCAGGAGAGGGACCGATCGGCGCTGGGCCCCGCCGGGCTTGCGCCGCTTCCCCGTTCAGTTCAAGTGCGAGCGCGCTGCTCGCTGTGGGAACGAAGGGAGCAGCAGAAGAAGGAGGAGGAGGAGGGGGAGGAGCACGAGACGGGTGGGGAGGGAAAGATCGGCCGCTTCTGCATGTATGGGGTTCCTCCGTGGCCTGCTGCGACGGGGAACTTAAAGCCAGGATGCAGTCCAGAAAGTGTGTGTTGCCAGTGCGCCTCTGGGGGAGGACTGAGGAGTGAGCGAGGGGCGGACACAGACCAACATCGTAGTTTTTTAAACCCGTGGGTCCCAGAGCCCTCTACCCATTCCCCTGGGCAGTTAACTTCGCCCTGGTCTGTTTGTTGATGGCCCCAGCTTTCGGGAGGACGAGGAGGAGGGAGGCACAGGGGCAAGGCGGAGGGAGAGGGAGCAGGCGGTGCCGACCATGGCGAGATCGGTCGCGGTGTCCCACATACTTCTGAGAGAACTGCGTGTTGTGTGAAACCCCTTGTTCTCTGACGCCGAACTCGACCTCACAGAGCAGGCAGTCCTCAGCTTTTCAGAGGCCGACTCTGACTTCAGGAGACGCGCAGTCCTCTTTCTTGCCGGAAGCCGAGCTCGACACGCGGGGACACGCCAGCCCTCTCGGTTATTCGACCTCGAGCCGTGCAGCTCCCTCTGCGGGTCCTCGAGCCGCCGCCGCCGCTGTGGGCGCCGGCGTGCGCGCGGCGCAGGTGCCCGCGGAGTCGCCGCCAGCCAGCGACGCCAAGGCACCCGCCAAGGCTGCCAAGAGCGCGGCGGCCCCACCAGCCGCCACGCAGGCGGAGGACTCGCAGGTGCCCGCGCACCACAAGGCGCGCGGGAGGGCTTGCCGGGGGGGGGCGGCGGGGCCTGGTCCGGCGGCGGCGTGGTTGTGGGCACTTGTTTTCGGTTCTTGTTCGGACGCACTGGCCAGCTGCAGCCCCTCCTTTTCCTTTGGCCGTCGCGGTTTTTCCTTTTCAATTTGGGCTGCCTCATCTAGGTGGCGGAGCCGTTCGATCCGCTGGTTCCTTCACCTCCCGTTGCCCCCTCCTCATCACACGCACGCGATATTGACGCTGGTCTCCTCTCCGCCACGCCGCTGTTCTCGTTTCCCCTCTGTTCCACAAGCTGTTTTGTAGCGCGCAGGATTGTGCCGACTGAGCGTTTTGCATTGTACTTTCAATGCGGCATCGTTGGCCTCGTTTCAGGATGGGCGCTTTGCTCCCGTCGTTCCAATTGGCGCTCTCGCCCCATCCTGGGCCTCACTTCCGGTTCCGATTCGTTTCTCGTCGTTGCCGTTCCCCTCGTCCCTCCTCGGTGTTCTCCTGGTCTTCTGCCTCCTCGTACTCCTCCCTGCTTATTTTCATCCTTTTCATCTTGTGCTGATTGCGTTCGCACGCTGGGGCCACTTGGGGGTTCAAGGTCAGCTAGGACATCCCAGCCAGCGGATACAACAAAACAGCACAGCGTAATGGAAACGAATGGGTGGGAGGGGTCGGATGTCAGATCTGGGGCGCGCGCGTAGCTTGTCCTCGGGACTGAGGGGGGTTCAGACTGATGGCTCACTGCTACCGTCTGCCCATGTGCCTTCAGTTGCAATGCAGTTTAGATCCTTGTCCGCCAGTGCGCCTCCAGTGCCAGTTCTGGAGCAGGCCGAGGTTCCGAGGGTCTCTCCTGCTCGACTGGCCCACTTTCGCCTGCGGCTGGTCTGTCATTTCATGGTGTTTGTTGAGCAGATCCCGTGGTGAGGCCGAAAGGGATAAGGCGACAAGGCTTCGAACCGAACCCAAAATTGGTAATCGAATTCGCGGCTCAGCGCAGCTGCTCGCTGACCGTGCCTGCCCGCCGACCGTGCCTGCAAGCGTACCCGCTGACCCGCCATTTCATCGCGTCGACGAGGGAGGATCCGAGGGATCGGGTGGGCCCCCCCTCCCCCCTCACCCCTCCTTCCCACCCCTCGCGACCGAGGTGCTTGGCGCGCACGGGTTCCAGCCGATGCACCCTGGGGTGCTCGGGGCCCGAGGAGTCGACAACCTCCCGCACCTTCGGCAGGACCCCGACCAGCCTCGTGCCCCAGGCTGCGGACGGCGGCCGTCGCCGCCGCCGCCGCCGCCGCCGTCGTCGTCGTCGTCGTCGTCGTCGTCGTCGTCGTCGTCGTCGTCGTCGCTGTCGTCGTCGTCGTCGTCGTCGGCGTTGTCGTCGTCGTCGTCGTCGTCGTCGTCGTCGTCGTCGTCGTCATCTGTGTCTGTGTCTGTGTCTGTGTCTGTGTCTGTGTCTGTGTCTGTGTCTGTGTCTGTGTCCGTGTCTGTGTCTGCGTCTGTGTCGTCGTCGCCGTCGCCGTCGCCGCCGCCGCCGCCGCCGTCGTCGTCGTCGTCGTCGTCGTCGTCGTCGTCGTCGTCGTCGTCGTCGTCGTCGTCGTCGTCGTCGTCGTCGCCGCCTACGTCGTCTGTATCGTCTGTGTCGTCCGTGTCGTCTTCGTTGTCGTTGTCGTCGTCGTAGTCGTCGTCGTCGTAGTCGTCGTCGTCATCGTCGTCGTCGTCGTCATCTGTGTCTGTGTCTGTGTCTGTGTCTGTGTCTGTGTCTGTGTCTGTGTCTGTGTCTGTGTCTGTGTCTGTGTCTGTGTCGTCGTCGTCGTCGTCGTCGTCGCCTGTCGTCGTCGCCTACGTCGTCTGTATCGTCTGTGTCGTCCGTGTCGTCTTCGTTGTCGTTGTCGTCGTCGTAGTCGTCGTCGTCGTAGTTGTCGTCGTCGTCGTCGTCGTCGTCGTCGTCGTCGTCGTCGTCGTCGTCTGTGTCGTCGTCGTCTGTGTCGTCGTCGTCGTCTTCGTCGTCGTCGTCGTCGTCGTCGTCGTCGTCTGTGTCGTCGTCTGTGTCGTCGTCTGTGTCGTCGTCTGTGCCGTCTGTGTCGTCTGTGTCGTCTGTGTCGTCTGTGTCGTCTGTGTCGTCTCTGTCGTCGTCGTCGTCGCCGTCGTCGCCGTCGTTGTCATTTGTGTCGTCTGTGTCGACCCCGCAAGGGAGCACTCCCCCTTCCGCCTGCACCAGTTCGGTGCCTCGCAACCGCTACCATGTCCCTCTCGACGGCTCTGCAAGGGCTCGGCCGGACCTCCCCTGGCCGCCCGAGCTCTTGCAGGCCTCGGTGGGCCCCCGCCCCCATTCGTTCGCGGGCTGTGGTACCCCCGGGGGTGCGGGTGGTGCGCTTTGCCGGTGCCGCCGCCCAGTCGCCTCGCCCGTGGGACTCAGAGGTGGGGCGTCCTCCTCCCTTTCGCTTTTTCTCTCCCGTTCGCTCTCCCTCCCTCACGCGCCGCCATGGCGCTGCTCGGGTGCTTGCAGCCGCTGCCCCAGCCCTGGGGAAGGGCGGCCGTCAGGCTTTGATGCTGTTCGTTTTTGCACCCTTATCCCCTGGGAGCTCGTCTCTCGCACTGCGCCCCGCCGCCGGCGGCCCCCTGGTGCAGCAGCCGCCGCGGGCCCGCCAGCGGGGCTGGCCGCGCCACGCGTTCGGAGCGTGACCCGTACCCCTGAGCGGCTCGCTCCCCCCGCTCCCTTTTTCGGCCGCGTCCTTGTCCTCCCCCTCCCGCGTGGTGGCACAATTCGCCTGCGTGGTGGCACAATTCGCTCGAAAAGCAGCCCCGTTTCGGTCTTTTCCGCTAGAGCAGACGACCCCTGCCTCGCCGCCGACGCAAAACATGTCGTCTATGTCGTTTGTGTCGTCATCGTTGACTGTCGTCGTCATTGTCGTGGTCGTCGTCTGTATTGTCTGGGTCGTCTGTGTCGTCGTCTGTGTCGTCGTCGCAGACGGCGCAGGCGACGCAGACGACGCAGGCGAAACGACGACGCAGACGACGACGTAGACGACGACGCACTCCAGTATGTTCGGCAAGGTGCGCCCTGGGAACCGCGTTTTCTAGCCGCAGACTGCTTGCCCGCCCGGCCGTAGCACTGATTCGAGACAGGCGGGTTGTTGTTCATTTTTTTTTTTTTTTTTTTGTTTTTCTTTTCTTATTATTCTTTTTCTAAAAAAAAAAAGACGACGACACAGACGACGAAGACGACACAGACGACGGCGACGATGACAACACAGACGACGCAGACGACGACGACACAGACGACGCGGACGACACAAACGACACAGACGACACAGACGACGCAGACGACGACGACAACGGCGACGACGATGATGACGATGACGACGACGACACAGACGACGACACAGACGACGACGACGACGACCGACGACCGACGACGACACAGACGACGCAACGGACGACACAGGCGACGACACAGACGACGTCACAAACGATGCCACAGATTACGACACAGACGACGATCCAAACGACGACGCAGACGACGCCACAGACGACGCCACGGACGACGACACAAAGACGACACACATGTCGGCAAAGACGACGACACAGACGACGACGACGACACAGTTGGCGACAACACAGACTGCGACGGCGACGACGACACAGGCGATGACGTCAACGACGACGACACAAACGACACAGCCGACACAGACGACGACGACGACACAGACGACACCGACGACACAGACGACATAGACGACGACGACGAAGCAGACAAAACAGACGACGACTACACGGACGACGACATCGATGACGACGACGACGACACAGACGACGACGCAGACGACGACACAGACGACGACGCGAGCGACGGTGACGATGACGACACAGACGACACAGACGACGCATATGGCAACGACGGCGACGACGGCGACACGACGATGACGACACAGACAAGCACACAGACGACGAAATCACGACGACGACGACGATCCAAACGACGGCACAGACAGCGACACAGACGACGACACAGACGACGACACAGGCGACGACTTAGGCGACGACGACACAGATGACGCAGACGACATAGACAACGACACAAACGACACAGCCGACACAGGCGACGGCGACTACGATGACACAGACGACACAGACGACACAGACGACACAGACGACGACACAAGCGACGACACAAAAGGCGGCACAGACGACGACGACACAGACGACACATACGACGACGACGACCACACAGATGACGACACAAACGACGACGACGATGATGCAGACGACGGCGTTGACGACACAGGCGACGACGTCGACACAGAGACGACACAGACGACGACACAGAGAGCGACGACGACAGCACAGACGACACAGACGACGACAACGCAGACGCGAAACAGGCGCCGACACAGACGACGACGAGACAGCCGACGACGACACTGACGACGACGACACAGACGACGACGACACAGCCGACACAGACGACATAAACGACACAGACGACACAACCGACGTCACAGAACACGACACTGACGACGACGACACAGACGACGACGACGCAGACGATTACACAGACGACACAGACGACGGCGACGCAGGCGACGGCAATGACGACGACGACGACGACACAGACGTCGGCGACGACGCAGGCGACACGGACGACACAGACGACGACGACGACGCCGACACAGACGAGGACGTCGACGCCGACGACGACGACAGAGACGACGCAGACGGCCCAGACGACACAGCCGACACAGACGACACAGGAGACACAGACGCCACACACGATGACACAGACGACGACACACTTGACGACGCAGGCGGCACAGGCGACACAGGCGACAAAGACGACACAGACGACGACGACACAGACGATGAAACAGACGACGACACAGACGTGGATACAGACGACGACACAGACAACAACACATATTTCGACGACGACGGCGACAACGAGGGCGACGACGACGACGCAGACGAAACAGACGACATGGACGACGATGCCGGCGACGATGACGACGACACAGACATAGCAGACGACACAGGTGACACAGACGACACAGACGACGACGATACAGGCGACGCTGACACAGACGACGATGACGACAGCACAGACGTCGACGACGACGAGGACGACACACACGACGACGACGGCGACACAGACAACGACACAGACGACGACAACGACCACGGCACAGACGACGACGACAGACGACGACACAGACGACGACGACGACACAGACGACGATCCAGACGACGTCACAGACGACGACACAGACGACGACGCAGACGACGGCACACACGACGACACAGACGACGACGACGACACAGACGACGACGACACAGCCGACGAAGTCGAAGACAAAAGCGACACAGGCGACGAAGCAGACGACGACAACATAGACGACACAGACGACACAGACGACGACAACGACGTCGAAAACGACGGCGACGACGAAAACGACGACGACGACGACGACGTCGACAACGACGGCGCGACGACAACGATAATGACGACACAGACGACGCAGACGACGCCGTCGTCGTCGTCGTCGTCGTCGTCGCCGTCTGTGTCGTCTGTGTCGTCTGTGTTGTCTGCGTCGACGTTGTCGTCGTCGTCACCGCCCTCGTCGTCGTCGTCGTCTGCGTCGTCGTCTGTGTCGTCGTCTGGGTCGTCGTTTGTGTCGTCGTCTGTGCTGTCGTCGTCGTCGTCGTCGTCGTCGTCGTCGTCGTCGTCTGTGTCGTCGTGATTTCGTCGTCTGTGTGTTTGTCTGTGTCGTCGTCGTCGTGTCGTCGTCGTCGTCTGTGCCATCTGCGTCGTCTGTGTCGTCTGTGTCGTCATCTGTGTCGTCGCCTTTGTCGTCTTCTTTGTCGTCGTCTGCCGCCGTCGTCGTCGTCGTCGTCTTCGTCGTCGTCGTCGTCGTCGTCGTTTGTGTCGTCGTCTGAATCGTCATTTGTGTCGTCGACTGTCGTCGTCTGTGTCGTCGTCTGTGTCATTATCTGTGTCATCGTCGTCGTCGTCGTCCTCGTCGTCCTCGTCGTCCTCGTCGGCGTCACCGTCGCCGCATGGTCTTCGGCATCGTGGGTGTCGTCGTCGTCTTCGTCGTCGCTGTCGCCGCTCCCGCTGTCAACACCACCGCCGCCGCCGTCAGCCTGCAGGGGCGCACTTGTGTTTACTGGCCAGGGGTTGGTCGCCGTCGCCGTCGCCGTCGCCGTCGCCGTCGCCGCCGCCGCCACCGTCGTCGTCGTCGTCGTCGTCGTCGTCGTCGTCGTCGTCGTCGTCGTCGTCGTCGTCGTCGTCGTCGTCTGTGTCGTCGTCGTTGTCGTCGTCGTCGTCGTCGTCGTGGTCGTCGTCGTGGTCGTCTGTGTCGTCTGTGTCGTCTGTGCCGTCTGTGCCGTCTGTGTCGTCTGTGTCGTTTGTGTCGTCTGTGTTTTCTGCGTCGGCGTCGTCGTCGTCGTGGTCGCCCTCGTCGTCGTCGTCGTCGTCGTCGTCGTCGTCGTCGTCGTCGGTATCGTCTGTATCGTCTGTGTCGTCGTCGTCGTCGTCGTTGTCGTCGTCTGTGTCGTCGTCTGTGTCGTCGCCAGTGTCGTCGTTTTTGTCGTTGTCTGTCGCCGTCGTCGTCGTCGTCGTCGTCGTCGCTGTCGTCGTCGTTGTCGTCGTCGTTTGCGTCGTCGCCTGTGTCGTCGTCTGTGTCGTCGTCTGCGTCGTCGTCTGTGTCGTCGCCTGTGTTGTCGTCAGTGTCGTCGTCTGTGTCGTCGTCGTCGTCGTCGTTGTCGTCGTCGTCGTCGTCGTCGTTGTCGGTGGCATCGTTTGTGTCGTCTGTGTCGTCGTCCGTGTCGTCGTCTGAGTCGTCATCGTCGCCGCCACCGCCGCCGCCGCCGCCTCCGCCGCCGCCGCCGCGCCGCGCTGCAGCCGCTGCCACCGCCGCCGCCGCCGTCGGCCTGCATGGGCGTTTTCGTGTTCACTGTTGGATCCGCATCGGGGTTCCGGGCAGAACGCTCGCGAAGGGACGTCCAGGTGTCGGTCGCCTTTGTCGTTGTCGTCGTCGTCTGTGTCGTCGTCGTCGTCGTCGTCTGTGTCGTCGTCGTCTGTGTCGTCTGTGTTGTCGTCTGTGTTGTCGTCTGTGTTGTCGTCGTCTGTGTCGTCGTGGTCGTCGTCGTCGTCGTCTGTGTCGTCTGTGTCGTCTGTTCCGTCTGTGTCTTCGTCGTCGTCGTCGTCGTCGTCGTCGTCGTCGTCGTCTGTACCGTCGTCTTGTGTCAGCGTCGCAGGTGTTTGCTGAGAGTGTTTCGCCTGTCGTCGTAACGTTGCTCAAGCTAAAAAACCCTTGCATGCTTGCGGGAACCATTGGCAGTGCCGCGATAATGTTCGCCATGCTGACGGGAATCTTCGTGGATCCAGCGAACTGGCTCGGCGTCAGCGCCTGCCCAGGTGGTCTCGGTGGTAAACAGGGGCGGGGGGGAGGCGGGAGAGGCACTGCATGAGGATGGTTATGGGGGGACACGCCCGCCTCAAGGATGAGATGAGTGATGCTGCTCGCGATAACATACGACGAGTGCAAGAATTGGGATCCGGCGGCGAGCCCGTTTAGAGTGGCAGAGTTCGCACGCAATCACTTATGATATTACAGGATGATGCGGGATCAGTACGCCCTGGATGGCAATTCTTGGGGCATCAAGCCGAAACGCCATATGTTTTTGGCGCTCGCCGAAGCGCGTTCGCCAGGAAACCCGGCGGACCGAGAGAGGCAAGGGTGTCTTCGGCCCGTTCTCCATCTCATTCTCCCTATCCCGTCTCTCTCTCTCTCTCTTTTTCCCTCTCCTTCGCCCCCCTCCCCATCTCCATCTCCCTCTCCTCTCTCTCCCCTGCTCCTGTCTCCCCGCCCTTTCCTTCCTCCGCCTGGCTCTAGCAGGGTCATTGGGAGTGCATGGGCGAATCTGAGATTGGAGCCTGCTCTGGGTTGGTTGAGACGGTGCACCCTTCCTTGTTGCACGTGCGTGTCATTGAGAAGCACCGCTTGACGAGTGCTGAGCTCTGAAAGCGTAATTCCCAGCCAGGCTGGGTGACAGACGGGGCCTGCCGTATGACAGACCCGTCTGTCATATGACAGGCCCGGGGTGGCAGGGGAGACGAGTGGGGGGGCGGTGAAGAAACCGAGATAGTCAAGGCCCTCTCCCCCCAGAGGCTCGTCATCTTCGTCCACCTCTTCCTTCCCTTCCCTACCCCCCAGATCCCGACGTCCCGCGACGCGGCCCCTCATGATGGTCCGGACAACTTCCCCTGGGCCAGCTTTTCATGGCGAGTCGTTTTGCGACGGTCCCATGGCCCAGCTAAGGGCCCCGAGGGGGCCGACGACGTCGAGGACGCCAGAACAACGCGGCCAGAAAACGCCCGTCGTGATCTTTTCGTGACGTCGGAGACCTGCGTCCTCCTCGCCGAGGGGAGATGTCACGGAGGAGGAGGGCCACACTGCGTTGCGCCATCGGCGGGGTGGGGTGGGGTGGGGTTGCGGGGGGCGCAGGAAGAAGGCCGCGGGAGGTCACCGAAGAGGGGGGCCGCCGTCTTCCCTCGGCCGCAGGGCGCTGTCCCCCCTCCCAGATCACCGACGTCGCGGGAAACCATAACATGTTTTTGGTTCCTTCGGAGGGCCCTCGGCGGGCCTTGGGACCAACGACGAGAGACAATATTCTGGACGTTTACCTTAAGGAAGGTGTCGGGACCTCAGGGGTCCTCGGCGATGCAAAACCGACGTCGGGATGTGGGAGGTGTTCTTCTGATTCATTGTGTGTGTGTGTGTGTGTCTTCGTTATTATTAATACATATATATATAAGATCTCTCTCTCTCTCTCTCTCTCTCTCTCTCTCTCTCTCTCCCCCTCTCTCTCTCTCTCTTCTCCACCTCTCCCTCTCCTCTCTCTCTCTCTCTCTCTCTCTCTCTCTTTTTTTTTTTTTTTTTTTTTTTTTTTTTTTTTTTTGTTTTTTTTTTTTTTTTTTTCTCTCTCTCTCTCTCTCTCTCTCTCCCTCTCTCCCCTGTCTCTCTCTCTCTCTCTCTCCCCCCTCTCTCTCTCTCTCTCTTCTCGTGCTGTGTGTGTGATGAGGATATACCGGCCTGGATCGATGATGGCATATATGGTATATGATGATGGTGATACAAAATATGGTGTGTACACATACATATATTCAAACATATATATATATGTATATATATATATGTATACACATAATTGCATGTGTGTGTTTGTGTCGATGTATATAAACATATGTATGTCCATATATGCGTATGCGGGTTCCGAGTTTCTTTTGCGGGGTCCCATTTTGCGCGCGCGTTGTGGGGAAACCCTTAAGTATCGCAGGTGCAACGTAGAGTTGTCATCCTCGCAAGTTTTTGCAGGATTGTATCCTCTGGGTCCACGCGGTGCACCGCTTCGTGCGGGAGTCTCTCGGCAAGTTCCAGCCGCTGTGGGCCACCGCCCAGGAGGAACTCGTCGCGCTCGTAGGGGCGATGGTGCTCGTCGAGGCCGACTGGGGGCAACCCTGGGCGCCCTGCGTCTACGCCAGCGACGCCAGCCTGCACGGCTTCGGGGTGTCGCAGTCTCTCTAGGATGTCGAGGACGTGGCGGCGGTGGGTCGCGTGCCGGAGCTGAGTCGCTACTGGCTGGGTGGCGCCCGCGCCCGTGAGCGCGCCTTTGAGGTGGCTGGCTTCAAGGTCCACCCCGAGAGCGGCGAGGTGGAGCACGACTTCGCGGGCTGGCCCGTCCGGCTCGACAGGGGGGCGCGCGAGATCCTGGAGGCCGCGCGTTGGGGGCGCAACGATGACTTCCCCGAGGTGCCCTGCGGCCTGCTGGCGAGGGGTCGCTGGCACACCATCCTTGCTGATCGTTGACTCCATCCCGATGACATTCTGCGCCTGGGGGCCCGGGCGGTCGTCGTGGCCGGAGCCCGTGCGTTGCGCATCCGTTCGGTGAAAAACTGTCGCGTCCTTCTGCTCGGTGGTAATCTCGCCATCGCGTTTTGTTTTGCTGGGGGGGGGGGGGGGGTCGCGGGGCTACAGGGCGCGTGGGCAACTGAGGCGACTTTTCGGTTTCGCGCTGCCTCGCAATGTCTGTTTGCATGTCCCCTGGGCCCCCAGTGAGTTCAACTCTGGGGACGAGGGCGGCCGAGTTTTCGATGCGTGTTATAATGCCGACAAGACCTTGGCCTCTAACCTTTGGCACGTCGCTGAAGCCTCAGAGATAGAGCTCGAGGATGGCGAGGGCCCCGCCGTCAGAGGTGGCGCCCTTCACCCTTCTTGTTTTCCCCTCCTGAGGCCTTTCGACTCGAACCTTTTCTCGACTTCCGAACCTCTGCAATGTAGTGATGGCGGGCCGTCCTCCAGACAGGGCTCGCGCGCCGTCGGCCCCTGCGCGCGGGCGCTGCTGGACTGCCTCGGTGGCCAGGCCGACGACGGAGGTGGCCCGGGCTCGGTCTCGCGCTGCGACGCTGGAGCGGGGCTTGAGCGATCGCCTGCTGTTTCGGTCGGTGGCTGCAATCCCGAGGGGCCTCGCCGGCGCGCGGGGGGGCGCCGAGACATGCCTGGCGCGGAGAACGGAGGGGTCCGTCAGACCGGGGGGAGGGGGGGGCGCTTCCTGGGGCGTGACGCCAGGCCGGTGGGGCGGCGGGCCCGCCCGCGCGGGCGCCGAGGCCGCGGGCGCCAGCGAGAGCGAGGACTCCTCTGGCCCCGAGGGAGAGGGCGGCCGCGGCAGCGCGTCGGCGGGGCCTGGGCCGGCGCGGGAAGGGCCGCGTGAGACAGGCCCTCGTTGCGCTGATGGACGGCGGCCCGCTGTCCACTCGCCTGTCGCCGCTGGGGGCGAGGTCCGCGGCGCCGGCGGCCGCTGCCCAGCGCCGCCAGCGCGTCCGAGAGTTCTTGAGTTGGAGCCGTTGCTCGGCCTCTGTCCAAGGCCGCGCCGAGCAGCTCGACGCCGAGCTGGCGGTCTTCATGAATCACGAGCTCGGCGCGGGTCGCAAAAGCTGGCGGGGGGGGGGCTGCCGGCAGGGGCGATCCTCCGCAGGCCGCAGTGCGGGCGACGCGGGGCCGATCACCTCCCTCGTTCTCTTCGGGCTCTGAAGGGGTGGTGCAAGGCGTCGCCGTCTCGCTCGCGCCCCTTGGCGATCGGGGTGTGGGCTGCCTTCTGCGCGGAGATCGCTCGATTGG
>CAUYUJ010019102.1:98640-101140 GCA_963575745.1 Prorocentrum cordatum
ACTCGGTCTCGGAGTTGGGGTCCATCTCCTCGGCCTTACCGCCCCCCTTGCCGGGCCTTGGGTGCCTCCAGCGCCTCCCGGAACAGCGCCTGAGCAGGCGCTTGGCGGGCTTGCCGGCGCTCCTGCGCGCCCGGGCGCAGCGTGCCCTGCTGCCCGTGTTCGCACGGCCCGCGGGCGTGAGCATGGCCGGGTCCGACGCGTTGATCTGGGGGCTGGCGCCGACCGCGCGCGACGAGCAGGCGCGGGTCATGTTTCTGTCGCCCTCCGGCAGGGCGCGCGGGGTGGCCGCGCAGAGGTGCGCCGCGCCGATGCCCTCCTCGCCCTTGGTCGCCTCAAGGTCAACCTTGAGGTGGCGATGGGGGATGCCCTTCGCGACCTTGAAGCGGTAGACGCACCCGTGCCCAGCGGGGCGGCCGCCCTTGAAGGGCCCCTGCTCCAAGCGCGCCGCAGGCCCGCCGGACTTCGCGATGCTGTCGTTGGGCGCCATCTTTTTGGCAATGCCCCTTCTCGCGCGTTCTTCACGTGGGCCCCGCCCGCAGCCTCGACCTCGGATGGGCCATGCCGGGGCAGAGTTCAGGCTGGGTCGCTTTCCGGGGCCACCTTGATATCGTGGCCCAGATGGCGGTTGCCCCGAGCGCCATGAGTCCCATGGCCGCCCGCTCCAGCCTTGGCCAGGTCTCGCCAAGCAGGTGGCGACCCATGGCGCCGACTATCCCCATCATGAAGTAGATGCGCTGGAGCAGCATGGCGCCCAGCGCGCGCCCGACCTCTTCGCTGGGCCACTTTGAAGCCGCCTCGATCCACGTGTTGATCCAGGACGTGCTGAGATACGCTCCCATCGTGGCGCGGGGCGTCATTCTGGGCCCTCGCCCCTTCTCCGACGGCAGCCCCCCCCCCTTGCTTGGGGCTCGCCTCGGCGGCCTCAGTGGGGGGTGTCTGCGCGGGCGCCGCCGCTGGGCTGGCGTCTGCGTTTTAGTAGCCCCGGTAGTAGTACTCGTACTTATTAGGTGGGTGGGGGCGCTTGCCCGGGTCGGCCCTGGCAGTGGGCGGATCTGTGGCCGGGGGCCCCGGGAGAGCGAGGGTCGCCGCCGCCGAGAGTGGCCCGAGCTCCGCCGCGGACTCGTCGATGGCTAGCGGCGTCGCACCGCTCTCGCTTGAGCAGTTGGGCTGGCCATCCTGACTTGGCCGCTCCTACTGCTCGTCATCTTCGCCCCAGCCGCCCTCGCTCGGGCCTGCCCGAGCGCGACCATCCTCGGGCCCCACAACCGTGGCCGTCGCGGAGAAGTTGGCGCGCAGTCCGACCCCGAGCGACGCGTCGAGCCACGTCGGCATCGCGAAGATTGCCGTCGCCACGCTGATTTCGAGCGTTTGGACGGGCCGCATCTGGCGGCCGCTGCGGGCCGCGCGACCCCTCCGGTCGCCGCCCACACCGGAGGGGTGGAGGGGGTCCTGGCCCAGCCACTACCCAACACTCCTCAGAATGCCTGGCTCGAGCCGCAGGCCGGACAGGCGAGCGATGGCTCCGACCGACCGCCTCAAAAAGGAAGCATTGGCCTCGCTAGACGTCTTGAGCAAAGAGTACGGAGAGGCAGGCTATGCGCGCGAGCAACACGTTCTGTTATATCTAACGTCCAATTTGAAAAACGCCCTCCTCCATTTACTCTGGCGCTTCGTGCTGGCGTGCACCACGAAGCGCTTCCGCCTCCCCTATCCCTCGCCATCCGTTCCCGTTTCCTCCTCGTCTTCCTTCTTCTTCTCTTCCTTCTGTTGCTCCTTGATATAAGAGGCTCCTTCCAGAGCCGTATTAACTGAAGTCCTTTTTTGCTCATGTTCCGTCTCCTCATTTTCCTGCTCATCCATCCCGCCCATGCTGTTTTTTTATGTCCCGCGTCCTCACTCACTCCGTCTCTTTCTGCAGTGCCCTTCCTATCCCTTCGCTGCCCAGTGTCGTCGAGTACGCAGGGATAGCGGTAACAAAAGATCGCGAAAAATGCCGCTGGGCAGCAGACGCGCTATAATATACAAATCATGAAACTCTAGACAAGGGGATGAAACACATCGGGGAGCATCATGCGTGCTGTTGCAACAGGGTCCGCCACCGGAATGCGTGCGAAGCGCGGGTGAGGATTCTAGTGTTATCTGTCTGTGTGTAGGTCTCGGTTTCTGTCCCTGTACATGTATATGTACTTGTCTGTCAGCCAGTCTGCCTGCCGTCTCTCTTCCTTTCTTTCTGGTCCCCATTTTTCCCCTCCCTGTGTCCGTGTCTCTGTCTCCCTCTTTCTGTCTATCTCTCTCGCTCTTCCGCCGCCGCCGCTGCTGCTGCCGCGACCGCCGCCGCCGCGCCATCGCCGTTATCCTCGACCCTTCGCCTCCCCATCGTCGTCGTCGTCGTCGTCGTCGTCGTCGCCGCGTCGTCGTCCTCCTCCTCCTCCTCCTCCTTCTCCTCCTCCCCCCTCTCTTTGTCCGGAGGCGCGTCGCTGAACAAGCCCGTCGTGAAGGA
>CAUYUJ010019102.1:106140-128264 GCA_963575745.1 Prorocentrum cordatum
GCCCCCCGAGCCGCGCCCGCCCCCCGTCCCCGATGGTGGCCGCTTTACTTCGGAAGCTGGAACATATGCTGTGCCAGTGGCGGGCTGTTTTTCGATCCCAGGACTTTTTGAGGGTCGGGGGCGACGCTGGGGTGGTGTGGCGTATATTTTTCCTCGATGTCCCAGGGGAACAGCGAAAAATGTATGCGCCGGGGTCCGGCATGCGCCAGGGTGCAAATTTCGATGCAGGGCCGGAAAAAGCGTCGGTGTATAGAGTTCGATTCCCTATTTATTGTTGTCGCCTTTTACGTCCAGGCGCGACGGCCCTCCCACCCAACCTTCGCCCCTTCCCGCGCAGTTGCGGCGACGCGCGCGCCCTGGCCTGGCGCCATTGCCTGCCCATCGTGCGGCCGGCGCGTGGGCGCCGACAGGCACCGGCAGGTGGTAGTGGGCTTTCACGAGGATCTCGTGGGGGCCCACCCCTCCTGCATGAACCGTCTTTGGTCAGCGCTATTTGTGTGAGCCAGGCCTAGCGCGTTGGGATTGAGTTTGTATGCAACGTGTTTTCGAGGATGCGGCCATGTGTGCCAATTTGCTTAGTGCGAGCCCCTCGGGTTAGCCCTGCGAACCTATCTCTGGAGAGGTCAAGAGTACCTTCGTGCAGTCAAAATTCGGTACAGGTCCCAGTGTCGCGGATACGTCTTCAAACCGTGGCGATGGATGGGGCCCAGTTGAAGTTTGTGCTCTCTTGGTTTCCTGTTAGCAGGCTCTTACGATCGATGCCGAATCTTGGCGCGACCCTATCCCTTGGTTCATTCAGAGGGCGACGGCCCGATCCAGACTGTGACCGCCGAGCTGCGCCAGGCCGCGGCGCTCCCGCTCCTGCTTTTTCCCAGCCATCCTGTGGTGTTGGGTCCTCGTTTTGAAGAGACGGTCCCCGCGTTCCTCCTTCTCCTTCTCCTCCTCCTCCTCCTCCTTCTCCTCGCCCTCCTCCCTCCTGCGTTCGCATGCCTCCCCACCACCCATTTCGGCACACCCCTCACGCGTTTCGTGGCCCCATAGGGAGCTCCACCGAAGGCCCCAGTGGCTGCGTTCGCATGCTTCCCCACCACCCATTTCGGCACACCCCTTACACGCTTCGTGGCCCCATAGGGAGCTCCACCGAAGGCCCCAATGGCTGCGTTCGCATGCTTCCCCACCACCCACTTCGGCACACCCCTCACACGTTTCGTGGCCCCATAGGGAGCTCCACCGAAGGCCCCAGTGGCTGCGTTCGCATGCCTCCCCACCACCCATTTCGGCACACCCCTCACACGTTTCGTGGCCCCATAGGGAGCTCCACCGAAGGCCCCAGTGGCTGCGTTCGCATGCCTCCCCACCACCCATTTCGGCACACCCCTCACACGTTTCGTGGCCCCATGGAGCTCCACCGAAGGCCCCAGTGGCTGCGTTCGCATGCCTCCCCACCACCCATTTCGGCACACCCTCGCACGTTTCGTGGCCCCATAGGGAGCTCCACCGAAGGCCCCAGTGGCTGCGTTCGCATGCCTCCCCACCACCCATTTCGGCACACCCCTCACACGTTTCGTGGCCCCATAGGGAGCTCCACCGAAGGCCCCAGTGGCTGCGTTCGCATGCCTCCCCACCACCCATTCGGCACACCCCTCACACGTTTCGTGGCCCCATAGGGAGCTCCACCGAAGGCCCCAGTGGCTGCGTCGCATGCCTCCCCACCACCCATTCGGCACACCCCTCACGCGTTTCGTGGCCCCATAGGGAGCTCCACCGAAGGCCCCAGTGGCTGCGTTCGCATGCCTCCCCACCACCCATTTCGGCACACCCCTCACACGTTTCGTGGCCCCATAGGGAGCTCCACCGAAGGCCCCAGTGGCTGCGTTCGCATGCTCCCCACCACCCATTTCGGCACACCCCTCACACGTTTCGTGGCCCCATAGGGAGCTCCACCGAAGGCCCCAGTGCTTCGCCCGCATGCGTCCGCACACCCACTTCGGCACACCCCTCACACGTTTCGTGCCCCATAGGGAGCTCCCACCTGCCGTTCGCATGCCTCCCCACCACCCATTTCGGCACACCCCTCACACGTTTCGTGGCCCCATAGGGAGCTCCACCGAAGGCCCCAGTGGCTGCGTTTGCATGCCTCTCCACCACCCATTTCGGCACACCCCTCACACGTTTCGTGGCCCCATAGGGAGCTCCACCGAAGGCCCCAGTGGCAGGGGCATGCCTCCCCACCACCCATTTCGGCACACCTCACACGTTTCGTGGCCCCATAGGGAGCTCCACCGAAGGCCCCAGTGGCTGCGTTCGCATGCTTCTCCACCACCACTTTGGCACACCCCTCACACGTTTCGTGGCCCCATAGGGAGCTCCACCGAAGGCCCCAGTGGCTGCGTTCGCATGCCTCCCCACCACCCATTTCGGCACACCCCTCACGCGTTTCGTGGCCCCATGGGGAGCTCCACCGAAGGCCCCAGTGGCTACGTTCGCATGCCTCTCCACCACACATTTCGGCACACCCCTCACACGTTTCGTGGCCCCACAGGGAGCTCCACCGAAGGCCCCAGTGGCTGCGTTCGCATGCCGCCCCCACACCAACTTCGGTGCACCCCTCACACGTTTCGTGGCCCCATAAGGAGCTCCACCGAAGGCACCAGTGGCAACGTTCGCATGCCGCCCCCACACCCATGTCGGCACACCCCTCAAACGGTTCGTGGCCCCATAGGGAGATCCACCGAATACGGTACTCACACCAGCATTACTCACAACTGCATATGGTTGGGTCCTTTGCCAGGCTAATTTTTTCCAGCTTGTCCTGTCTTGTCTTCTTTCTCATGGTGTGCCTGCTCACATTCCATATTATTCAATGCGTAGTCGTTCTCTCCTATGTGCCCCTCCTCCCTCGCCCCCTCCCTGTCCCCTCCTCCCGCCCATCTCGCTCCCTCTCTCTCTCTCTCTCTCTCTCTCTCTCTCTCTCTCTCTCTCTCTCTCTCTCTCTCTCTCTCTCTCTCTCTCTCTCTCTCTTCTCTCCTTTTTGTTTTTTTTTTGATTCTTTTTCTTATACTATATAACCTATATATATGTATAATATATATATATATATATATTATCCTCTCTCTCTCTCTCTCTCTCTCTCTCTCTCTCTCTCTCTTTCTCTCTCTCTCTCTCTCTCTCTCTCTCTCTCCTCCCTCCGCCCCCCCGCCGCCTATCTCCATTGATCCCGCCCCAGCGCGTGCGATCGCTTGCGAGCCCTGCCCGTGCTGGCCCAATCGACGCTGGGGTATCTGACGCCCCCGCTCGGGTTCATTTGTCAGCTGGCACTCGCCATGTTATGATACCCCGCCAGTGTTTTTGTATAGTCTGATAGGTTTGTAGACTGCAGGTTAAGTGGGAGGGGGTGTGGGCTCAGGTGGCCATTTTGGGTCCGTAGCGTTCGGCTCAGGCCGACGCGCGGGTGTTCCGGGGGGCCGCGGTGCGGCCATGACCGCAGCCGTGCTAGTCCGCGGACTAGGGGGCGCTGCTGCGGTGCCGTGGCTGTGGGCTTCCTTGGGGCGCACCTGATGATCCTGGTTATGGGTGGTGCGTTCTCGGCCCAGGGGGCGCTGAGCTGGCTGCCGTTCGGGCGCGCGGGGGGCGAGGTCCCAGCGCCGACGCCGCCGGCCCTGCCCGGACCGAAAGCCCTGCCGACAGGCGGTGGGGGGCAAGGTAAAGGGCGGGGCCCGCCTGCCAAGCCCGCGCCTGAAGGAGGGAAAGGGGCGAGGGCCGCAGGCCAAGCCCCCGGGGGTGCCAGGCGCCCCCTCGCCGCCGCGGGCGAGGTCGACGACAACGACCACCCCTGCGGGCACTGGGCGCGTAGGCAAGGGCGAGCCCTCGGGCAGCCCTGCTACGCCGGCGCGCGAGGAGAGCGACGGGCCCGTAGGCGCGCCTGGGCAGCCATCCGCCCCGGAGAACCGGACGGGCGATGGCGAGCTTGACCAGCCGCGCGGGCCGGATGGATACTGGGGGTGGAGCGGTTGGGTGCCGCACCTGCCCCACTGGTGGGCCGGCCGGAGCACGCCTCCGCTACCGCCTCCGCCACCCGCCCCGCCCCCTGAGACGGAGTCAGGTCCAGGCTGGGGCTTCGCCGCCTGGGTCTTCGAGTTCGTGGGCTACGGTGCGTGGGTGAGCTCTCCCGACCACGCAGGCGCGATCCGCACGAGCGGTGGCTGGGTTGGATCCGCCATCGATCGGCTGGGCGTCAAGATGCTCGGATATTGGTGGGAGACCGCGGTCCTCTGCTTCGCGTTGGGCATCTTCACGTTCGTGTTGGGTGCCCTGGCCTTCATCGTCAACGCGGCGGCTCAGCCTATGCTGTGGGTTGCCGGGGGGCTCCGCTGGGCGTGGTACCAGATTATACCTGGTGCTGTCGGCGGCGCGGAGGCGACGGGCCCGGCGCGCGCCTCCCCCCACCCCCCCCGGCGCCGCTGCTGGTGCGCTGGCGCGGGCCGGGTTTAGGCGGCGTGGTAGAAACGGAGTTCTGCACAATGGGGGTGCGCGGCATGGGAACTAATCGGGCGTGCAACCACGTGCTCCTGCGTAAGCACGGGCAGGTGGCCCGTGTCAGCTGCAACTTCGCGGACTGGTATCGGCTGGACCGCCACGGACTCAACGTTAAGATCGGGCAAGTCCTGGGGTGCACCAGTCGCAAGTGGCGGCTGAACCTCGAGGAGACCGGCAACGTGCACCTATGCCGTGCCGTCGAGTGCGCATTTTGCCCGGTGGCGCACCCCATGCATGTTGACCAGTACGCGGCCATCGACTACACGCAGATCGTGGACTTAGCCGAGCACGGAAAGGCTACAGCCTGCCGGGCAGTCGGCGTGGGACTCCGGAAGGTATTCGGGGTCCTCAAATGGCTGCTCTGCCTGCCCTGGTCGGTGTGCGGATGGCTGTGCCGGGCCCGGCCGGAGCCCCGCTACATCGCTGACGCCGCGGGTTGCCGCCGCCTGGACACCGATTCGGAGAGCGAGGTGGAGGCTGAGGAGCGCCCCTGCCAAGCCGCACAAGTTGGGGTGCAGCTAGCAGGCGGAGCACGCCCCCTCCAGCCTGAGGGGCGCGGGGGCCGAGGGATGCAGGAGACGACTGTACTACTTCAGGAGGATGCCGAGGTATCGGACGCCCCTCGGCCTGGGCATTGCCTCGACGCCCAGGTGCATCTCTGCGCCCACCATGCTCAGAAGTATCGGTCCACCCTCATCGGCCGCAAGTGCAGCCTTCCCACATGCCTCCGCATGGCGAAGGGTAGCTGCGGGGGGGCTCCGATGTGCGGGGAGCACCTTCGACGGGACGAGGGCCGCGCCGTGCGCGTCGAGGCGACGGTCCTGCCGGGGATCCTCGGGGGCCTACGCCGTCGCATGAGAGTGCGGGTGCCAAGCCCCGCCAAGGCGCGCGACTGGACCGCGCACGCCGCCGATGGGGGTAGGCGTAGCGCCAGGGGCGGCCTACCCCCCGCTCGCTGCGCCGCCACCCCCCGCGGTGGCCCCGTCCGTCGATCTTGACCCTACGAGGGTCCAGGCCCTGGCCTCAGGACCGCAGCCGCGTCGATCGCGACCCGCGGAAGCGAGGGCCAGCGAACGATCGCGGTCCGCCGACCGTGGAGCCCCGGGCGATCGGATCGCCCATCGCGGGTGGCTCCAGGAGCCCATCCTCGTGAAGGTCTGCCCGATGCTCCCAGACGACCCCGGGGGGGCCGAGGATGCATACGGCGCGCCCCAGGCGAGTTCATGGAACATTCTACTGGGTGAATGCGAGGGACTCGACGTACGAGGCACGGGCGGGGACGCCCGACTTATCATCGGGACCGGCCTCGAGGGTGTCAGGGTGGAGGTCCCAGCCAGCGAGGTCGCGCGGCATCCGCCCCCTCTGGAGGACGGGCGTTGCCCGATTGATTGGATCAATCGGCTGCTGTACGAGGTCCCCCAAGGCGCACGGGAGGTGGGGTTGCGTGTCATGGCCCACCACCTCCCGCAGGATCTGCTGGCGATGTTACGCCAGGAGCAGTGGGGCGGTGTGGGCGTGGAGAGCGCGAGCGGCTGGAGGCGGCGCTACCTGACGAGCACGGAGCGCCAGCAGCTGCAGCACGACCCGGGACGCACGCTTGGCCGCCACTGGCGGGGCGGCGCGCATGGGGCGCAGCTTGCGCCCGGCATGGAGGGCCTGCCCCGCCCAGCCCCAGTTGCAGCCCCACCGCGCCCGGCGGCGGCCGCCGCCAGCGCGGGCGAGGATGCTGGGGGGCCTGATCCCCTCGAGAAATTTATGGACACCCTACGAGCAGAGGATCTCAAGGGACGAGGGGGGCAAGCAGCGGCCCTCAGCGCGCTGGGTATGACCGCTGACCTACTCGGGATTCCACTTGACCAGGCGGACCAGCAGCTGCGGAGGAGGGTCGCTCAAGTGGCGGCGGCGGGCCCCTTGGGGCCCGATCTGGAGCGCGCCCTCGCGGATCTGGAGGATGCGCAGCTGGAGGCGCGCGCGCGTGAGCGTGCCGCGGCCAGCGACAAGGTTCCCCTGCAGGGCAGCCTCTCACGCGAAGGATCGCGGAGCCGCTCGGCGCGGGGACGGGGCGGGATCCCAGCCCGAGGCAGGTGCCCCGGCGTGAACTCTTCGGGGCCGTGCCCGCTGTCCGACCCTCGGACCCGCGTCGCGGCCTACTGGGCGATCGCGACTTACTGGCGCGCGAGGGGCGCGGGTGCCCCGCTCGTGGGACCAATCCGCTCCTCGACGGGCCCTCGATCCTTGGGCAACTCACCGGCCAGTCGCCCCACGGGGGCGGGATGGGTGGAGAGCGCGCTGGTGGTCCGGACGACGCCGGGGCACCTGGGGCCCTGGGCGGCCTTACGGCCGAGGCCGAAGCCCAGATCATCGAGCGGTTGGATCGCCAGAATCGCTTCGCCGAGCGCCACGTCTTTGCCGCCGAGCGGCAGGCGCGGGCCACCGAGGGCGACAAGAAGGCCCAGGGCACCCGGGCGGGGATCGGCCGGGGCGAGGAACTGGATCTCTACGTAGCCAGAGGATGCAACACCTTCGTGGTCGAGGCCTGCGAGGGGATCACCGGAAAGGATCTGTTCGACTCTCTCAAGCGCATGTGTGCGCGCTCCAAGAGCACGCTCAAGACGATCGGGTTTCCCTGCCTGGTTACCAACCGCGTGGCGCACGGCTACGCGGCGCTCGCCTTCGGGACGGGCCCGCGCGACCTGGGAGTGGATGACTGCATCCCTGCGCGCGACGAGGACTTCGACGGCTACAGGCTCCCTGTGGACGACAAATTGGAGCCCCACCAGCGGCCCGCCACACACATGGCGACTTGGTTTAAGAGGGCTGGGTGCGAGATCCAGATGTTCGAGTCCATCGTGGGAGTAGCGCACGGGGCTGAACGTCGGCGGTCGCTGGGTTTTTTGGCGGCGGCCTTCGAGAGGGATCCCTCGGAGTTCCCAGACCACTGGGTCAAGGATCTGTGGGAAGAACTCCGGAGTACCTGGGTCGAAGAGCTACGGGAGCTTAGACGTCGGATCTGCCGGGAGCTCGACACCGAGAACCCAAGGAAGGAGGACATCAAGTACATTCTGCTCATGCTGGAGAATGGCTACGACCTGCCCCGAACGTTCGACCTCGGGGACCCGAATGCCTACTACCAGCAGATAGTGGTACCCCGGCGTAAGGCTGCGCTCGCGCGCCTCCTCAATGGGCAACTGAACGCCCACCTGACGAAGAGGCCGCCGAAGGCGGGAGGGGGTGATGAGATAGGCGGGCCCCAGCCCTCGGCGCTAGGCGACGACAGGCCCAAGGCAGGGGCTGGGCCCCAGCCGAAGGCGGGGCCCAAGGCGGGCACCGGTGCCCCAGCGGGGACGGCACCCAAGAGGGCGCACCCGGCGGGTAAGGAGTTAACACGCCAGGAGCGCACGCGTTCCGTGGCACACGCACCCCGCAATAAGGACAACGTCCCCATGTGCTGGGGGGCTACCACGCACATGGGCTGCTCGCGGAAGGCTTGCGACTGCCCGACCTCCCATGACCCCATCAAGTCAACGCGCGGGCTGGACTACACGGTGGTCATGCAGCTCACGAGGCGCGGGGGGCTCCTTGGGGCGCCGCGGATCGATCCCAAACAGGTGGACGGGATGATTGCGCAACTGCGCTCGCAAGCCAAGGCAGCCGAGGCCGAGAAGGTCGGCGAGGACACCTCTCCCCCTGCTGCCCCTGACTCCCAGAAGGGAAAGGGCCGTGGCCGGGGCAGTGACTCGCGAGCGGCGGGCGACCCGTGCCCTGGGCAGGCCCCGGGCGACTACGCTACGCTCCAGCTTACCGCGATGGAGTCCGACCTCCGGGAAGCGGTCGAAGGTCCCGACTTCGGATGGCTTGAGGACCACGACTGCCCACGCGCGGCGGCCACTTGGGACGCCCATCCCACGGGAGGGGCCAGAGCTCCGCCGCAAGCTCATGCAGGAGCTTGAGTCCGAAGGCATCTTCGCGCCTCTGAAAGGGGCCAGTGAGTATCTGCAGAGCCACGTGCGCGGGCGCGTCATGGGGGCGCGCCTGCGCGGGGAGCGCCTCACCGTGGAGCGGGCTCTCGAGGAGGCCGTGGACCGCGGCCATCGGGGACTCAGCAGCGAGGCGGCCGACCTGCACGAGGCGCTCAGCTGCGCCGCAGGATGCGTCTCCGAGGGCGGGGCCGAGGTCGGCCCAGTTGCCTGGGATGCCGACGGACTGATAGGTCGCGGGTCTTACACATTTTGGGATGGGGACACCCGCATCCAGTGGGCCTTCCTCGACTACCGGGACCGCCTCAGCCCTGCGGAGGAGATGGCCCGGGCGATGTTCATGGAGGTGGGTGACACCGAGGAACGGCAATGTTTGCTGCTGCACGTGGCTGCCGGGGTGCTCCTGCTGCGCGCGGGCGAGGGCGAGGGTGGGCCCAGCCCGGATGCGGTGCAACAGCTGGCCGCGGAGTACCGACGCGCACTGTGGGGGGAGGGCCACGCGGCGCTACGCGCCCTGGGCGACTCGCCCCCGTGGATTACGGCCATGGAGGCCGATGTCCGATCCTACGTCCACGACGCGGTGCACCCGCACCACGACAAGGACTATCGCTGCCTGGCAGCATGCCCCGTCGCCGACCTCGACGCAGTCACGCTCCAGGTGCGCCGCGTCAATGGCAGTGGGCGCCTATGCGTCGACCACCTGATGGGAACGGGTGTTGGCGCGGAGGATCGAGTTATCCCGCTCCTGATCTGGCGCGGCCACATGCGCGTCTTGCGCCCTGGCACCCACGCGGAGGCAGTGGCCCTAGGCCAGCGCTGGGGGCACGCGGGCAGCCTGTCCCGAGAGATCGTCAGCGCCGGCTGGCGCGAGATGCTCGACGAGGGCCTGGACGTCGAACCCACCGTCCCAGGCAAGAGCGCGCCCTGCACCCACTGCAAGGCAGCGGAAGGTCGGGCTGGCCGCGCAGTTGGGCGCGCGCCGGCTTCGTTCGGAGAACATCCGGCGGACGTCCAGGCCCGCCTCCTGGAGGCCAACGCGATACCACTTCGACACGACCCTGCGTTCGCGTGCGGTCTGGTCGCCCAGGAGGTGTATGCCGGGTCAGGGAATTGGTCTGCCGCGCTTCGAGCCGAGGGTATCGGGGTGCTGGAGCCGATCGAACATCACAACGACCCTCTCCGGGAGTCCGGCCCACGGCCGGACCACGACACCCTCGACCCTGCTGTTCGCGCGCGCATGCAGGAGGCCGCGCGGACCCCCGTGGGCCCCGATGTGGCCAACGTCTGGTGCTGGGGTACACCGTGTGGCTCGTGCGCCGACCTCGGGCTCATGACCCAGCCCGGCGGGGCCCCGCAGGGGGCCCGCACGTGGGAGCGCCCAGAGGGGGACGGCTCCAAGGAGTTCGAGCTCGTCGGTAACAGCCACACCCAGTTCACGTGCGACACCTGCCGCATCCTCCACGATGCCGGCAAGGAGTTCCTCGTCGAGTCCTCCTGGCCCTCGGGCCGCTACCCCAAGATCTGGGACCCGGCACCTATGCAAGAGCTGCGTCGAGCGACCGGGGCCATGATCGTCCCGGCGCCTGGGGTAAGGCCCCGTCCGATGCGCCAGAGAGCCTCTATCGCAAGGGCAGCTGGTGGCTCGTCAGCCCCCGGCTGTGCTTGCGCGCCCTGTTGCTGGCACGCCGGTGCCCGCGCGACCGCCACCGCGTCGAGCTGAAGGACCACGTGCCCAGCACGGGCATTAAGCGCACCAAGGAGGCGCAGGTTTGGGCCCCCAGATTTTGCACCGCGTGGGCAAAAGTTCTGAAGGGGGCCTATCACCGCTGGTCGGTGAGCCAGCTGCGAAGGCAACTGGCACTTGTATGGGAGGATGGCCCGGGGGCGTCCCCCAATTTCGCCCGGGCGGAGGCGCCCGGGCGCCTGCAGGGCGTCGACTTCACTGGAATCGAGCGCCTACAGACCTCGTGGGACGGCTCAAAATGCGGCAGGCTCAGCCCAGCCATGCATCGAGCGCTGGCGGGGCTTCCCAAGCCCCCGTTGGGAGAGACAAAGGGGGAGGCGAGCGCGGGCAAGCCTCGCCCCCCCTGCGAGGACCCGGCAGGAGACATCGTGGAGGACCTCGATGGGTGCAGCCCGGCCGAGCTAGCGACGGTCTACCTGACCTTCTGCGCGGAGCACCCGGAGTATGACCCCGAGGCCATGCGGACCCTGGTTGGTCTGGGGGATCGGCTCCTCCAACGGACCGGGTTCTTGAAGGAGGCGGCCGCGCTGCTCAGGCGCGCGCGCCACGAGCGCTTGGGCAACCTTCTCCGCGGGGTCCTGAGAGCACTTCGAGTACGTCCGGGAGCTGGCGGAAGGGGGGGCAGCTGCGCGGCGGGGCGCGCCGCGGAAGCGCGAGCGGGCCCAGCCGTGCCCTAGCGTGCGAGCCCACATCGACGAGGCCTACCAGAGGCTGATGTGACGTGGGGTATCGTCTTGGTAGCTTCCCAGGCGGCAGAGGGATTCATGACGGAGCTGGGGGAGGCCCCCCTTGGGAGGGCCCCGAAGCAGCTACCGGTCAGAACCCTATCGACCGAGGGGCGCATGATCCACGCGATGCTCTCGGCCAACGCCGCCACCCATAAGCGCGACCACCCGCCAGCCGTCCAGCCGCGCCATCGGCAGGTGGCGAGGACGGTGGTATGGCACCGCGCGCGTCATCCCGGAGCGCGCCTTCTCTGCGCCAAGCGGGACGTCTCGCGGGCCTTCAAGTGGCTGGACATCGCCCCGGCGGATGTCGGGGACTTCGGCACTTCATTGCCGGGGGCCCACGCCGGCATCGAGGGGGACATCAGAATCGTTTACCTAGCCATGGTGTTCGGGTGGACAGGCGCCCCAGGCAATTATACGATGCTCGCCCTGGCGGCCCGGGAGCTCCACGAGAGCTATCGGCCTGGCGAGCCGCACTGGCACGACGCAACCCACTTCCACTCGGAGTGGCTTATGGATGATCCAGTGGTGGTGGAGCCCGACATCGGGGTCCGGCCGTGGATGGCCTGCGACGCGCTGGTCGCTTCCATGCGGGAGGTATTCGGGTCCGAGGCGGTGAACGTCAGCAAACGGGATGCCGAACGAGAGCCCTCTACTACTTAGATTATCTGGGGGCTCAGCATGGACTTCGAGCGCGAGCGAGTGGGACTCCCGGAGCCCAAGGCCATGAAGATGAATTTCCTCCTGGCGGAGCCGGAGCTGGGCTTCGGCTGCCGCATGGTACGGCTGCGAACCGCGAGGGAGCTAAGTGGGCTAGGCCAGTTCTGCGCTTGCGCAGCTCCCGCCCTGAGCCTGGAGCTCCCAGCGGTCCACCGGATGCTGTCGGGAGACCCAGGCCAGGCCTACGTCCACCCGCCGGGTGACACCGAGCAGGTAGAGGCTGCGTGGGACGACTGGCACCAGACCCTGGACTGGCTGCGCGTCTGCTTTGAGATGCCTGTCGAAGGTAACTTCGAGACCTCCTTTGAAGGCCTGCTAGGCCTACGCGAGGCCCTCGCGCTCCCGGGGGCGCTCGGCAGGCTGCGCTGGCTGGGAGGCGATGCCACCCTGGACCGGATCGGCGCGCTGGACTGGACTCCGCGCGAATACATCGTGGCGGAGGCGGCTCCCTACCTGGAGACGCTCCGCTCCGCCCCCGGGGTCACCTGGCAGGGAGAGGGGGAGATCATCGCGGTGGTCGAGCTCCTTTGCCTGATAGCCCTGGCGGCGGAGAAAGGCCAGGACTGGTTCCAGCTTCTCCTGCCGTACGTCACGGACAACAGTAATGCCAGTCGTTGGCTGCGACGCCGCCGTGCACGGAACGCGGTGGCGCGCCACTTGCTTCGAGTCCTGGCCATGCTGGAGCTACGGTGCAAGTTCCGGGTCGTGGACGGACTTTACCTGCGAACTTACCACGGTGAGTTGGCCGACTTCGCGACTCGAGCTACGGTGGCGGAGGTACGCCAGCGGATGGCGGAGGCGGGATGGACCGAGTTATCACCGGCAGCCCCGTGGGGCGAGCTGGTGGAGGAGGCCGCCCAACGCGAGCTGCGGATGCCAGGAGACGACAGCCCCCGGCGCGCGGCCGCGCTCCAAGTCAAGGGGGCCCGAGAGGCCCTGCCACGCTACGCGCCCCTGCAAGTCGACGGGACGCGGCTACTGGAGGTGGGGACCGCGTGGCCCCCCCCTTGGGGAGGCCTGGGAGAGCCTTGGCGGGTCGGCACTGCTGGCACCTTGGGATGTCGGCGACCGATGGGGCCCGGACGGCGGCGACCACCCCAAGGACCCCGCAGGGGCACCCCAGGTCCGCTGGGTGTGCGCGTCGCTGTCGGAGGATCCCGGCGGACGCGAGGCAGCGGGCCTGGAGCGACTGCTGATCGCCATCCGGCCGCTGGGCGTGCTGCTCGACGCCCCCGTCAATTACGCTGCAGCGCGTCTGGGTGCGCGCTTGCGGCGCCTCGGCTATGTAGCTCTCTCCCCCGAGACGCGTCTTCTGTGCGCGCACTTCGGCGATGTCACGGCGCGCGCGCGGGCGGTCCAGGTTTGGGGGTGTGGAGAACGGACCCGGGTCCCGGGTCCCATCCCCCCCCTGGGGCAGCCCTGCGTGGAGCCGCGCGGCCTCTGCCAGCTCTGGAGAGAGGCAGGGCGGCCGCCGCTGGACGAACCCCGCCTGGACCTCAGCGAGGGGACACTGCTCGTGGACCCCCGGATCTCGACGACTGGGGATCGCATGATGCCCTGGCCGCGCGGCACGTGGCAGCCGGCGGGGGGTGGGCGGGCCCAGCGCGTAGTGACTCATGATCCGCGCGGGCCCTGCCACACGGCTCGGGCGAAGCCCGACCCGTTGAAGGGCTATGCGAACACCTTGGTCCTTGAGGGGTCCGAGGCTGGTTGGACCGTGCGAGCCCTGCGCCCGAAGGAAATCTGGTGCGCGCAGGGGGGCGCGGCGGAACTGTGGGATGCGCTGGGTCTGGGAGGTATGCCGATCGCTGAGCGCATGCGGCAGGCCGCCCGCGCACTCCCGCGCCGCGCGGCGCGTTGGGTGATTCAGTGGGCGGAGCGGCTGCTGAGGCAGGCCGTAGAGGCGGCAAGCGCAGACGAGGCGCCCGGGGCGCGAGCCGGCGTCGGGCCTGACTACGACCGACTCGCTAACGACGAGATGGTGAAGCTGTGGCTGAGGGCCTGGCTTCAGGCCCCCGACCGCCCAAGCGGGCCATTCGAGGTCGCGCTGGAGGCGGGAAAGGCGACGGACGACGCTGCTCGGCTGGCGGACCAGCTCGACCCCCTTGCCACCACTCGGGCCACCCCGGCAGGGGAGGACGGGGCAGACGGGGAGCGGGTCGGGGCAGTGACCTTCGCCGTCCCGGAGGACGGGGGGTCGCCCAAACCGAGCGCCAAGGATGGCGCGGGAGGCGGGGCGCGCCCACCGCGCAAGACGCGCCGGCGCGCCCGCAGCGCCCCCGCCCCGGCGTTGGTGAAGCCCGCGGCCTGGCGTTACGCCGGCGGAGACGCCCCGAAAAGGGTCCGGGGTGAGCTTACCGACCCCCGCGAGCTGGACGCGACCGCCACCGAGGCGATGCTGGCTAAGCTCGCCGAAGGGACACGCGCCAACTACAGCGCCGGGTGGCGTAACTGGGTACTCTGGCGGAGGCTCCGAGGCCGGAGCCCGCACCTCCAGGGGGAGACGCGGGACGCCCGCCTGACGGACGAGGATGACCTCATCCGATATGTCGTGTACCTGTACAAGGTGATGAAGAGGCGGGCCACGACCATCCGCCAGCGCCTGTTCGCCATTCGGTATGCCCGCACCCTGGCGGGCTTCGGAGATGTGACCTCCGATCGGCGCCGGCTCTGGGCCACGATCGAGGGGCTCCGATGCTTGGACGGAAAGGCGAGGCGCCAGCCACCCCCCGCATGTTGCGATGGCTCCGCGAATACTTGTTCGCCCACGGGGCGGCCACGCGCCGAGAGGCGACCATCCTATGGGCGGCGCTCATGACCGGGTACCTCTTCATGCTCCGCGCGTCGGAGTACTTGGTCCAGGAAGACAGCTCCTGGAGCATGGGGCGGGTGGTGCGTGGGCAGGACGTGCAGGGCCTGCGTGGGGGTACTCCCAGCGCGTGGCTCGGCGACTGCGACGAGGTAGCGCTGACGATCACGTCGTCCAAGACGGACCAGTTTAACGCGGGCTGCGTGTGCAACCACTTCCGTTCGGGGGTGGATTTGTGCGTCGTGGACGCACTGGCCAGACTCCAGAGGGAGCTGCCGGACCGGTTCGGACAAGGGACCGAGGCGGGGCTCCCCCTGTTCCGCAGGCCTGACGGCCACCCGATTATGCGGGAGGAGGTGCAGGGGCTCCTCCAGCTCGCGGCCGCCGCCTGTTGCGTGGACGCGGGCCAGATGGGATCCCACTCCCTTCGCATCGGGGGCGCGACGGCGTTATACCACGCCTGTCGCGACCTAGAGGCGGTCAAGAGGTTTGGGAGGTGGTCCACGGACGCCTTCAACGGATACCTCTGGGAGGACCACCGGCGCCAGGCACCGTTCGCCCGAGGCATGGCGGAAGGCCACGCCTTACTGGCACCGGGCGCCCGCGGTGGTGATGGCGATCTGGCCGGCGCCCGCCCCGACCGGCTGGTCGGGAGCGACCGGCCCCCGTTTGGGAGCGACCTGAGGCCCTCGGAGCGCCCAGCCTGGGCGCCCGGGAGACCCCCGTGGGCGCGCCCATCGGCGCGAGCAGGGGCAAACATGGAGGAGGGAAAAAATGAGGAGCAGGTGAGACACGAGCCAGGGCGGGGAGCTAGCGGGCGTGTTGGGAAGCAGCAAGCTGGTCCACCAGGTTCGGTCCGGGGCGGGGGCGTCACGTTGCGGGGGTATCCCGGTGGACCTCTCGTCCTCGAATCCCCCTTCGCCGCCGCCCCCGATCGCCCCAGGCACACCCACCTCCTCCTGGTCTTCTCATCCGCAGCCGTCTCCGACTCCAGAGCGAGGCTCGCTAGCGGCGCGCGCGCCCCAGCCCCGCGCGCCAGCCGCGCCTCCGTTCCGCGCGCCAGCAGCGTGCATCATGGTGTTCCTCGTGGGCTTGGTGGCCCCGGACCACAGCAAGGCGCGCTACCACGACTGCAGCATCATGGCGGTGAATCCGCTCGGCGTCGTCGTCTCGGGGTCCGCGCTGTCGGACGAGCTCCGGAGTGCCGCCCACATCATCCTGTGCACGGTGGTGGACGAGCTGAACAGCGAGGACCTCGTCGAGGTGGTCAACCACGACCACGAGGCAGCCCCGTGCATCGCGGCGGCCTGCCTGGCCGCGGGGGCGAGCGAGGACCACGGCCAGCTGGTGCTCGTCGACGGCAAGCGCGGCGCTTGGGGAGTGGGCGCGGGGCCGAACGTCAAGGTCCAGCGCCAGGCGGCCAAGCTGGCGCTCGCCCTGGCCCAGTTCCAGGGGCAGCCCATGCCGGGGCTCCGCGAGCTCTGCAATAACAACAAGGGGCTGCTCGACATGATGCGCACGGTGGACGCGGAGGCGGTCGGCGGGCCCACCGACGTGGAGGACGCCTCGAGCAAGGGCGAGGCGGGCCCTGCTCCGGCCTCCGCGCTCGACCCGAGCGAGGACGCCGTGACCGTGGCGCTGGCGCGAGCGGCCATCCAGGCTGCAGCGCGGCGCCGGAGCAAGGGCGCCCCGGCGGAGCGCCCTCGGCCCCCACGCTCTCCGGAGCAGAGGCGCCTCGCCGAGGAGGTCCGCAGGCGCGATCGGGTCGTCCGGACCCCCTCGCGCACGCGGCGCCGCGACCGCGAGCGCGAGGAGCACCGCGACCGCGAGCGCGAGGAGCGCGCGGAGGAGGCCGTCCTGAAGCCCAAGACTGGGGTCGCACCTCCGAGGGCCGTCGTCGTGAAGCGGGAGGCCGTCCTGAAGCCCAAGAGCGGAGGGGCCCCGCCGAGGTCTCTCGAGGTGAAGACGGAGGTGGAGGAGACGGCGACGCCGGGCGCGGGGGGCAGCCCGCCCCAGCGCCAGCCGCGCTCGAGGAGCCGCCGCAGGCGCAAGGAGGAGCAGCGCCAGAGCGCCCAGCAGCAGCCCAGTGACCAGCACGACGAGGGCAAGGCCATCATCCGCATCGAGCGGGTGCCGCACCACGTCGACGCCGAGGTGGTCAGGCAGGTGGTGGTGCCCTTCGGCGTCGTCAAGCACATCGCCTTCCTGTGCGACCACCGCCGCAAGCGGGAGCCGTGTGTGCTCGAGGTGGAGTTCCAGCGCCGCGCGGATGCAAAGCGCGCGCGGGAGTGCATGCGGTCGAACTACCGGTTCTACAAGACGGACCCATGCACGGTGGGTGGCCGCGGAGTGGGCGAGCCGGCCTCGCGGCCCCGACCCGGGCAGCGACGGGGAGGATGGCCCGACCATCCAGCCGCCTGCCTGCCCGACGTGCGCTCGCAAGATGCGCTGGAGCTCCTTCGACCCGGGAGACGGTTGGGGCTGCGAGATGTGCCCCGCGGGCGGAGCTAACAGCGGAGCCCTGCGGTGGCACTGCAAGGGGTGCGACGTGAGCTACTGCGAGGCCTGCCGCGTCGGCTACGGCAAGCCCAAGACGGTGGTGGAGAAGGCCCGGCAGAGCGGCCACGCCGAGCGGGAGGCGACAGGCCCCAGCTCCGGCCACGGAGAGCGCCCCAGCGCGGGTGCTGCGAGCGCGGGCGCTGAGGGGGGCCGCCCGCCGGGCGACCTCAGCTGGCCCAAGCGCGAGAGGTCGCCCAGCCGCAGCCTGGCGCGGGGCCCAGCGTGGGCGCACCGCGGCGACACCCCCCCCGGCCGCTCGCGGCGTAAGACCGGGAAGCACGCCGGGCAGCTTCGCGCTCCCCGCGGCGGCTGGTACGAGCAGGGGAAGAAGAGGAGGCGCGCTGCGGCGGCCGCAGCAGAGGCCGCCGCCGGCGGGGGAGGGATCCCAGCCTGGCGCGGCAAGGGCTCGGGCGACAAGGGCGGCAAGGGCGGCAAGGTCAAGGGCAAGTGCGCCGGCGCGACTGCCAAGGGCGCCGAGGGCCGCGGCAAGGGCGACAAGGGCGGCAAGGGCGGCTACTCCAAGGGCGACCAGGGCAGCCGCGGCCCGAGCGAGCGTGGCAGGACCGGCGCGGGCAGCCGCGCTTCGAGGGGCGGCGATGGTGGCAGCCCCCGCAGCCGCAGTGAGCGCGGCGGAGATCGCAGCGGCGACGAGGGCCGTGGCCGCCAGGGGGGCGCGCCATCCATCTAGGCGTGGCAGCGCCCCGCATCCCGACGCCAGCGACCGCGGCATCGCGGGCTGCGGGCGGAAGACAGCGGCCCACTGAGGCGGACCGCCAATCGGGCCCAGGCCCGTGAGTGAGAGGTTGACTTGAGCATGGCGCGCACGTCGCGCGCTATGCGGCCCCCTTCTTCCTGCGCGCTGCGCGGGCGGGGCCACGCTTGCGCTCTGCGCCTGGCGCATCGCGCGCCGCTTCGTTTTTCTTTCTTACTTTGCGCTCTTCGCGCACGCGCCGCGCCCGCGCTCTGGGTGCGCGGGGCGCGGAAGGCCTCGAGGGTGCAGGCTAGTGGCCGCGCGCGCGAAGCTCGCCGGGCCTCGAGCCCCGCCCTGTGCCTCTGGCGGGGCGGCCCTGCGCGCGCTGCTGCGTTTTTACTTTCTCGTGGCCGTGCGGCCGCAGGCGTGCCAGAGCGCGAGCGCGTGGGCCGTCAGGGCCCACGCGCGCGCGCCGGGCGTGGGCCGCCAGGGTCCGTGCCCGGGTGGAGGTGCGCGTCGCCGCGCTGCCATGAGTAAAAATATCTCCCCTCCGTGCCTGTCTCCTCTCCTCCTCCTCCTCCTCCTCCTCCTCCCCTCCCTCCGTTGAGTGCATGCGTATCTCACTTAATTTGCATAGTCTGATAGGTTTGTAGACTGCAGGTTAAGTGGGAGGGGGTGTGGGCCCAGGTAGCCATTGTGGGTCCGTAGCGTTCGGCTCAGGCCGACGCGCGGGTGCCCACCCACCCCGCCTTGCTCCCTGACGCCTGGGCCGCGCGGCCGCAGGCGTGCCAGAGCGCGAGCGCGTGGGCCGTCAGGGCCCACGCGCGCGCGCCGGGCGTGGACCGCCAGGGTCCGTGCCCGGTTGGAGGTGCGCGTCGCCACGCTGCCATGAGTAAAATATCTCCCCTCCGTCCCTGTCTCCTCCTCTCCTCCTCCTCCTCCCCTCCCTCCGTTGAGTGCACGCGTATCTCACTTAACCAGACATCCGGCTTGCAGGGGTCGGGTGCACGTGCGGTTGCGTACCAGAGGAACGGTGTCCGGGGATGGGGCGGAGGATGTATTGCGCGGAAAACAAAGTTCGGGCGAGATGGACGCGGAATGCCCGCCTCCTCCCTCTTCTTTCTGCCATCATCCATGCTCTCTCATTGCGTGCTTTTCCCCCGCCCTTTCCAGGTGGTGGCGTGGCTGCAGAAGTGGATGCGCGGTGCGTAAAAGCCCGCCGCAGGCGCCGATTTTTCAAACGCATCTACGCACCAAATATGAAGAGAGGAGAGGAATGCTGATGATGATGATTACTATGGTGCTGATGCTGATGGTGATGATGTTGGTGATGATGATGATGCTGCTGATGATGATGATGATGATGATGATGATGGTAATGATGCGACTGATGGTTATTGTTGCTACTATGATGGTGATTCTGATGAATGTGATGTTGTTGATGATGATGATGTTGATGATGGTGCTGGTCATGATGATGATGTGGATGATGATGATGATGCTGATCATGATGGAGAGGATTATGATGATGCGGATTATGATGATTATGATGATGATGCTGACGATGATGATGAGGAAGAGGAGGAGGAATAGGACGAGGAGGAGGATCATGCAGAGGAGGAGGGGGAGGAACAACAATAAGAGGAATCTATGGAGGAGGAGGAGGAGGAGGAGGAGGAGGAGGAAGAGGAGGGGGGGACGTGGAGGAGGAGGGGGAGGAAGAGGAGGGGGAGGAGGAGAGGGGAGGAGGAGGAAGAGGAGGAGGAGGAGGAGACAAAGGAGGAGGAGGAGGAGGAGGAAGAGGAGGAGTAGGAAGAAGAGGAGGAGGAGGAGGAGGGGGAGGAGGAGGTGGAAGAGGAAGAGGAAGAGGAGGAGGAGGAGGAGGAGGAGGAGGAAGAGGAGGAGGACGAGGAGGAGGAGGGGGAGGAGGAGGAAGAGGAGGAGGAGGAGTCATAATTATATTGATCATACTATGAATAAGAAGAAACAAGAGAAACATATAAATATGAATATTAATAATAATACTATTCATGCTAACGCTAAGACTAATAATAATAATAACATTGAAACCATGATAGTACTAATCAGAAAAATCCCGATACTAATGCTAATAATAAGGAAACGAATGATACTAGTACGAAGAAGAAGACGAATACTAACAATACTGATACGAAAAAAAAGAATAATTATGCTAACGGAGTTCCCCACATGAAGAGATTAACGGTTTCGTGGGACCCATTTTCTTGATGCCCTCCTCGCTTTGGCGGGGCCCCGCTTGGGAGGGACACGAAACCATGTAAATAGTATGGTTTGCGGATACCCTCCTCGCTCAGGCGGGGCCTCCCTGGAGGGGTGGGAGGGGCACGAAACCATGTAAATAGTATGGTTTGCGGATACCCTCCTCGCTCAGGCGGGGCCTCCCTGGAGGGGTGGGAGGGGCACGAAACCATGTAAATAGTATGGTATTCCGATACCCTCCTCGCTCAGGCGGGGCCTCCCTGCAGGGGTGGGAGGGGCACGAAACCATGTAAATAGTATGGTTTTCGGATACCCTCCTCGCTCAGGCGGGGCCTCCCTGGAGGGGTGGGAGGGGCACGAAACCATGTAAATAGTATGGTTTTCGGATACCCTCCTCGCTCAGGCGGGGCCTCCCTGGAGGGGTGGGAGGGGCACGAAACCATGTAAATAGTATGGTTTGCGGATACCTTCCTCGCTCAGGCGGGGCCTCCCTGGAGGGGTGGGAGGGGCACGAAACCATGCAAATAGTATGGTATTCGGATACCCTCCTCGCTCAGGCGGGGCCTCCCTTGCTGGGGTGGTAGGGACAACCTGGTAAATTAAGATGGTTTGCGCGATTACCCTCCGCGCTCAGGTCGGGGCCTTCCCTGCTCAAGGGTGGGAGGGCACGAAACTATATAAATAGTATGGTTTGCGTATACCTCCTCGCTCAGGGGGGCTCCCTGGATGGGTGGTGGGCACGAAACCATGTCAAATAGTATGTTTTCTGGATTTACCTTCCTCGTAGGTATGCCAGTGGGTGGGAGGGGCACGAAACCTGTAAATAATCTGGATTTCGGATACCCTCCTCGCTCTGGCGGGGCCTCCCTGGAGGTGTGGGAGGGGCACGAAACCATGTAAATAATATGGTTTTCGGACGCCTTCCTCGCTCAGGCGGGGCCTCCCTGGAAGGGTGGGAGCGGCACGAAACCATGTAAATAGTATGGTTTGCGGATACCCTCCTCGCTCAGGCGGGGCCTCCCTGGAGGGGTGGGAGGGGCACGAAACCATGTAACTAGTATGGTTTGCGGATACCCTCCTCGCTCAGGCGGGGCCTCCCTGGAGGGGTGGGAGGGGCACGAAACCATGTAAGTAATATGGTTTTCGGTATGGAGTGGTATGGAATGGTATGGTAGGTATGGTATGGTACGGTATGGTATGATATGGTATGGTATGGTACTGGAGGTATGGTATGGTATGGTACG
The DNA here is from genome assembly GCA_963575745.1 of Prorocentrum cordatum. Classification (NCBI taxonomy): domain Eukaryota; class Dinophyceae; order Prorocentrales; family Prorocentraceae; genus Prorocentrum; species Prorocentrum cordatum. The sequence goes on from CAUYUJ010019102.1 coordinate 127,387, forward strand.
GTGTTGCATTGGTGTGATATGGTATGGTATGCTATGGTACGCCATGGTATGGTATGGTACGGTATGGTACGTATGGTGTGGTATGGCATGGTATGGTATGGTATGGTATCTGTGGTAGGAGCTATGGTATGGTATGGTGTGTGTGGTAGGAATAATATTGTGCTGTATGGAAGATGGATCGGGAGGTGGGTGGGAAGGAGAGGGTGTTCTGGGAAATCAAGAACCCCACTCAGGCTGTGGGGAATACTCATGCTAGGATCACCAATAAGAATACCAAGAAGAAGAACAATAATAATAATCTCACGAACAATTAATACTCAAAATAATAATGCGAACACTAAGAATAAGAAGGCGACTGCTAATAACAATAATAATAATACTACCAAGAATACGAAGACGAACCCACATAATACTAATAAATTTAGTAATACTTATAAGAATAATAATACTAATATTATTACTAAGAAGAAGAAATATAAGAATAGTAATAATAATAATACGAATAATAATACGATTCATAATGCTAGTAGTAGAAATAATGAGAATACAACTAATGATATTGCGACTACGAATAATAGTACTAAGAATCATAAGAATAGGAATCATACCAAGAATAATAAGAATACGAATAATAATAAACATAAGATGAATAAGAAGACGACTAATAAACATATCAGGAAGACAATAAGATGCATACTAATAATACTAGTAGTAGTAATACTATTAATAAGACTAATAACAAGAAGAAGACAGACGAACACTAGTAATAAGAGTAACACGCATACTAATACTATAAACAATAAAACTAAGCAGGCGAAACTTAATCCTGAGAATAAGAAGGATACGCATAAGAATAATAATACGAACCATACTGCGAC
>CAUYUJ010019102.1:128364-187547 GCA_963575745.1 Prorocentrum cordatum
GAGGAGGAGGAGGATGAGGAGGAGGAGGCGGAGGGGGATGAGGAGGAGGAGGAGGGGGATGAGGTGGGGGAGGAGGAGGGGGAGGAGGAGAAGGAGGAGGAGGAGGAGGAGGAGGAGGAGGGAGGGAGGAGGAGGAGGAGGATGAATATGCATAATACTAAGAATAAGGCGACGAAACATACTACGAATACGCATAATAATGATACTAACACTACTAACTATACCACTACTATTACGAATAATAGTAATACGACGAATACTGATACGAATCTTAATAATAATAAATCGAAGAATAAGGCGAATACTAATACTGATATTGCTAATACTAATAATACCAGTACGAAGAGTAATACGACGATTAATAATAATAGTACTGGTAATAAGAATAACAAGGGTACTAATACTAATACGAATAAGACGAATACTACTACGATCAATAACAATACTACTACCAATAATATACGACTAATACTAATAAGAATAATGCTAATAGTATTAATATTACTAATAGTAATACTACGGGTCATACTAATATTAAGCAAACTAATACTACGACTAGTACTAATACTAATACTGGTATTAATACTATTAATAACTGGAGGAATAGGAGGAACAGGTGGCGGAGGACAGTACACTACAAATGGATGTGATTCTGAAAGTGACGGCGATGATGGTGATAATGGCGAATCTGGTGGATTGGATGGTGATAGTGGTCGCGATGATGGTGGGGTGATCCAGAGTCAGCCTGCGATGCGCTAGTTTTGACGTAATGCGCTGCCCCGTCCCACTTCGTCTCGCAATGGTTCAATACGCACATTGTGCCTCATGTCGGGACGCGCTCCCTTTGACGGACGAGCTCCTTTTTCGGCTTGCCATTCAGGCGGGTACGCCTTCCATACGTTAATTTTACACCATGCATAAGCGTGTTATATTACATGGCAGGTCACCGAACTGCTTACTGATATCCACATGTTGCAACATAGCGGCCGTCCGTCCGTGTAAAGTTTGCACAACTTGTTTGTAGTGCTCCAACATCGAATCGTGCAAACAAAGAGCATAACACAACGCTTTAAAAGGCTCCCAAACGCGACCTGCATCCCCATGACGAGCGTTTTTTCTTCTTGGGCCAGGACCTTGGTTTGAAGTCTTGAGCAGACGCGTTCGAGATAACCGCCGTCGGATCCCATGAAGGTCAAGCGGATCCAATTGTGGTGTCGGTTATTGTTTGTGTGGATCCGATTTCCGTCCGCGCGGATCCGATGTTGGGTTTTCTAGATCCACGTCGTTTTTTTGTCCTCAGTTTGTTGTTGTTGTTGTTGTTGTTGCCGTTTTTTTTTACGGTGGATCCGATTTCAGCCCCGTTGGGCCCAGAACGACGGTTTGACCTTTTGAGCTGACGCGTTCGAAATAACCGCCGTTGGATCCCATGAAGGTCGAGTGGATCCAATTGTGTCGGTTATTGTTTGGGTGGATCCGATTTCCATCCGCGCAGATCCGATTCCTGATTTTCTGGATCCGCGCCCGTTTTTTTTTTTTTTTTTTTTTTTTTTGATTTTTTTTTTTTTTTTTTTTTGTTATTTTATTTTTTTTCCGTTGGGTTCGATTTCAACCCAGTTGGGCCCGGAACGACGGTTTGAAATTTTGAGCCGAGCGTTCGAGATAACCGCCGTCGGATCCCATGATGGTTGAGCGGATCCAATTGTGGTGACGGTTGCTGTTTGGGTGGGTCCGATTTCCGTCCGCGCGGATCGGATTTCGGATTTTCTGGGCCCCCCTCCCGCCTTTTTATCTACGGTGGATCCGATGTCAACCCCGTGTTAATTTTGTTATTTAATGAAAACGGGGAGCTGGACGAAGTCGGATCCGTGGACCCCAGAACGGGCCCGTGTTCAGTTCCTGGGGAGGAAAATGGGTTCGGTCATCACTGTCCCTGGATGGGTCCTGCGTTGTCTCGTGCGCCCCCCATCAAGTTTCCGCGCGCAGGAGCCCCGTTCAACATAATCCCACCAGCCCTCCTTGCGCAGGTGGTCTAATTCGTTCATCCAAAAACCCCTCTTCACCCACTGGGAAGGATTTATCCTTTTCCGTACCCCCTCCCCCGGACTTTTTTGGGGGGTTCCGCAAGGTGTCAGGGCGTCCAAAACGGCCTCGGCGAGGAAGCCAAAATCAGTGGTTGCACTAAGGTTTTAGCTCCATTTTGGCCTCTTTGGGGGGGGGACTCAACGTTGCACCATGTCCTCAAATGATCGATGGCCTTCAAGATGGCCCCAAGAGGCCAGGGCTCCCAAGAGGGCCCCAAGAGAGCCCCAAAAGGGTCCCCAAAGGGCCCCAAGACTTCTAAAAGAGCCCCCAGAGAGCTCCAATACCTTCCCAAAGAGCCCCAGGAGAGCTCCACGAGGCGATCTTGAGGGCTCCTGGGAAGGGGCCGACTTCGAGGACCTCCCATGTATTGATCGATGCTCTCCTAGATGGCCCCAACAGGCCTTCCAGGGCACCAGCCGCAGGCTAGCCGGGCAAAGGAAAAAATAAAACCGGGATCACACTCTTTGGATCCCTCCACCTCTTCCTCCTCTTCCCCTCGCCCCCACGCGGCCCCCAGTGATGGCCCGAAGTGGCCTTCCAAGGCCACCCCCTTGCTCCCAGAGATCTCTCGGTTCATCCTGGTTGCTCGCTTTGTTTCCCTCGATGTGTCCTTTCGTCCCTTTTCCCGTCAGCTCTCGTGGGCAGGACTTCTGAATGGATTGGTGGGGATATTTTTGGTTCACGGCCTCGTGAAGCGGGTCAAAAGGCGTCCAAACTCTAGCCGGGCCACGACTATGCAGCGGAAAAGCAAGACAGGCGCAGCAAACGGGCGGCAGCTCAGAAGGGCGAAAAGAACCGGTAGACCCATTCCCGGTGGCGTCCGAAAATCCCGGTGGCTACCAGCGAGTAGACGCAGCCAAAATGGCGCGGTGGCGCGACCAAAATCACGTAGAGGTCGATCATTCGGTGTGAGTCAGTCGGACGGCAACGTCAGAGACGAACGAGACCGACAAGCACCCCCAGATGACATCCGTGAAGTGGACAAACACAAATGTCGAAACATCGTGTCAGCGCAAGAGTGAAGAGGGGCAACCTCGTCACAGGCAGGACTGCAAACGGCAGTAACTCTTGTTTGTACAGCAGTGGCACTTGTCGAAAGCGGAGTCCTTGCAGGAGAAAGGAGCCGACGGGCGCACAGAGCCACACATGCCGAACCCGAAGTCCTTGCACCGTAGAGGTCGGCAGCGTAGCGAGATCCCACTGAACCCGTTCGGCCATCAGTGGAGGCCGACACCAGCCAGGAGCAGGCCAGGGGGCACCTGACCGCCCATTCCCAGTGTGATCCTTGCATGGAATCCAGGCTGTCATAGCACCATCAGACAGCGGCATTGGCGGCAACCCCGGCCGCGTGTGATAAACTTGGTGAAACAAAGGAGAGGAGGGCAAGTGCACGCCAGGCACGGTAGGCACCCTGGTGTGGCAGCTAACCGCTGCAGCATTAGGATGCAGGAGGGGAGGAAGTCCACGCCAGGCACACGGTGTGAGAGGAAAGGAGAATAATAGTATAACATTTACTCGAGCAGTTGTTGCAGACTATGCCAATCGTGGCTGTGCCATTTCCGATCGCGCTGACTATGCCAATCATGACTGTGCCAACCCTGGCTATGCCAACCCTGACTGTGCCAACTGAGCTCCCGTGGAAAGCGACGCGCTCTTATCGACTACGTACCCTGTGCGCCGGAGCGCCCCAGGTAGCTGAGGTGAGAGTGCCAGGCCACGTTGTCGTGCTGCTTGTCCCAGTGGTACTGGTTAGCGACGTGCTGCTCGATCCGGTTGAGCTGGGGCCCACGCAATTGGACCCTGGTGTGCTCAGCAACGTCGTGCTGCACGACTCTGGTGATCGTTGCCGTGTTGCTTGTCGCGGTGGCGCTGGTCAGCGACGTGCCCCTCGACTCCGTTGTGCTGGAGCCCGTGGTGCTCATCAACGTCGTGCTACTAGTCTCATTGTTGCTCGTTGCCGTGCCGTTTGTCTTGGCGGTGCTGGTCGGCGACGTGCTGCTCAGCCCCGTTGTGCTTGGGCCAGTGGTGTTAGGCCTTATGGTGCTCGTCAGCGCAGCGCTGCTCGTCCCACTTGTATTCGTCGCCGAGCAGCTTGTCTCCGTGGTGCTGGTAAGCGGATGCAGAGGCCGCGGGAGGAGAAGAGCGACTCGCCGTCGCAGCCTTGGAAGAAAATCAGGAAGGGGAGGTGGAGGCAGCTTGCCACGGTGGGCCGTTGACTCCATGGTAAGTGCCACTCCCCATAACCAGCTGTGCGTGCCATCTATATTACCAAAGCCTGGTGAAAGAGGGCGCAGCCGCAAGGCGGCGGGGACTTCCCGGTGTGGGGGGGGGCAGCGCGCCAGGCTGGCTCCCTTGGCTGTGGTAGGCACGCCGGGCCTAGAGTGGAGATAATACGGCCACCTTTCCCGGGGGGCAGTCAGGGGGCGGTCGCGCGCCAGGCGCCGAGGGGGGGGGAGATGGCAAGTGATCACTGAGCCCTTGAGGAACTCCAGGCGCACTCAGCCCATGCCCACTTGCACGGGGCACCCGCGCTCGGATGCCCGGTGCGAGAAGGCGCAGCAACAAGGCGGCGAAGGACTTCCCTGTGTGGTGGTGGGTGGGGGGGGGGGCAGCGCGCCAGGCTGGCGGCACTCCATGCTTAAAGTGGGGCGGGTCAGCGTAGGTGGGGGCCCCAGGCCGCTGCCGCGCCCGCGGGAACGTAGACCGACGTCCTGTCGTGCCCGGCGCGAGCGCGCGTGAAAGCGACGATGACGTGCATGGGTACGCTGTAGGGCTGGGCTCTGCCTTTGCCAGGCTTCTTGTTGTCGATGGTGTGCCACTCCCACTGTGCAAGGCTATCCGGGGACGAGCGAATGGCGCCCCGAACGCGCTCCATTAGAGAACGGCGGCTCATCGTGGTGAGGGCCGGTTCGGAATAGTCGTCGCAGTTTGGGTGTTTCCCCGTGAGCGCTAGGAACCGGCGGAGGACGTCAGGCTCGTGGCGCGCGAGATCGTAGGCGCCAGGGCCCCCCATCGCCTTGTTGGCGCGACAGAAGTCATGCCACTGGTGTGCCCCCCGCGTCCTTTGCCACGCCTTGACCCGCTCCACGATGGCTGGCGGGTCGTCCGCGAGCGCCCTGGCCCCCGAGGCAGACTCGTCAGGCGACTGCTCCGCTGCTTGGCCCTCGTCCAGCTCTGCGCTCGTACGAGACACGTTCGCATCGGGGGGCGAGGGCATAGTTAGCGATGCGTCCAGGCCCGCCCCTTCTCCGCGGGCAGGCAGCACGAGCGGGGGCGAGTCAGCGCTGGCGGTCGTAGCGGTGGCAGCGGTGATCGTCGGGGTCGACGTGGTCTTCGGCTGGGCCAGCGCAGTTCGGACGCTGGGTCGCCATCGGCTGGAGGAGTCAGCGGCGGCTGACGGCTGGGGGTCCCCGTCGCCTTGTGGCTCCGCACGGTCCGTCGAAGGCGGCGCCAGTGCAGGGGTGATCTCGCGGGCAAAGCCTGCCCGCCGAGGCGGCGTGTCCGCGTTTGCAGCGGGCGGGGCATGCAGTGGGCTGGTCGCATGCTCGGGCACGGTGGCCCCTGGTGGACGTGGGGTGGAGGGGCGGAGAGCAGCGAATCGCCCGCTGTCCACCATTCGCCGGGCCGCGGCCTCGTCATCCAAGGTCCCGTTCACTCTTTCCACCATAATGCCCAGGTCGTCCTCCGGGATGCTCTCGCTTTCCTCGTCCTCGCACTTCTCCTCCAGGGGCTCCTCCGCCGCTCCCTCGATGGTCTCCTCGATGGTCTCCTCCCCAGCGGTGGGCCCCTTCCTCCTGCGACTCGCGACTATCTTCGCACTCCTCCCAGTGGAGGCGACTGACCGTCGCAGAGTCTGTTGGAATCCGTAGCCTGTTGGGGGCGTCTTGGAGCGTCTTGGCGGTTTCGTGGGCCGTCTTGGGCCCATCTTGGGCGTCTTCAAGCGAGCATTCGGCGATTCTGTGCTCTCTTGGGTCATCTTGGGGGTGTCCTGGGAGGCTCCAAGCCGAGCTTGGGGAGCCCAGGCCGCCCCGGGTGAGTTCAGTCCTGGGTTTATTGTTGCTTTTTGGTGGCTGTTGGGAGCTTCTTGGGGCTTCTTGGGGGCGTCGTTGGGCCTCCCGGGAGCCTCTTAGGGCGGAATATTCGAATTCTGAGTTCGAGGTCCCCCTCTTGGGCCATCTTGGGGCTCTCTTGGGAGTCTCTTGGGCCCTCTTGGGGCGCTGTTGGCGGCCTCCTGGGCCGCTTTCATCGCAGTGAAGGAGGAAGAGTCGTACATGCCATAAACAAACGTTTCCCCATAGGAGTCTGACGATTTTGGTTTCTTGGGCCTCTCTTCGCTAGCCTGTTTGAGGCGTCTTGGAGCGTCTGGGCGGCTTCATGGGCCGTCTTGGGCCCATCTTGGGCGCCTTCAAGCGATCATTTGGCGATTTTGTGCTCCCTTAGGCCATCTTGGGGGTGTCTTGGGAGTCTCCAAGCCGAGCCTGGGGAGCCCAGACCGCCCAGGATGAGTTCAGTCCAGGGTCGAAGTGGGCGAGGGGGGGGATCACATTGCCGGTTTGGGGTTCCCAGGGGGGGGGGCTTATGGGGGGGTGTTTTTTGGTCTTTCCTTTTTCTTACGTATGTGTGTATTGGTACGTTTGTTTTGCTCTGAATTTGCAGGCCTGTATATTTCGTGGCATGAGGCGTCGGACGGAAGAGCCTGAGGAGAAACGGCTCTAAGTTTCCTGAATGTCCCCCTCGCCTCTTCAGCTGAGGGGATTTTCCAGGGAACTTGAAACCGCCCGTATCCCTTCTCCACCTCCTCCCTGTCGTCCTCTTCCGCACCTCCCGTTGGACTCTCGCTCTTCTGGTCGTCGCGACTTCTCTTGTTTTTTCTAATCATGGTCGCTCCTCCTCCTGGATCCTCTTTCTCCCCCCCGTCCTTCTTTTCGTCATTCTTGATTCTTCCTTTTCGTGGTCGTGGATCTTCTCTCCTGGATTCGCCGCCTCTTTCTCCTTCTCGTAGCCGCGCGTGGGGTGAAATTGACAGTTTGACATGTCCACTGCGCTCGTCGGGGCGCAATCGGACAGTCGGGTTCCACTGTCAAGAGGGTGTAGGAGCCAGGAAGAAGGCTTTATATTCACTCGGCCCAATGTAAAATGCACATTTTCTCTGCGACCGTCTGAGGGACATGATTTGCGTGGATTAGTTTGTTCGGAGGCGGCGTGCAACCAAAGGGCAGTCCTTGGGTGCATAGATTGTCAGCCCGTGACAAGCACACACGGAGCCCAGGGGACCGAGGGGACTATGGTAACCACTGTCGACAGAGACGCATGACAGCCATCCTAATTTGATCGTGGAACCCCATTTTCCGGAGCCCTCTGCCGCGTTTGGGCTTACACCATTCGGCCCACGGGGATGGGGAGGAGAAAAGGGGAATATCGCACGCCGACGACGCCCCAAGGGGTCGGGGAATTGTCTCTTGAGTTGATTCCGCGAATCTTGGGCGTCCTGACAGCTACACGACTGGAGGGAGGGTGGTCCTCAAAGCGAGGCTCTCGCCTTTGCGGCCTCCCCCGTGTTCTTTCCAAAGCCTCCTTACAGCGTGATGCACCTGACACGCCTGACAAGCACAGCGAAGACGGCGAAAGACAGCACCACCGCAGACGAAATGGAACCATGGGTCGACTACATCCAACGAGCGACACGACGCGCAGAGCACCTCATGAAGCTCCACCACATCGACAATTGGGAGACGCTGCACAAACGGAAAGTCTGGCGCATGGCGTCACGAGTCGCAAACCACGACTGGACGAGGTGGACATGGGGAGTGCTGCGCTGGCACCCAGTCCTCAACCCGCGCCAGCAGGGACAAAGGCAGCACAGTGGCCAAAACAAGCGCTGGGACGACGAAATCACCACTTACTTACGTCAACGCAGACCAGACCTCCACCGACCGCCCACGCAAGCCCATTCGAAAGGACAACCGAACGACATCACATGGACGCAAACAGCCCAAGACACCGAAGCATGGACAGCGCTCGAGCACCACTTCACCGACCTCACGTCGACCAGCACCCGGGACTCAGACCAATGACGTAATCTCGCACAACCCGCGCCGACACCGACACCAAGGACTTTCTTTTCCTCCTCCTCCCCTTCACCTCCTAACTTTTTACATGTCTCGCATTGCATGAATCCAGACGCCTCAGATTCTAGAGGCCATGGCCGCACCCACCTGGTCTGCCCTAGGCCCGGACGCTGTCCGCAACGGTGGTCGCATCGCATCGCATCGCATTTTGCTTTTTTGACTTGCAAGTTGCCCACCAGTTCCGCGGATTGGGGGCAGGTGCGTCACGCACATGCGTCATGCAAGTTTTCCAACAGTCAGACGGGTGACATGCGTCATGCAAGTTTCCAACAGTCAGACGGGTGGTGGGCGGTTCTTTTTCAATATCGGGCTCTCGCTGGAGACATCAATAGGAGCTTGGTGCAACAACTGCGCTGATGGAAGAGTGCTGTCTTTTCAGATTGTCTACCGCCTTAGCTTTTGTCAAGTTTAGTGTCTAGCACCTTGCGGCCCGTGCAGCACGTTTGAGGATGGAAGGCGCTTCTTTTCCAAAACGCGGCTCTCGCGACATCGACGTGGTGCTCATGATCGTTCATCACGTTTTCACTTGTTGTATGCAGCTGCAGTTGTGCAGGGCTGCTCCGTTTCAAACGGGGCTTCCGCCCGAGTGGCAGGCCTGTGGGGCGCTCGTCTGTCAAGGGACGATCCATGTAGCGAATGCGAAAGCATGTAAGACCTGCATGGGGATGAGATGGGAGCGGGAAGAACACATCTGTTGCATCATCGTGGGCCAATCGTTGGTTGTCTACCGCCTTAGCTTTTGTCAAGTTTAGTGTCTAGCACCTTGCGGCCCGTGCAGCACGTTTGAGGATGGAAGGCGCTTCTTTTCCAAAACGCGGCTCTCGCGACATCGACGTGGTGCTCATGATCGTTCATCACGTTTTCACTTGTTGTATGCAGCTGCAGTTGTGCAGGGCTGCTCCGTTTCAAACGGGGCTTCCGCCCGAGTGGCAGGCCTGTGGGGCGCTCGTCTGTCAAGGGACGATCCATGTAGCGAATGCGAAAGCATGTAAGACCTGCATGGGGATGAGATGGGAGCGGGAAGAACACATCTGTTGCATCATCGTGGGCCAATCGTTGGTCCTCCTCCTCCTCCTCCTCCTCTTTCCTCCTCTTTCCTCCGTGAGGTAAGCGGAGGGCGTGATGCGCGACTGATCGAAAAGCTAACTCTAGCGGCGGTATAGAGGTTCGGGTTGCCCGCTTCTTCCAGACTTGTTTCGTCGGCGGCGAGGCAAATGTACCAGCAAAAGAGCTAGACGGGGGCACCGAAAAGCGAATTGGCCCAGCATGCAAGAGTGAGAAGAGGGCAGGCAGGCGGGAGCGGGGGGGAGGAGAAGAAGAGGCCGCTCAGAGGTGGAAGAGTTCGCACCTGAGTGTGCTGGCGCGGCGAGCCGCGTCGGCTGGAACCATGGCATCTGCCGGGCCGCGGCGCCAGGGCACCCACGGGCGCTGACGGGGCCCAGCGCGGGTAAGGCAAGTAGGCGAAGCAGTGACGCCGTCGAAGTAGTACACGAGGTGCTAGGTCAACGGGCGAGGGCCGCAGGTCGCCCAGGTATGTGGCATGTGACAAGGTCTGGCAAGTACATGTGCAGTCTAGGTTGGACCGCAACCAGCAAAATGCTGGGCGCGCGGAGGGGACAAGCCCAGGTGCCCACCGCGTGGGGAGGCTGCCAGCTGCGGCAGCCTCGCGAGCGCCGTGGCGGCGCGCGGAGGGAGGGACGGAAAGCGAAAGGCCGGATTTTTTTGGATTGCCTGCTCGTTGAGGCAACTAGCCTGTCGAGTTACGGTGGCGCTGTGGCTAGCGATGCAACTGAAATAGTTAGATCGCACGGGCACCTAAGGATAGCAGTATACAGTACCAGTACACCAAACCCACCTCTCCTTAATCCGCCCACCTCCACGCAAAATCCCCCACCCTTCAACTGGGCAACTGGACGGCAAACGCGAAAAGCTGCGACAGTGGCTTGCTGTGCCCGTCCAGGGCATTCGGGCGGAGGGGCGGAGGGATGGAGGGGGAAGTAATAACGTAAAGCGGGAAGGAGGAAGGCTGGGACGCAGACCACATTCCCTATTCGAGGTTGCCGACGAATGGCAACGATTCAGCTTGGCATCTATGAGGCATGGCGGTACCGCAGTGGGAACACCATGCGGAAACTCTATGCCGAGACAGGTGGCCGTCAAAGCGGCCGCCGGCCGAGGAGGTAGATCCATCGCACGGCACTCGCAGGAGGAATCTTCGCACCTACGCACGGCACTCCCTTTCCGATCCAGCCTGAACCCCCACCCTCAACAATACGCAGCTTGGCCGGCAAACGCTAAAGGGGCTTGCTGCAACGGCCTGGGCACTGTGGAGTAGGGGCGGGAGGAGGAGGAATAATGCTGATGAGGAAGACGAGGAGTGGGTAGGGCTGGGACGCAGACCTGGGCCCCAATCCCTCTTCTTTCTCGCTCGCCGGCCCTCCTCTGCGAGAACACACCGGCTCTGTAATCGAGCAGTGCTCGCGAGAGTGCACGGGCCGCGCCGAGACACGCCTCCATCCCGATACTCACCTCCTCAGACAAATAATCCCGCCCACCAATCCGACCCATATGCACGAGACGCACCGCGGTCTAAGACACGCAGGAGAGTAGCGTTAGCTGACAGCCGTGGGGCTCGACCAGTGCGGCAGGGCGAAAGGCGAACAGGCTCGCTTGGCAGCGATTGAAAAACGTGGTCTGAGCTAGGACTGGGGACTGGGACGGGCAAGGCGGCAGGCTGCGCAACGGGAGACGGCGGTCCTGCAGGCTTTGTGTCGCTTGTTCCCTGTCCATGAAATCACATAGCGATAAGCTGCCCAAATGGCGCTGTCTTGTGTGCAAGAGAGTACGCACGCTGACTGTCCGATCCTGCCCAACAGCCCGACTGACCCGCCAAGCATCCGTCCCTTCAAAGAGAAAGAGAGGCGGGCAGCATGCAACAAGAGACAGAGGGCATGCTCGCTAGCAGGCTGGCGAGAAGTCCGCTGTACCTCGCGGGCGGGGGGGGGGGCGATACGGAACTGCCCCCCACTGGGGAGGGGCCGAGGGGCCGGGGGGGGGGAGAGGGCGAGGAAGAGTAGCGCCCCGCCAGTAGGGTGATCCCCCCAGGCGGGGCGGCAGCGCCGGCGCCAGCGCCGGCGGCCGGAAGGCAGCTTGCCCGCGCACTGTCCTGCTGCGGACGCTTGCGCTGCCCTGGAAGGCAGGCCAGGGCTGCCGCGGCACGTCCAGGGCTGCCAAACATGGGGCAATAAAAGGACGTGTCAATACCAAAAACTGGCCGAGGCCGCGGGGCTGTGCGCTGCCAGGGTGGACAGTGCAGGCCGGGACTAGGGGCACCAGTGCAGGCCAGGACTAGGGGCACCTAACCGGTGGAAATGAAGTGAGAGAGTCGGCTGAGGCTGGGAAAGGCCGCTCGCTGCCAGGGTGGCCAGCGTGCGGCCACGTCACCAGGCCTGTCAAAACTGCGGCCTAGGCCGAGAGGCCGCGCACTGCTGGGGAGGACAATGCGGGCCAAGTCAAGAGGCACCTAATCGATGCAGGAGCTGCTGAACTGAAGCGGACGGGGCAGAGGGGAGGACCGCACGCCGCCCGGGTGGACAGCACGCGGCCGGGGCGCCAAGGGAGAGGGAAACAGAGGCGGGAGGGCCAGAGCGTGGAAAGGTGCCACACGCCGCCGGGGTGGTTGGCGCGTCGCGACTAGGTCCGCCGAGAGGCTCAGAGGTCGATGAGAAGGTGGTGCTGGGACTTCGTGCGCCTCGCCGCTTCTTCCAGACAACTAAAGCAGCTTGCGGGGCATTGCTCTTCAGGGTGAGCAAGACCTCTCGGCCTCGCTGTCCTCCTCTCCCTCTTCCCCCTCCGTGTTGACCGCTTCCCCCTCGTCCTTCTCCTCCTCGCTCGCCCTTCCCGCTGCTCCTCCTCATCTTCCGCACTCCTCTTTCCCCCTCTTTTCCCCCCTCCCGTCCTCTTTTGCCTCCCCCCACTTCCCTTTCCTCTCCACAGTTGCTCAATGCTGGCCAGCGTGGGCCCCAAACAGTGTGTTCTAGCATGCCAGGTGGTGCAATCCATGTGGTGCAAGCCATGTGGTGCAAGCTGTGTGGTTGAAGCTAGGTGAGCACTCAACGTGGTGCAAGCTATATGGTGTAAGCTGTGTGGTGCACGTTTTGTGGTGGAATCTATATGGTGTGAGCCATGTGGTTCTAGGTAGGTGGTGCAATATATGTGGTAGGAGCTGACGCACTCATCTACGTTTTGTGAGTTGTGTGGTGTAAGCTGTGTGGTGGTTCGATCTATGGGGTGTGAGCTATGTGCTGTAATATAAGTGGTGCAATCTATGTGGTGCGATCTACCTTGCCGGACTTGAAGTCGTCATCTCCACTGCTCGCGCAAACATCCCACCCACCCACCCGCAACTTGGTTTGCAAAACCTGTTAAGACCGACTACGACGACACCGACGACAACGACTAGGACGACACCGACGACGTCTCCGACGACTTCGACGACGACAACGACGCCGACGACGACACCGACGAAGACGACGACCAACGAAGGCGACGACGAGGGAGGCGGAAGGACGACGACGGCGACAACGACGACAACGACGACAACGACGAGGGAGGAGGGAGGACGGCGACGACGCGAACGACGACGAAGGAGGAAGGACGGCGACGCCGACGACGACAACGACGAGGGAGGAGGGAAGACGACGACGACAACGACGACGACGACGGCGACGAAATAGGAGGGACGACGACGAGACGCCGACGACGGACGACGACGACGACGAGGGAGGAGGAGGAAGGACGACCACGGCGACAACGACGACGGAAACGACCACGACGCCAAAGAGGACGACGACGACGAACACGAGGAAAGACAGAGGACGACGTAGGCGACGACGACGACGACGACGCGGGAGGAGGGAGGACGGCGACGACGACGACGACGACGACGACGCAAGAGCGCGCGCGCACGCTTTTGTTGAAAATCCGTGTTGCGAAACCTTGCGTTTTTGTAGGTTTTTTGGGCGCACGATTTTGAAATCCTTCCGAAACCGACGGGTTTTGAAGGTTTTCGGCATACGCCCGCGACGACGCGCGCGTCTGCACTTCGTCTTCTTTTTTGCAGAGGATTCTCGCGACGGTACACGCGCAAGGGCGTTCGACAGATTTCGACATGAGCGCGCGCGAAGCCCGTTTGGTAACATTTTGTGAAAATTTTGAAAAACCTATGGTTTTCTTAAGATTTCGCAAGAGCTCGCGCGGAAGTTTTTTTAGCAACTCTGTGTTGCGAAACCCGGTGTTTTTGTATGTTTTTTGGAAACTCGATTGTGAAATCCTTCCGGACCGAAGGTTTTTGAAGGATTTCGGCATGCGCGCGCGACGACGCGCGCGTGTGCACATCGTTTCATTTTTTGCAAGGGATTCGTGAACAAGTGTTCTGTTAAAACAAACATGTCACCGCACAGTGTTTTTACAAGGGAGCCTCAGGGGGGGGAAACCGGCCTAGCTGGGATGGTCTGATTTCATATTTAGGATGGACGCGTTTGCAGTATATATATATATATATAAAATCATACGATCCCAGGGGGAACCGGTAAGTCCAGGGGGGGGTAGAGTCTATGTTAGTGCGTGCACGGGAATGATGAGAAAGGTTTTTCGGGTGTCGTGTCCAGGCTTGGCCCCCCGCGTTGCTCATCGCAACCGCTCGGGCTCAAGCGTCAAAAGGCACGGGTTTGTCGCTCGATGGCTGTCACGCCATCCCAGGTGGTACTCTTCGCCTGGATCGCCGTGATAGCCCCCTCGCTCTCCGGCTGGCTGGCCGGCTCCGCTGCTGGCCGCTCCGCGCCGGCAGTCCCAGGCCGCGCGGCGGCCGTCGACTGGTGTTGGGAGCCCCCGCCGTGGGACTGCTCCTGCTCCTGCACCTGCCCGTCGTCGGCGGCGCCCGAGCCGCCGGTCCCGCCCCCGCTGGGGGCCTCGGTGCGGCTCGCGCCCGACGGAGCCGCGGCGATCGAGGTGGTCTGGCCGTGGCTGGGAGGCCTCGCGGTCTCGCCCGACCTCGCCCTCGCCGGCTGCCTGGGGTTCGGGATCTTCGAGGTCCTCTTCGTGCTGTATTGGTGCCGCCGTGCTGCACGGCCCGACCCGACGCAGCGCCGTGTGATCCACAATGGAGCAAGACTGGCTGCCGGGGACGCAGCTGCTCGTATCGTTCGTCACTGATCCTGGGTTCAGGCACGAGCGCGTCATCGTGTGGCCGTGTCACGAGGGATCTTGGATCGTGTACACGGGCGGCGGCGACCTGTACGTGGAGGAGGAGAAGGACTGGGACAAGGTGTACCTCATGACGGCGGGTCAGCCGCCGAGGTCTCTGCCAGACGACGGGGCCAAGATCGTGCAGTTTGCGAAGTTCCCGACGGACGACGAGCTGCGCGGGCTGATCGCGGAGGCCCGCGCCGAGGTGGCGCCCTTGCGGGAGTCTGAGCCCGATCGCCGCGTGCCGGCGGACCCGACCTACTTCTTGTCGGAGGATGGGCGGCAGCACCCGCTCCTTCGCCACCGCCTCCAGGGCAAGCAGGTGAGGCGCGCCGGCAAGGAAGGCAACCCACCTGTCGCCGATGCGGGCGCTGGGGCCGCCGAGTCCCTTGGCGGCGCCGGCGATGCGGGCGACGGCGTGCTGGCCGCCGACGGCGAGCGTCATCGCTGGCTAGTCAGCGAGCCTGGTCTGGTCTGGGAGTTGGGTACCCCTGTGCCGCACGCATGCGTCATGATCAGGCTGGGTGACCGCGGCGTCGCCGACATCAACGGCGAGACGGTGCCAGTGCAGAGCGTTCCCGAGGCGGACGTGGGCGACTACGCGTCCATGAAGACCTCGGCCTACGAGGTGGCGATCCGCGACGCCGACGGCACGCCCACTGACTTCGGGCGGCGTGTCGGGATCGTGCCGAGCCACGCGCCTTCTCACGGCGAGGGGGCCAAGCCGACCGCCCCTGTGGATGCCGCCGAGCCGAGCGATGTTCGCACCTTGTGGGTGGACACTGACGCCATGAACGTCCGGTTCAAGTCTTGGCGTAACGTGGTCATGGAGAGCTACCCCACGGTGTGGACCGACAGCCCTGTGGAGGGGCCGTCTAGCCTAATGTAGATCCTCAGGCATTCTGATCGGCACGGTGGCAACATCAGGATGTGGCTCGACCCCTGGTCCCGCTCGAAGAACCTCGGGCCGGGCGAGCGGGTCATGCACGAGCTCTCCGTCCTCTGCGAGGTCATCTACGTGGGGGGCACCTACGACCAGCTCAACATGCCGTCGCTGGTCAGCTTCGAGATCATAGCGCGCCGCATCCAGAGTATCGTGGACGCGTACTCGGGCGACCCCTCTCGACCGCAGTGGGCCAACGCGAGGCTCTACTCCGGCGTGGGCTCTGCGGTGGACATGGTCGCGCCCGAGCTGAAGCACTACTTGGCCAAGAGGGCCAAGGACGAGGCCGAGGTCGAGTCCATGCGGGTCCGAGCCCGCAACCTTCCGATCGCTGCCGACGCCGTCGCCGCTGGCGGTCTTCCCGCCGCTGGACGCGGTGCACCTGTCGCCGCCGCGGCGGGCCAGCCCTCCAAAGGGCCGGGCCGTGGTGCCCCGAAGGGAGGCAAAGGCGCCGCTGCCGCGGCGGAGACTCAATGAGTGATATGACCCTCGGCGGTGGGACTGGCCCAACCTCCGCCGTTCGCCTTCCTGGGCTTGCACGCGGATCCGCGGAGATCTTCCCGTTGCCCGACGACCCCAGCCTCGTCGCGGACTTCTGGATCCACCTTCAGGGGCGTGCCCAGCGCCGGTTCGTGAGGGACTGGCGGCAGTGTGTGCGTTCGCTAAATTGGTTGTGGGGTGCTGGACATCGTGAGGCCGCCCGTCGTGCTCAAGGTGACGTCCATCCATGCCGTTTTCGACTTCAACGGGAGGTGCTGGTGCGAATCGCCCAGGGGGTCCAGATCTACTTGGACCCACCCTCCGACCTCTCTCCGAAGGAGGCCTTTCAGGGGCTACTTCGAGGCCGCGGGGTCTACGACACCGAGACGGCCTACACTACCCTGGCACCCTACCAACGGGGCGCGGTTTCTCTTCCCTGTGACGTCTCGACGGCCCCGGCTGTGGGAACCCTGGTCACGGGGCGCGCCCTCGAGTATCTGGTAGAGGCAGAGGAGCAGATGATCAGGGCCGATGCTGAGGTCCAGCTTGACCGTGAGACGAATGGCGAAATCAAGACCTACACCGACCCCCTGCTCGCCAATAGCCGCCGCCGGTACTCCACCTTCGTGAAGGACCTGAAGCGGAAAGGCTTGGTGGGCTTCACCCGCGATCCCAAGGAGTTCGTAGGTGTTTTCTTCGTGTGGAAGAAGGAGCGCGCCTCCATGAGAATGGTGCTCGACTGCCGCCGCTCTAATCAACGTTTCGTGACCCCTGCTGGGGTCGAGCTGCTGTCGACAGAGGGGCTTGGCCGGATCGAGTGCGACGCGGAGCAGACCGGCACGTTGCCCATCTTCCTGGGCAAAGCTGACGTGAAGGACTGCTTCCACCGCATGATGTTCGGCAACCACCTCTCCAAGTACTTCTGCTACCCGGGCGGCCTCGCCAAGGAGTTTGGCATCGTCGGGCAGCTGGTGTCGGGGGTGCCCGCTCGCGCTGACGACTACCTCTGGCCGTGCGCCCTCGCGCTGCCCATGGGCTGGACGTGGTCGCTCTACTTCGCTCAGGTGGCCAACCTCGGCCTGGTGGAACGGGTCCCCGCGGTCGCGTCGAGCTGCGTGGCTACCGATCGGGGGCCCCCTATCGTGCTGTCTCCGACCTCCTCCTGGCACTACGTTTACGTCGACAATGTGGGGCTCTTGTCGCTCGACGCCTCCTACGTCAAGGGGGCTCTGGCGGACACCATCGCGGCCTTCGACGCCGCGGGCCTCGTCATGCATGACATCTCGGTGGACTCCGACGCCGCCGAGGCGCTGGGAGTGACGCTCGATGGCCAGAAGCACCAGACCCTCGTCAACCACCGGCGCTACTGGAAGGTCAGACTGGGCCTCCGGTGGGTCCTCTCCTTGCGGCGCCTGGCAGGGCGGGAGCTCGAAGTTTTGCTTGGCCACTGTACATTCGTCGGCCTGATGTGCCGGGAGACCCTGTCCGTGTGGCACACCGTCTACACCTTCATCCGCGAGCGGTACTGGGCCAAGAGCGACGTGTGGGACTCCGCACGTCAGGAGCTCGAGTGCTTCCTCGGGCTGATGCCGCTCCTTCGCTCCGAGTGGGATCGGCCGTGGCTCGCGCAGGTACTGTCCGTGGACGCCAGCCCGTACGGCTGGGGGATTGCCAGCTCCGAGTTCGGAGTGTCGACGGTGAAAAAGCAGGGCAGGATCCTCGAACGATCTCGTTTCCGTCGTCTCGGAGGGTTGCCGGCTCGGGCCAGTGCCCTCGCTGCCGCGGGGTTCGTCTACTCGCCCAGGCAGGTCGACGACGAGAAAGAGCGTGACCCCTCGGACGTTCGGGAGGCTGGAGCCTGGGAGATGCGTAAGGACTTCCCTGAGATTCCTGGGGCCCTCCTCCACGGGGATCGGTGGCGCTTGATTTTGCATGGCAAGTGGGCCTACTCCGAGGATATCCTGATTCTTGAGGCCCGCGTCCTGGTCAAAGCTGTCGCAAGAGTTTGTAATTGTGTTCCAGGTGGATTCTGCAGAGTATTGTTATTTGGAGATAATATGTCAGTTATATTAGCTTGTGAAAGATTTCGGGCCCGCAGCTTCGGGCTCTTGGTGCAGATCAGACGAATCGCGGCCTACGCTCTGGCCCGAGGGGTTCGATTTGGGTTCAGGTGGCATCCCTCAGAGCTCAACAGTAGCGACGCTGGGTCCCGTATCTACGACCCCAACTACGACTCCACGAAGGATCTCACTCGCCTAGTGGCTGACGGACACGGACCCGGAGACGTCCTGCCTCAGCCTGCGGATCCACCTCGATCCGACGACGTGCCGGCTCAAGTTCCCGAATCGCTCGAGACCCCTGATCCTTTCGCCTGCACCGTATTCCACGACTGCCATGAAGCGGACCCGCACCCTGGAGGCGCCGAGCCACACCATCGCTGGCCAGAAGAGCCGGCGCACGACGAGCAGTGCGCGTCCGACGGCGACTTCCTGTCCGCCTTCAGCGACCCCGGGGCCATCGAGGACGCGTACCCTCCCGCGACCGGAGATACGCTCGAAGCTGGACGCTGGGAAGGTGCCCCCGGCCAAAGGGTCCCTGGAGACGCTGGCGGTCAAGGGGCCCGCGTGGGCTACAGCAGCAGTCACGGCCGCTGCCACCGCCGCGGCCGCCGACGTGGACAGCGATGGCACTACTACGGCCGACGAGATGGAGAGGGGACCCGACGGCAGGTCATCTCAGCAGCGGGTCCGAACCCTGCGTGCCGACCGGCGCGCGCGCAGGTACCTGCAACTAGCCGAGACCCTGCCGCCGCAGTCGTCGGTGCTGGAGGAGATGGCCGTCTCGGTGCGCACGCAGCGCCAGTACGTCATGGAGCTGCAGGGGTTCGTGGACTTTGCCTACCTGCGGCAGCTGCGCACCACCACGTCCGCGCTCACCGACGCCGCCCTGGTGGAGTACATTAACCACATGTTCTTCCGTGGCGAGCAGGCGTTCAGTGGCGAGAAGCTCCTCGCCGCGGTGATGGCCCGCTCACCCGAGTTCTCGAGAGTTGGTCTCAGCAAGATGCCGAGGGCCTGGCGTTGCCTGAAGGGATGGAGGCGCCTGACTCCAGGGCGCTCCCGCAAGCCCGCTCCCCTGCCGGTCTGGTGTGCCATCGCGGTGGAGTTCGCGAGGCGGGGCATGCTGGCCATGGGGCTCGCCGTGATGATCGGAGTCAGCTGCTACCTCAGGCCCTCGGAGCTCCTCAACCTTACCTCGGACAACCTGGTGGCCCCGGCATCGCCTGTGTCGCAGTACTGGAGCCTCCTTTTGCATCCTTCGGAGGGGGAGAAGAGGAGCAAGACCGGGGATGCGGACGACTCGCTGATCATCGACTCGGCCTACATGCTGCCGTGGGTGCACGACTTCCTCCAGGCCTTGAAGGAGAAGGGCGGCCGGCTGTGGTCCTTCGACTATCTCACCTTCTTGGCGGAGTTCAAGACTGTGGCCAAGATGCTGGGCATGCCGCACCTTGTGCCCTACCAGATGAGACACTCGGGGCCGTCGATAGATCGCCTCAAGCCGGATCGCAGCCAGGAGGAGTGTCAGAAGCGCGGAAGGTGGAAGAGCTGGAAAAGCCTCGTGCGCTACGAGAAGAGCGCCCGCCTCGGAAGCTTCTGGAACGAGCTCCCTGCCGAGATGCAAGCGCACATGCGCCTGTGCGAGGACCAGCTCGTCGAGTTCCTCTGGTCGCCCGAGCGTGCCCCAAGGCCACCGCCCGTCCGCGGCTGGCCAAAGATGGCACCTACATGGCCGACCTGTTCTCCGGCTCGGGCAAGGTTGCTCGGGCAGTCATGCGGCTGGGGTTCTCAGCCAAGGCTTGGGACATCATCCACGGGCCCAACCATGACATCACCGACCCGGCTGTGCTTCGGCTACTGCTCTCGGACATCCGTGACGGCAAGATCTTCGCCGCCATGATTGCCCTCCCTTGCACCTCGCTGACTATCGCTCGAGATAGGACCTTTCAGATACGTTCACGCACTCAACCATGGGGGACTGACCTTACTGATGCTACCGATCGTGACCGGGCCTCGCTCGAGACTGGTAACAAGATAATTCGGGCCGTACTTCGCATTCTTAGACATCTCAATCGCTACAAGATTCCGTGGATACTTGAGAATCCGTCAACTTCCCGCCTGTGGTTCATTCCAGAGATACTTGCTCTGTGCAGTCAGGCGCGTGCTGAATGGCGACTTGCAGATTTCTGTCAATGGGGGACGCCGTGGCGAAAAAGGACATGGCTGGTTTGCGGCAACATGGACCCTGAGGACACTTGCTCGCTGGACAGAGTCTGCACTGGAAAAGCAGGTGTGTGCTCTCGCACTCTCCGCCGTCTTATCGAGCTGAGTGGCCGCAATGACCAGAATGTTCTGTGGTCCTCAATTGCCCAGCCTTACCCCTCTCGCCTGGCCACTGCTCTGGGTAAGTCTCTCGCTGCTAAGAAGCACGCCTCCTGCTCGTACAACTCGGGCGGCCCCGTCCGTACCGGGGCCCAATGAGGCTCTTGCCTTGGGTGCTTTCGCTTTTCCCCTCCTCTCTTCCCCTCCTTCGCCCCTGTGAACCCTTTTCAATTCGGGATGTTTGGAATGCCTTGGACGTGTGATTCTAACGATCTCACGTCGTCCCAGCTGTGTGTTGTAACCCTGTCAGATAGTAGCAGATCTTCTCCGCTGGAAAAACACGGTCTCATTATGTTAGTGCGTGCACGGGAATGATGAGAAAGGTTTTTCGGGTGTCGTGTCCAGGCTTGGCCCCCCGCGTTGCTCATCGCAACCGCTCGGGCTCAAGCGTCAAAAGGCACCCGCCCTTTCGAACAATGTTCTCCCATCCCTTACTTCATTCAATGCTTTGCAGAATGCCTTGGACGTGTGATGCTAACGATCTCACGTCGTCCCAGCTGTGTGTTGTAACCCTGTCAGATAGTAGCAGATCTTCTCCGCTGGAAAAACACGGTCTCATTATTCTCTTTTTAGAAGGGAGAACCTATGTGGTGTAAGCAATGTGGTGTAATCAATTTCTGATCGCAGTGCGTTGTCCACTCCACTGCTCGCGCAAACATCCCACCCACCCACCCGAAATTTGGTTTGCAAAATTTCTTAAGACCGTGACGGTGGGTACCACATGGCACTTGGCAACAACAGCGACGCCGACGACGACAGCGACAACGACGATGACGACGCCGCCGAAAACGACTACGACGACACCGACGACGTCTCCAACGACTTCGACGACGCCGTCAACGACGACGACGACGACACCGACGACGACGACGACGACACCGTTGCCGACGACGACGACGATGACAACGATGACGACGATGACGACGCCGACGACGACGATAACGACGACATCGACGACGACGACGTCAACGACGCCGACGACGACGACGACGACGGCGGCGACGACGACGACGCCGACGTCGACGACGACGAAGACGACAACGACGCCGACGCCGACGACGACGACGAAAACGACGACGACGTCGCCAACGAAGACAACGAGGAAGGAGGGAGGACGACGACGGCGACAACGACGACAACGACGAGGGAGGAGGGAGGACGGCGACGACGCGAACGACGAAGAAGGAGGAAGGACGGCGACGCCGACGACGGCAACGACGAGGGAGGAGGGAAGACGACGACGACAACGACGACGACGACGGCGACGAAATAGGAGGGACGACGACGAGACGCCGACGACGGACGACGCCGACGACGAGGGAGGAGGAGGAAGGACGACCACGGCGACAACGACGACGGAAACGACCACGACGCCAAAGAGGACGACGACGACGAACACGAGGAAAGACAGAAGACGACGTAGGCGACGACGACGACGATAACGACGCGGGAGGAGGAAGACGACGACGTCGACGAGGACGACGCAAGAGCGCGCGCGCACGCTTTTGCTGAAAATCCGTTTTGCGAAACCTTGTGTTTTTGTAGGTTTCTTGGACACACGATTTTGAAGTCCTTCCGAAACCGATGGGTTTTTAAGGTTTTCGGCATACGCGCGCGACGACGCGCGCGTCTGCACTTCGTCTCGTTTTTTGCAGAGGATTCTCGCGACGGCACACGCGCAAGGGCGTTCGACAGCTTTCGACATGAGCGCGCGCGAAGCCCGTTTGGTAGCATTTTGTGAAAATCTTGAAAAACCCATGGTTTTCTTAAGATTTCGCAAGAGCTTTCGCGGAAGTTTTTTTAGCAACTCTGTGTTGGGAAACCCTGTGTTTTTGGATTTTTTTTTGAAACTCGATTGCGAAATCCTGCCCGCACCGAAGGTTTTTGAAGGATTTCGGCATGCGCGCGCGACGACGCGCGCGTGTGCACTTCGTTTCATTGTTTGCAAGGGAGTCGCGAAAAAAATGTTATGGTAGAACAAAAAATGTCACCGCATAGTGTCTTTTACAAGGGAACCTCAGGGGGGGGAAACCGGCCTAGCTGGGATGGTATGGTTTCATATTTCGGATGGACGAGTGTGCAGAATACATAGTATATATATATGAAACCATATTATCACAGGGGGAACCGATAAGTCCGGGGGGTGGGGGGTAGAGTCTATTTTTTTTGGAAAGGAGAATCAATCACTTGCTCAACTTGAAGCTGTCCTCTCCACTGCTCGCGCAAACATCCCACCCTCCCACCCGCAACTTGATTTGCAAAACCTCTTAAAACCGACTACGACGACACCGGCGACAACGATTAGGACGACACCGACGACGTCTCCGACGACTTCGACGACGACAACGACGCCGACGCAGACGACGACGAAGACGACGATGACGACGCCAACGAAGGCGACGACGAGGGAGGAGGAAGGACGACGACGGCGACAACGACGACAACGACAACAACGACGAGGGAGGAGGGAGGACGCCGACGACGCGAACGACGACGAAGGAGGAAGGACGGCGACGCCGACGACGACAACGACGAGGGAGGAGGGATGACGACGACGACAACGACGACGACGACGGTGACGAAATAGTGACGACGACGGTGACGAAATAGAGCCGACGACGAGACGCCGACGACGGACGTCGACGACGACGTGGGAGGAGGAGGACGGACGACCACGGCGACAACGACGGCGGAAACGACCACGACGCCAAAGAGGACGACGACGACGAACATGAGTTTAGACAGAGGACGACGTAGGCGACGACGACGACGACGACGCGGGAGGAGGGAGGACGGCGACGACGACGACGACGACGCAAGAGCGCGCGAGCACGCTTTTGTTGAAAATCCGTGTTGCGAAACCTTAGGTTTTTGTACGTTTTTTGGACGCACGATTTTGAAATCCTTCCGAAACCGATGGGTTTTGAAGGTTTTCGGCGTACGCCCGCGACGGCGTGCGCGTCTGCACTTCGTTTCGTTTTTTGCACAGGATTTTCCCGACGGCACACGCGCAAGGGCGTTCGACAGATTTCGACATGCGCGCGCGCGAAGCCCGTTTGGCAGCATTTTTTTTTAATATATATATATATATATATATATATATATATATATATATATATTAAAAAAAAAACGCAAGAGCTCGCGCGGAAGCTTTTTTAGCAAATCAGTGTTGCGAAGCCCTGTGTTTTTGTATGTTTTTTTTGGAAACTCGATTGCGAAATCCTTCCGGCACCGAAGGTTTTTGAAGGATTTCGGCATGCGCGCGCGACGGCGCGCGCGTGTGCACATCGTTTCATTTTTTGCAAGGGATTCGCGAACAAGTGTGATGTTAGAACAACAAATGTAACCGCATAGTTTTTTTTGCAAAACAACAAAGGGAACCTCAGGGGGGGAAACCGGTTTGGCTGGGATGATATTTGTCATATTTCGGATGGACGAGTGGTCATAATCAGATATGATTTACATACCCGAAAGGGGAACGGATAAGTCCGGGGGGGGGGGGGTAGAGTCTAATTAGAAAAGGAGAATCTAAATTGCGTCGTATGTACAGTGCAATTCACTTTGACCGTCTTGAAGCTGTCCTCTCCACTGCTCGTGCAAACATCCCACCCTCCCACCCGCAACTTGGTCGCAAGACCTCGTAAGACAAGACCGTGACGGTAGGTACCACATGGCACTTGGCCACGACACCGACGCCGACGACAGCGACAGCGATGACGAGACACCGACTACGACGACACCGACGACGTCTTCAACGACTTCGACGACGACAACGACGACGACAACGACGACACCGACGACGACGACGACGACGACGACGAGGGAGGAGGGAGGACGACGACGGCGACAACGACGACAACGACGACAACGACGAGGGAGGAGGGAGGACGGCGACGACGCGAACGACGAAGAAGGAGGAAGGACGGCGATGCCGACGACGACGACGAGGGAGGAGGGGAGACGATGACGACAACAACGACGACGACGACGACGACGGCGACGAAATAGGAGTGACGACGACGAGGCGCCGACGACGGACGATGACGACGACGAGGGATGAGGAGGAAGGACGACCACGGCGATAACGACGACGGAAACGACCACGACGCCAAAGAGGACGACGACGACGAACACGAGGAAAGACAGAGGACGACGTAGGCGACGACGACGACGACGCGGCAGGAGGGAGGACGGCGACGACGACGACGACGACGACGCCGACGACGCAAGAGCGCGCGCGCACGCTTTTGTTGAAAATCCGTGTTGCGAAACCTGGTGTTTTTGTTTGGTTTTTTGGGCACTATTTTGAAATCCTTACGAAGCCGATGGGTTTTGAAGGATTTCGGCATACGCGCGCGACGACGCGCGCGTCTGCACTTCGTTAAATTTTTTACAGAGGACTCGCGACGGCACGCGCGCAAGGTCGTTCGACAGATTTCGACATGCGCGCGCGCGAAGTCCGTTTGGTAGCATTTGGTGAAAATTGTGAAAAGCCTATGGCTTTGTCTTAAGATTTCGCAAGAGCTCGCGCGTCAGTTTATTTAGCAAATCAGTGTTGCGAAACCCTTTGTTTTTGCATGTTTTTTTGTTTTGGAAATTCGATTGCGAAATCTTTCCGGCACCGACGGTTTTTGAGGGATTTCGGCATGCGCGCGCGACGACGCGCGCGTGTGCACTTCGTCTCGTTTTTTGCAAGGGATCCGGGCAAAAGCTTTATGTTAGAACAAAACTTGTTCCCGCGTATGGTTTTTCACAAGGGAACCTCAGGGGTAGCGACCCCGGCCCCCCTGGGATAGTGTAAAATCATATTTAGGATGGACATGTGGTCAGAATCATATGTGATCTACATACCCGAAAGGGGGATTGATGACGCCGGGGGGGGGGGGGTAGAGTAGATTTTTTTGGTGTTTAGAAAAAAGAATATACGGTGCGAGCTACAGTGGTGCAACCTATGCAGTGCAATCTGGGTCGTGTAATTTACCTTGAGCAGATAATTTGGTGTAAGATATTACGTGGTGCGAGCAGTTTTGTGCAATCGTGCAACTCATGTGGCGCAATCTGTGTGGTGTGGGCTCCGTGACATAAGGCATGTGTTGCAATCACTGTGGTACAATGTATATGGTGTAAGCTTTGTGCTGCAATTAATATTTGGCCGTCTTGAAGCTGTCCTCTCCACTGCTCGTGCAAACATCCCACGCTCCCACCCGCAACTTGGTCGCAAGACCTCTTGAGACAAGACCGTGACGGTGGGTACCACATGGCACTTGGCCACGACACCGACGCCGACGACGACAGCGACAACGACGACGACGGCGCCGCCGACACCGATTACGACGACGTCTCCAACGACTTCGACGACGACAACGACGACGACGACACCGACGATGACCACGCCGACGACGACGACGGCGACGAGGGAGGAGGGAGGACGACGACGGCGACAACGACGACAATGACGACAACGAAGAGGGAGGAGGGAGGACGGCGACGACGCGAACGACGAAGAAGGAGGAAGAACGGCGACGCCGACGACGACAACGACGAGGGAGGAGGGAAGACGACGACGACGGCAACGACGACGACGACGGTGACGAAATAGGAGGGACGACGACGAGACGCCGACGACGGACGACGACGACGACGACGACGACTAGGGAGGAGGAGGAAGGACGACCACGGCGACAACGACGACGGAAACGACCACGACGCCAAAGAGGACGACGACGACGAACACGAGGAAAGACAGAGGACGACGTAGGCGACGACGACGACGACGCGGGAGGAGGGAGGACGGCGACGACGACGACGACGCCGACGACGCAAGAGCGCGCGCGCGCCGCTTTTGTTGAAAATCCGGGTTTTTGTAGGTTTTTTGGACACGCGATTTCGAAATCCTTACGAAACCGATGGGTTTTGAAGGATTTCGGCATACGCGCGCGACGACGCGCGCGTCTGCACTTCGTTAATGTTTTTCCAGAGGACTCTCGCGACGGCACACGCGCAAGGGCGTTGGACAGATTTCGACATGCGCGCGCGCGAAGTCCGTTTGGTAGCATTTTGTGAAAATTGTGAAAAACCTATGGTTTTTCTTAAGATTTCGCAAGAGCTCGCGCGTCAGTTTTTTAAGCAAATCAGTGTTGCGAAACCCTTTGTTTTTGTATGTTTTTTTTGGAAGCTCGATTGTGAAATCTTTCCGGCACCGAAGGTTTTTGAGGGATTTCGGCATGCGCGCGCGACGACGCGCGCGTGTGCACTTCGTCGATTTTTTTTGCAAGGGATTCGCGAAAAAGTGTTATGTTAGAACAAACAATGTCACCGCATAGTGTTTTTTACAAGGGAACCTCAGAGGGGGGGATGCCGGCCGGCCTGGGATAGTGTAAATCATATTTAGGATGGACATGTGGTCATAATCATATGTGATTTACATACCCGAAAGGGGGATTGATGACGCCGGGGGTGGGGGGGGGAAAACCTTGTTTTTAGAAAGGAGACTCTATGTGGTCCAATCGGCGTCAAGCTATAGATATGTGTTGCGCCTTGTTGGGTGCAGTCGACGTGAAACAATTTGTGTGATGCAAGTTATGTGGTGCAAGATATGGGTGCACAGCACTGCAACGCAATGCAATGCACAACAATGCAAAGCATTGCACATTAATGCAAATCGCGAAATCAATACACGTCAATGCAATTCAATCTAAATCAATGCACATTGATGCAAACACTTCGACGCAATGCAAAGCAACGCAACGCAATGCAACGCAATGCAACGCAATGCAACGCAATGCAACGCAAAGCACTGTAACGCAATGCAGAGCAATGCAACGCAGCGCAATGCAACTGAATGCAACATGCAACTCAATGCGCCGTAATGCAACTCAGTGCACAGCAATGCACAGCAATGCAAAGCACGGCGGAGCAATACAAAGCAATGCAACGTAATGCGATTTCCATGCGATTGCAATGCGATTGCACTGCAATGCGATTGCACTGGAGTGCAATACGATTGCACTGGAGTGCAATGCGATTGCAATGCACTGCGATTGCAATGCAACGGGGGTGGGTGTGTGCAACTGGGCGGCGGCGACTGGTGGGAATGGGGCCGCAAACGGGGCCGCAAACGGGCCTTTCCAATCGATTGCAATCGATTGGATTGCAATCGATTGCATTGCAACGTTTCGACTGCAACGTGGGGGTGCATCGGGGCGGCGGCGACGGGGCGGCGACGGGTCGCGTCGACGGGGGGAAGCGACGGCGACCACAAGGCGGCGGACCCGACAACGGAGCCCAGACGACGGGCGGCGACGAGTCGGCGACGGAGCGTCGACGGCGACCACAAGTCGGAGGACCCAACAACAGATCCCAGTGGACGGGCGGCGACGAGGCGGCGACGGGGCGGCGACGGCAACCACGAGGCGGCGGACCCGACAACGAAGCCCAGTTCCTTAGAAAAGAAACAAGGACTCCTAAGTGCAAGCGCTGCTAGGGGAATATGAATACTACCCTCCTCTCTCCCCGAAGATGGCTGGAGAGTGGCGCAATTCCCTCCGCGTATGTTTTTGTTGCAGGCTGGTGCGAGTTTTTTTTTGTTCTTCGGTGTTTTTCCAATCCCGTCGTTCTCGGTCCTGCCAACATGGTGCTACCGCTGCCGCGTGGGCCTTCTTGTAGGATCTGGGCTCTGCCCTCGTCGTTCAGAATGGCGCTTTGAGCCCCAACGCGGGCCACTTTTCTGGATCCGAGTCCTTCCTCATCGTTGTCGCCCCCCTCCATTCCCCTCCTCCGCATTCCCCTGGTCCTCCTGCTTCTCCCGCTGCTTCCATTCCAGTTCCTGTTGCTGCTGGTGGTGCTGCTGCTGCTGCTCCTCCTCCTCCTTCTTCCCCAACTCGTTATCCTCCTGCTCCTCCTGCTCCTGCTCCTGCTCCTCCTCCTCCTCCTTCAGCCCCGAGGGTGGGGGCCTGGCACCTGTTCTCATGGTGTCAGCGCCACACACTCCTCGGGGCACACTGTCAGTGTCAATTGCATGCGGCGGCTGGGGGCAGATAGCCCGGCTTTCGTCGTTCTTGCACCAGCCACGTGGCACTTTGCCCGTGGCAGCGGCGCGTTAGCTGCGCCCGTGACCTGGAGATGGGTACCAGGCACGGGGAGTGTGGATTTGGTTGAGAGGCGGGCCATGTGGTCCGTAAGTCCCTTGGGACCTTGTGTCCGCTCACCCTGGGGTACAAACCCAGTTGCGCATGCCATCCGATTCGGCAGGGGTGACGGTCGGGCTGTGACGCGGTGAACCGGCTGTCCCCCTACGCACCACGCCGTCTCGGTTGGGCAGCGAATCGTTGAGCGACGAGGTATCTGCCTTTCCCCTGACTGTCGGTGCTGGCGTCTGCGGGCCCGTTCCTCCTGTCTGGGAGGCCGAAGGTGATGGTTGAGCCTCGCTCGCCGTTCATTTCTTGGGTCTATGACACTCATGACACGCCTCCTCCTCCTCCTCCTCCACCTCTTCCTCCTCCTCCACCTCCCCCTTTTGTGTACGCAACTGTCCTTTTCCGATTGCGCATAGCACGATCGGGTCTTTTTGGGGTCTCATGTCCGCTATGAGACGCGTCCGTGGATAGATAATTAATCAATGCAATGGGAAAGGTTGGAGCCCGTTTCTTTATTGCTTGGGGCATGACGGGCGTCATGGCCCCCGCTCCCCCCCCCCGCCCTATGACGTAACGCTCCCCCCCCAGTGCGTTCCGGGCAGTGCCGCCGTGCGCATTGGGATCCGCGTAGGAATCTGCATAGGTGTCTGCTCCGCAGGCGTCGTCGTCGTCGTCGTCGTCGTCGTCGTCGTCGTCGTCGTCGTCCGTCGTCGTCGCTCGTGGTTCGTCGCTCGTCGCTCATCGTCGTCGTGCGCGCGGACGCGGCTGGAGCATGTTTTTAAGTCCGGGCCGATGACGGCAATCATCTAGGGGGGGGGGGGGTCGATGACGTCACGTTTCGCGCCGGCGGCGTTTGGGAATGCTTAGGAATGACGGAGGACGGGTAGCACGAACATGTAGGTGGCGATATGCACCACAACGCCTGTGTACATCACAGTGCCCGCGTGCACCACAGCGCCTGTGTACACCACGCCGCCGATGTACACCACAGCAGCCGCGTGCAACACGGCGTCAGTTTGGGCCATCGTGCCCGCGGGCACAGCAGCTCCTGTGTACACCACAGCGCCTCCGTACAACACATCAGCCGTGCGCAACACAGCACCAGTGTACACCACAATGCCTGCGTGCATTGCAGTGCGTGTGTGCGCCACGGCGCGTGTGTGCACCGCATCAGACGTGTGCAACACAGCACCATTGTTGTGTATAGAATTTCACAAAGGGATCCTTGTGACAAAATGGAGCGCGTGTGGATTCCAGAAAAAACAATGGAAAACAAATCCTCATGGACGAAGGAGCGCCGCTGGAATCGACGAGTCCCCCCGAGTCCGCCCGCATCACCCTAACTTTCATTTACGTCCAGGAGGCTCCAGTTAAACTGGCCGTCCGAGAACCAACTGGACCGATTCAATCGACCATTCTGCGGTGCACGCTGAGATGCGCACGTGCGTTGTAACGCCAAGCCGCACGACAGGAGGTACGAAGGGGGAATTGGAAGAGGAGGAGGAGGAGGAGGAGGAGGAGGAGGAGGAGGAGGAGGAGGAGGAGGAGGAGGAGGAGGAGGAGGAGGAGGAGGAGGAGGAGGAGGAGGAGGATGAGGAGAGGAGGATGAGGATGAGGATGAGGATGAGGAGGAGGAGGAGGAGGTGAGGAGGAGGTGAGGATGAGGCAGGAGGAGGAGGAGGAGGAGGTGGAGGAGGAGGTGGAGGAGGAGGAGGAGGGAGGAGGGAAAAACGTCGCATTCGATTCTCAGAACTTTCCTGGCGTGGCGTTTAGTTGTCAACAGCAGATCCTGTCGTACATGCTCCTTCTACCTGTCCTATGCACGCTTCGTTGCACGCGGGTGCAGTGGTGTAGACAGGCGCTGTGGCGTGCGCAGGCGCTGCGGTGCACGCGAGCACAGTGGTGTACATAGGCGTTGTGTTGCACATGGGTGCTGCGGTGTATGTACACCAGCGCTGTAGTGCTCCCAAGTACTGTGGTATACACAGGCGGTGCGTTGCACGCGGCTGTTGCGGTGTACGCAGGCGCTGTGGTGCTCACGCGCGGTGTGGTGCACGCGAGCGTTGTGGTGTACACAGGCGCAATGGGCAGATCGCCATACATGCTGCTCGCGTCGTCGTCGTCGTTCGTCGCTCGTCGCTCGTCGCGTCGTGCGCGCGGGCGCCGCTGTGGTGCCGGAGCCACACGGCAGGGGGGGGCGTCACGTCATACCCCCCCCGCCTCCTCCCCCCCATGACGCCCGTCATCGCCGAACATAAAGAAACGCGCTCTTGGGTGGGAGGAGTAGGATGCTAGGTATGGTTTGCCTCCCCCCTCTGCTCTTCCGCCCTCCCCCCTCCCCCCAGAAAATGCTCCCGATCCTTTTGGAAGTCGACCGCCCCCGCGAGGCACCCCGCCCCTCTCTCCCCCCCGCTTTCGCCCGCCGCCGTCGCCGTCGGTTTCGTCGGCGTCGTCGGCCTCCTCGTCGCTGCTGTCGTCCGACGCGCCTCCGCGCGCGAGGGGAAGGGGTCCAGCGTCGATCCGAGAACAGTCCGCGCGGACCTCCGACAGTCTATGCTTTTGCCGACTTTTCTTCTTCTACTCCCGTGGCTGCTGGCCGAGGTCTTCCGCCCCTAGTGTTCGTCAAGACCCAGATCGCGGCGACGAGCTCTGCGACCGGCACGCCCTGCGACTCTATCAAGGCGCGCGCGCGCGTTCCGCCCCTGCACTGGTCCAGGACCGCCGGCCCCCTCCTGTCCGAGCAGGGAGGAGAGAGGCGGGGTAGGGGGTAGGGGGGAGGAGGGGGAGAGGACGGAGGAGGGGGGGAGGTGGTGGGGAAGGTGGGAAGGGAGGGGGGGACGGGGAGGATGGGGAGGGAGGGGGAGGAGGGGAAGCAGGAGCAGGTTGAACAGGATGAGGAGGAGCACTCCCACGCAACAGCTGTGCAGCTTGAGTCAGTACAACTGTGTCAGTACAACGCAAAAGGAGGAAGAGGAGGAGGAGGAAGAGGAGGAGGAGGAGGAGGAGGAGGAGGAGGAGGAGGAGGAGAAGCAGGGGCAGGAGGACCAGTGTGGACCAAAAACGCATCCACGATGTTGCAATAAGCCCTCTTTCTCTTCAGTAACCTCTCCATGGGTCTCTACAATAATTAGTTTTCATTGCGGGAAGTGGTCCATGAGAGGACAACCGTTTGAGAAACTTCAATCGTGCCCAAACACCAAAGTTGGGATTTCAAAGCCGCGGATCAACGTGAATTTTGCGTCCTGACAGTCTTAATTCGTGCCATGACACCGGTCCTGGGACATCAATGCCGCGAATAAACGTGCTTGTCGCGCCCGGACAATCGAAAATCGTTTCAGAACACATCCCGGGACTTCCACCATACACAAACCCTTACACTGTTCCAGCATTTGTAGACGAATGTGCACGGCGCCAGGGCGAGAGTGACATTTCGACAAGGAGTCGCCCTCCAGATGTGAAGCTGCTGCGAACTTTTAAGACCAATATGCGTGGGGCCAAGGCGAGAGCCACATTTTGAAAAGGAGCCGTCATCCATATTTGAAGCTGGTGCACACTTTTCAAACATGTGCGCGGCGCTCAGGCGAGAGCTACATTTTGAAAACCCTCCGCCCTCCATCCCTGAAGCTGTCGCAAATTCCAGGCTTCAGGATCATGAATGGTGAGGAATTCTGAGGCGAAGCGCCCGCCCCGCCCTACCAACACGTCTGGGGTGCGACAGGGGGGAAGCATTTATAAGGAACATGGATGGATGAGGAGGAGGAGGAGGAGGAGGAGGAGGAGGAGGAGGAGGTTTTTTTTTGACGTCAGACGACACACAACACACAAACACACAACATCAAGAGAAAAAAGGGGTCTCCGTTTAGCACTCTGGCTCCGTGAGAGCCCATGGCCCGACCTCGACTGTGACCAGGTCGCGCTTGGGATTGCGGCCATCTTATGCGATTCCAGGAGTGCATCCTGCCCTGGGCCCCCGTTCGGGGGATGGGGTGGCACTCCTGGCGGAGACCTCGCACTTGACCTCCGCTGGTGTAATACTTGCAGCGAAGGCAAACAAAAATGAACGAGTGATCGTTGGCGTCCAGGAACAGCATCGAGTGGCCCAGCTCCAAAAACTTCGGAGCTTCGAAACCACGGATCCCGACCCCAGGACCACCACGGCAAACACCAGGAGAAGGGCGGAGGGCGGCCCTGGACCCACGGAAACAACGCTCACACTGCCAGAACTTACCCTGCCAACTCCACACATGCCCGTCAACTGCCGGCTTTGCTGGAACGGGCGTCTTGACAAAAACGGCTCGCGACAGGTTGAGCCTCGGACAGAGCGGCAGCATCTTTCTTGCCAGCTTGCAGGCAAGCTTGGACAAGCTGGCGGTCAAGTATCTCGCATTCTTGAGGCGAGGGGCATGGGTGTCTGGATGCGGCACTCTTGGCCAAGGCATCCGCAGCATCGTTACCTAGCTTGTCACACTTCAATTCGTCCGACATATCAGGTCCTCTGGAGCGTGCCTTTTGACTTTCTTGACTGAGACAAACCCCGTGGG
This sequence comes from Prorocentrum cordatum, assembly GCA_963575745.1. NCBI lineage: Eukaryota > Dinophyceae > Prorocentrales > Prorocentraceae > Prorocentrum > Prorocentrum cordatum. The sequence goes on from CAUYUJ010019102.1 coordinate 161,362, forward strand.
CTGCAAAGTTAGGAAACTGCCACTGTACGGTCATTTGTATGACAACTGCTCCTTCTGCGGCAAATAAAACTGACGGACCACGTTTAGGCAATTCGAAAAACCTCTGGAATCAGGAATCGCGAATTGCTCTGCAGCACAGATGGCTAAACATTCGGCAGCCTGGGGCGTCTGAGGGTTCGGGGCCCAGACAGGGGCCGAAACATGTCCACAAACATTTTCGATCGGAGTCGTAGCAAATAAACCCCCATCCCCTCCTGGACAGTTCGGGAATCACATGCCTATGACAGCAACCGTCGAAATGGAAATCGCCCTGAGCCCTGAACCCGTCGATGCCCACCACCTCGAAGCCGCCCTCGGTCAGCGGCCTGTGGAAAGTGTCACCTGGATGTTCAAATATGCTTCGGGTGAACAGGAGTCGCTCGGGTGGGTCCTGGAAGTCGATGTCGGACATATTCGGGCGGTTATCTCTGAGCTTCGCAAGGATATCTTCACGCCCCTCTTCACATGATGGGCAGAAGTAAAGTCTGTGCACCAGCGTGTCTGGGGGCAGCTCTGCACAGCTCACATAATAAGTCTTCCTGCTGGTCGCCTCTCTCCTTTGTCACTTGTTTTTGTCCATGTGCGCCCGCAGTGCATGGCTTTGATGCAGCCTTTTTGCAGGGGAGTGAAGCTGGGTGAATTTAGCTGAGCCCTGACCTGGTCGTAGCACAATCGCCGCACTTCTGGCAGCGGGCTCGACGCGCTGGACCTCTCCAGCGCCCTCGACACAGCAGCGTGCAGGGCTCGCTTGATGAAAGCTGGGCTACAGAGGGTCATCTGGACAACGACCCCGAAATCGTCTATCAGCTCGGTGAAAGATCGCATGCGCCAACCTATCCCCTGGAAGGGCACCTTCGCGGCTGACAGAGGCCCCGACGCCCTTCTCCAAGAACCTGCATCAGGATTGCCTTCGAAAGCCTCCTGCCAACCATCTCGAAGTTCCTGGAAAGACAAACAGAAAGGGTACGATCGGGTCAAAGCCGCCCAGTTTTCCTTGCAACAGCGAACGATAGGACTTACAGCGGCGTACCAAACCGGGTCCCTCTCCAGGATGAGGAGGGAGGTGAGGGATCTCTGACCTGCACTTGGCTGGCAGGTCGCACCAAAAGATCTCCTTGCCAACTCGAGCTCGTGATTCGAAAAACCTCGCACTTCACTCCCGTGGACCAGCCCATGCAGCGGCCCAGATGCGAAAACCATCCTCGTGAAGCGGCCCAGGACCTTTTGTTCCCTCTCAGACGTCTGACGTTCTTCTGGAGCTTTCTGAGACGGACCTGGAACTTCTTTGATCTCCCACCTGATCTAAAAGCGCGGCCGCAGGCATGGTCGATGCCTAGGCTCATAGCAGATCTGCACGCTCCGCCCGCTAGGTCCCCCAGCGCGGCTCGGATGCGCGCTGCATGTCGAGGAGGGGATGCAACCGAAGATGCCTTCTCCATTGAGACCTGCGCGTGCAAGTCCTTCAGTATAATATCGTGTATGATGTGCTGGTCCTCGACTATGCCCTCATATGCGAGCGATTCACTCCCCGTAGCACGGATCCCATAATCATCAATGTAAACGTCCAGCCTAACATTGCGAGGCAGCGGAGCCTTGTAGATGCTGACGACGATGAAAGCCCGAATCAGCGTGGTAGCCCTGGAACAACCAGCTATAACCCCATTACTAGCATAGTAAGGCCCAGTGGCGAGGCCCCCCATGGAAAGGCAACGGGGACAGCGGTAAAACGCAACAGCGAGACGGGCGATGCGAAGGGGAAAGCAAACTTCCGAGCACCTCTGCAATAGAACATCTAGCGGAATGAGCTCGTAAAATTCTAGACGCTTCGTGTATCCCCACCAGCCATTTTGGCTGCGACTGGCTCGCCCTGAGGGCTGTCCTCTCAGACTCCCTGGGTCGCAGCTTGCACGACCTCTCAGGTTGCTGACCTTTCAGACTCCCTGGGATTGCACGTCCGCCTGGCCTCTCAGACGCCCTGGGTTGCTGCCCCCCCCCGCCGCCTGATCCGCGGCCCCCGCGCGCGCCCGGGAATTTAGTCGCGGCCGCAGCCCGACCGTGACTGCTCGCCGCCGGCGCTTCCGCCTGCGGCTGTAAAAAAGAATATCCCCACCAGCCCGTCCAGAAACGACGCCCAGGCGAGTAGAGGGTCGTCCTGAGGGGCTTTTCGGCGTCTTGGGTGTCTCGGGGGGGCCTCTGTGGGCGGTTCGGGATCCTCTTTGGGGCCTCCTGGGGGCCTCTTGGGGCCTCTTGGGGCCATCTTGGGGCCTTTGGGGGCCTCCTGGGCGCTTCTTGGGGCCTCCTGGGCGCTTCTTGGGGCCTCTTGGGGGTCTCTTGGGGGCCTCCTGGGGGCCTCTTGGGGGGCCTCGGAGCCATCTTGGAGGAGATCGATCAACGAAGGGGGGGTCCCTAATTCCAGTCCCCCCCTCAGGAGCCACGATCCTCGTGAGGGGTGTCGAATTTTAGCCCTCCCAGGGGTCGTTCTTGGACGCTCTAACTACCCGCGGCCCTCCCTGTCCAGGTCAGTGGGGAGGGGGTAGGGGGAGGGGTAAACCCCTCCCCGAAGGGGAAGAAGGAGGGGTGGAAGAGGAAACTCGTTAAACCACCGACGCCCAGAGGGCTGGTGGGATTTGAATAGATCCCAAAGAGGCGTAACAGCAGCGTCTCCAGAAGATTTCGCACTCTCCGCTCTGAAGGCCTGGCGCCAAACCACGTCGGATGCCGATGCGAAGCTGCTGCCCGCCAAGTAGTCTCTCTCAAAAGGGGCGTTCCACTTGGATGCGAAGCCCCTGCGGCAGCGCCCCCAGAGGCGGTGGCAGGATACAAAGATGCCTATCGGTCGGAACCCGCCCGCTGGTTTGGCCTGCATGGCCGTCGCAATCACTTGCAGTTGCTTCGGCACTCGACCTGACCAAGCTGAGCACCTCGAGGCATTGGTCGCTCAGCGAAGCGTAGTGACGCATGTGCAAACCATATTCTGAGGTCGCTGTGTGCTCCGCGTAGGTTTGGCTGGTACACCGAAGCTCCTCGGCCGACAAAGTCGTAGAGGCTCCAGCGGCTGGAAAGTGCCTGGCAACTGCGGCGCGTCCGAGCAAGCCTGCCAGGAACTTGAAAAACGAGCGGCCTCGGACTCGGAGTGAGAGAGGGTCTGCCAATGCGTTCCCATCCCTCGACAGTGTAGTTGTTGGCCTCCATGGTTCCGTACCCCTTATGACATCATGAGCTTTCCGTCCCCTCTTATCGATCTTATCGAGGATGAAGCGTCTCCAGTCCTGAGCCGAGCGGATCCTATCAGCAGCAATAATCCCACCAGCCCTCCGGGCGTCGGTGGTTTAACGAGTTTCCTCTTCCACCCCTCCTTCTTCCCCTTCGGGGAGGGGTTTACCCCTCCCCCTACCCCCTCCCCACTGACCTGGACAGGGGGGGCCGCGGGTAGTTAGAGCGTCCAAGAACGACCCCTGGGAGGGCTAAAATTCGACACCCCTCACGAGGATCGTGGCTCCTGAGGGGGGGACTGGAATTAGGGACCCCCCTTTCGTTGATCGATCTCCTCCAAGATGGCTCCGAGGCCCCCCAGGAGGCCCCCAAGAGACCCCCAAGAGGCCCCAAGAGACCCCCCAGAGGCACCCAAGAAGCGCCCAGGAGGCCCCAAGAAGCGCCCAGGAGGCCCCCAAAGGCCCCAAGATGGCCCCAAGAGGCCCCAAGAGGCCCCCAGGAGGCCCCAAAGAGGATCCCGAACGGCCCACAGAGGCCCCCCCGAGGCACCCAAGACGCCGAAAAACCCCTCAGGACGACCCTCTACTCGCCTGGGCGTCGTTTCTGGACGGGCTGGTGGGGATACGCGAAGCGTCTAGAATTTCTTGCAGCGCCTCGTCCATTCTATCCAGCAGGGCATCGCCTGCATTCCAGTCAAAAACAGGTCCGTTCACAATAAACATGTGGGCTTCAGTGAACCACTTCCTGGAGGCCCCGAGGTGCTTTTGAACGTGTCCTGGAGGGTCCCTGAACGGGTTGCCGAGGCCCCCGAGATGCTGCGAGTCTGGCTCGGGCGCTGCTACCATCAGAAAAACTCGAAACTTGCTCACCGTCCACTTGGCTGCGTGTGCAGGGCCTGCTTGGTCATCAGGCCTGTTGGGCTTAATGAGGGTCACCCAACGCAGAGCTGGGAGCTTACCCCGAGCATCAATGCAGGGGATAGTAGTCTGCCTGGCTTTCATCGGCTCCTGCTCTGCAGTGTTGGCCCGCGCCCGACGCGGCGCTGTGAGACCATCGGATACTGGCAAAGATCGGCCTGCATCCACGAGTGTCGCCGCCCGTCTCGCTTGCTCCGTGATGGCATCCCACTGCGGAGGAGGAGGGGGAGGAGTATGAGGAGGGTGAGGGCCGAGAGCTTCTCGCACTGGCAGGGGGGGCGGCCTGCGAAACGTAGGCCCAATCAACGAAGCCGACATGCCGTGGCAATTCATGCAGACTGGCGTGTGCGGCGAAATGCATGGCGCGTGAACAGCTTGAACATCCTTGATGGCCTTCTCGAGGCCCCCTGTGACCAGGAATTAATCTTAAAGCTTCAGGCCTCCAGTTCCCGAACAGGTACCAACAACGTTGCCGCGGAAAACGGCTCGGCCCCCGAGTCGATCCATAGCGCCTGACTTTCGAAAGTGTCTGGAGACATGTTGAAATCCGCTCCCACCACCGTCGGCTGGCCTACCGACTCGCTGTAAGAAGCGACCCTATCTATGATGTCGACGTTGCTATATGACAAGTCCTGGCTGTGGTGCAGGTGCATGCTGCAGCAGCAGATCGTGCGACTGTCTCTAGGGAGGTGCGCAAGAAAAGCCATGGTCCTTCCTGGGACTAAGGTGGGGTCTCGATTTTCCTGGAACATGACCCCCATGAAATCACGGACCAGGACCCCGACTCTCCCAGACGAACCGGTGCTATCCGTGCGGAGGGCGGGGGAGAGGCAGGCAGACCAACCTTGCCGTTTGGCCCACCTGACAGCAGTATTGATGGCGTCCTGGGAGACGAGGTGGTGTTCCTGCGCGAGCACTAAGGTGGCCGACGTCTGAGGCAACCATAGTTTGAAAGATGACCATGAAGTAGAGTTACCTGTTTCGATAGCCAGATCAATGGGTTCCTGTCCAGAGGTTTCAGGGACTACGGGGAAGGCGATCTACCAAAATTGACGGGACTGATACGCTGGGTGGCAGAAACCTGAGTTTTCCCAACCGCGCTCAAGGACCCAGACGTCGTCCACCTAGGACTAGATGGGATAACCCCCTCCTGGCCTGGAAGGGAGGTGCAAAACTGATTTGCTATCTGCTGTCCGCAACAATGCATGCTAAAGATCGTCCTCTGGGCGGCCCCTGCCTGCGCCCTTGGCTGCCAGAAGCTGCTTGGCGCGCCCCTTGGCCGACGAGGCGGCAGGGGGCCCAGCTCCAGAGGCCGATGCCGAGGATGCCTGCGAGGCGCCTGCAGAAGACTTCATCCCCTGCGATGGCCGCTCTCCCGCTGGTGCCTCGGCGGCGGCCTTGTCGTGCGTGGCGGCGGTCCCGTCGTTAAACTTCCTCTTCTTGCCCTCGAGGCGAGGCAGCATGCTCTTGTGCTCGGCGCGCAAGTCCGCGGTCTTGCCGCGAATCGCTCCGAACAGCTGCGTGCCGATCTCCCTGATGCCTGCCGAGAGGGCCTTCGCGCGCTTCTCGGCCCCCTCAATCTCCTCCTTGCTGAGGTCGTGGTACTCTGAGAGGCCGAAAAGCGACCGACATGAATTCTCCAACTTATCAAGATTGGCGTCCATAATGTCGTCGCACGTGATGCCGTCGCTCGCGGGCTGAGGCTCATCGGGAACTCGAACTTGGGCATGCATCTCCGATGCCGCCGACTCGAGCTCACCCGGCGGTGATGCGACTGGCCTGCTGGGCGATGAACTTCGGACTGAGCGACTCGGCCAACTGAATCTCCTTGTTGAGCTTGGCCTCGAGCTGCTGCCTGCGCCTGTCCGCCTCGGATGGCCCAGGGGCGCGGCGGGCAGCGAACTCGTTCCCGTGCTTGGCGGCCAGACCAGGGTTGCCCGACTTCTCCATGAGCTTCGCCGCCTGCTCGAGCTCCTCCAGGCCGAGCTCGGGGGCGCCCGCGCGGCCTGGGGCTCGAAGCAGCCGTGGTCCACCGCCTGCTCCGTCTGCGCCGCGGGGGGCTGAGTCCGCGGGTGCAGGGAGACCAGGGCGAGGAGGCAGACGAGGAAACTGTTGATCATGCGGCGCGCCGCAGTGCTTGCAGTTCGTCCAGCTCGCTCTGTTCCTTTTGCAAGAGCACTGCGTAAGCGTCCACTTGCCTTCGTATTGCGGTGGGATCCACGAACCGTCGGAGCCCAACTGCCATTGGTTCTGGTTATACTTGCAGCCATGGTAACGATAGTTCCGATTCTGCCAACCGTAACCCTGGAAGCCGCCTCCAGCCATCGGGGCGCTGGGGACGGGATGGGCGCTGGGGCTGGAATGGGTTCGGGTGAACGTGGCCCGCCAGTGCGTGCCGTTCTGAAGATCAGCACTGGCAAAGTCCAGAAAAGCCTGGACCAGAACGGCTGTGGAGGAGGGGGAGGAAGAGGAGGAGGAGGAGGAGGAGGAGGAGGAGGAGGAGGAGGAGGAGGAGGAGGAGGAGGAGGAGGAGGAGGAGGAGGAGGAGGAGGAGGAGGAGGAGGAGGAGGAAAGGGAGGCAGGTAGCGAAGGGACGGAGGGGAGGGATGGTACGGAGGAGGAGAGAGGATGAGGAGGAGGAGGAGGGGCGCCAGCCTCGATGCAGGCCTAGGGCCTGGGGGTTCCTTGTTCTTACATTTTTATGTCGTGTTGGGTTCTCGCTGTGGATATGCAGCGCTCCGCTCCTCCTTCGTCCTCCCGCTTCTCCTCCCTCCCATTCCTGTCTCTGTTCTCTGTGTGTCCTCACCGCCATCACCACGAGTTGAACAATAGTAATTGGGGCTCGTGCAGGAGCAACGGCCCGCCGCCGTGTTCTTTGAGTTTCACCCCGAGGACGATCAACGGCACGTGGAGCGCGGGCCAGACCAGCTCTTCCGCCCCCGTTTATTACCACAGGGAAGCTGGCTGCAGGTGCACGGTTTTAAGGAGTCCCCGATCTACCAGGAGGTTGCCGAACTGGTGCTACAGGGCGCCGACGCTGACGACGACGGCCAGGCCGAGGCGCGTGCGCAGAGCTCGCTCATTTTCAGCCCCCACGAGCAGGAGCTCACTTGGCAGAGCTCGGGGCCGTGAGCCGTGCGCCGCTCGGGGTTAATGCGCACGTCTTATCTCACCTCCACGCTGTCGCAGGGTCAGACGCTGCACAAGGGCGTCACCATCGATTGCGTTAGGGATGAGACCGCGGGCCGCGCGGGCAAGTTGGCCGCGCAACGGTGGCGGCACCTCTACGTCGTGTTATCCCGCGTCACCTGCAATCGGAATAGGCTGATCGTGCGGCCGCTCTCGCGCGGGTTTCTGAAACGCGGGCCGCCGGCGTCCTCGCGGAAGACGTTCGGGGAAATCGGCAAGAGAGCCTCGAACTCAAGGGCTGTGGCCGGGCAGCCCGCCGCAGGGTTTGGCTTCGCGCTGCCTACCGCCTGGGCGCGGCCGCGCCCCGTTCGAAACCCGCGGAGCTTGGTCTCGCCCCAGCGGGTCGCGGGTTCGTCTCAAAGTCCTGGCTCGCGAGGTTGCCCCGGCGGCTTCGCAATCCGACCGTGCGAAAACGCGACCCTGCCGACCGATGCGGCGATGGCGCCGCGGAAAATCGATGCGCGCGCCTTTGCAACAGGAGCGGGGGAATTGGCGGAAAAGGGAGGTTTTGCAGGAGGAGGAGGAGGAAGATGAGGAGGATGAAAGTGAGGCACGTCAGTGGGCGGGGGGAGGGCCTGCGCCAGAGGGATAATCAGTGGGCGGGAGGAGGGCTTGCGCCAGAGGGACAATGAAAATGGCGCAATGGAGTATGATACAGCTTACGGTAGGTTTGCGTCGTGTCGACCAGCGGCGGCCCCAGCGCGGGCGTTCAAGGTTGAACGCCGCCGGCGACCCAGAATCGATCGATGTTGAACGATCGGACGTTGCGGAGACGGCCGATCGTTCAAGGTTGAACGATCCAGCGCGGTGTCAGGAACCAACGCCAGAGTCGACACGGCACGGACCTGCAGTATGCAATCACATCAACGACGATGAGGATCACCTCCATACTAACCGATAGTAGTAGCAGGTGGGTCTTGACGCAGAAGTATTGTTTCGATGGTTTCCCGTCCGCTGGCTCGACGAAAAGCGCCGAAAACACAGAAGGCGGATGATGATGACGATGATGATGATGAGGAGGAGGAGGAAGAGGGAGAAGATGAGGAGGAGGAGGAGGAAGACGAACAGCAGGCCGATGGAACGCTCGGGTTGTTGCGTGGTCGGCCCCTGGATAATTTACTTGGTATGATTCCTCAATATTCGGATCGCGGAGAATCCACAGGACCATTGTGGATTTTTAGGGTCCGTTTCACTGCAGAGGAGTTCTACAGGACCATTTGGGTTCGCAAAAAAATCCTTACCGTTCCGAGCGATTCTTGGGAGTGGACTGGACGGGCTCGGCGTGCGGATTCGCGTGTGTTCCTGAGCATTTGTGTGGAGGCCAAATGATTCCAGGCAGTTCCTCAAGATACTGAACATGCCCTAAGACGTATTTGACAATCCGTTGGACCAGTCGGAGGAATCGGAATTCCGACGGATTCTTTATGATCTTATGGCCTTCGGCCCATCCCGCCACTGTGTTTGGGTCGTGGGCCATAGTCCTTAGGATGTTCGTCTGGATGTTACGGGAGGCCTCTTGGGGGCCTCTTTGGGGCCGTTTTGAAGCCTTTTCGGAGCCGTTTTGAGGCCTCCTGCTGCGTCTTCGGGGCCTCTTGAGAGTCTCTTGGGGCCTCGGGGGGGTCTTTTGGGGCTTTTTCCACCTGGGGGGTCTTCGGGCGGAAGGTTCAGCATTTCGGTTCGTGTTCCCCTCTTGGGCCCTGTTTGGGGCTGTCTTGGGGTCTTTTGGGCCGTCTTGGGCGCCTCTAGGACCGTCTTGGAGCCGTCTCAAGCTGTGTTGGGGCCCTCCTGGGGGCCTCTTGGGCCGTCCTGGGGCGGTCCTGAACGCCTTTTGGGCCGTTCTGGAGCGGGGGAGTAAAGCTGCTGCCAATGAGGATGGCACCACAATCCGTACCAAGCAGTGGTATGTTCCAATACAGTTTGCGCAAATTGTCTGGTAGAATATATGTGAAGCCACCTCTTAGAAGCAATGCGTGGTGCAATCTATGGTGCACTCTATGTTGTGCAATCGGTAGTGCAACGTATGCTGTGCAATCTCGGTGAGCCGTCTTGGGGGAGCCGTCTAGGGTGGAGCCGCCTAGGTGGAACCGTCTAGGTGGAGCCGTCTAGGGGGGGTTGGCCGTCTACGTTGTCCAGTATGGTTCGCCAGGGCCGCTTTGGCCCAAGGCTGTCATATTCATATGCATTCAGTTGTTGTGTATTATTTGCTTTGGTCTGCGCTCTACTGCGCCTTGCATTGCAGCCCGACGCCTTCTCCGCTGTCATATCTCACGAGGATGAAGCGACCTGGTCCACCTGGGACATCTGGCCAACAGAAGGGCAGGAAAAGCAAAGGAGGAGGATGAGGAGGAGGTTTCCCACCGTCGGCCTCCGACGTCTAGATGCCAAATGGCGGCGCGGCCATGGCTGACGCGGCGGTCTCCTCCTGTTAGCCGCCCCCGACGTTTGGTAAACCGACAGAGGCTCGCGGCTTGCGGGCGCGGGCAGCGGAAGGGCAACGCCGGGGTTTGTGGCAAAGCCGGAGGGACGACGCCTACCAAGTCGGGGACATGGAGGCTCATCGAGCTTGCCCAGCCTCTGTCGGCAGCAGGTTTGGAGAGTTTCACTGGCGAATTCGTGGGCCCTGCCAATGGCAAGTGCGAGCGGGCGGAGTGCGGCAACGCCTTGAAGCAGGCTCCAGAGCACCCGCAGTATGGGTGCAAGCAGTGGGGCGGCCACTAGATCCAGTGGAAGATGGAGGGCAGGCACTGGAAGAAGGACTTCGGCGCCTCAATGTTCGTAGTCGTATTCGGGACGTCCCCTGTGGATTGCCCCTCCAGGATGGCCCCGTCCATGATGGCCCCCCTCGGGATAGTCTGCCTCAGTGGCATTCTAGTTACTCCCTCAGGCAGTCTCCTCCAGGATGGCCCCATCAGGATGGCCGTCTCAACCCGCAGCAACATTCGGGTCTCCCCTCCACCCCCTCCCGGTTGTTTGAGGTCCGTGGGGCCCTCAGGACAATATATTTGAATGAAGGGGTAACTTGGTAATCCGAATGACGCCGATATTTGCTCTGGCCTGGGAGGTTCTGGTTCCTGCGGGTCCTCTGCGCTGGGATTGCGGCCCGACGGTGCGCTCCTTCTGCCGCCGCGGCACCCCGACCCAGATTGCGACGCAGTGCAGCGAGGTTCCAGAGTTCGACGGAGAGTTTTGCGAGGCGATGGTCAGCTTAAAGGTGCCTGGCGCTAGGGCGTTTTTCCCTGGCGACGTGGCCAGGGTCGCGCCGCGCGCATGCAAGCGGAAGCGGGGCCTCAGCTCTGAGGGATACAAGGACCTGGCTGGCGACCTAAATGGCACCCCTCACACGTTCCGTTGCTCCAGAGATGTCTTGCGACTGCCTGCCTACCTGGTGCCACCCATGAGGGCTTTGCAGTACTCCACGGTGTTTCATTCAATCGTAGCAGTCCAAGTGCATATTTTCAATATTAGCTCAGTCTGCGAATTTCGTTGTTTTAGTAACGCGCAGTTAACTAGTGTTTGCAGCGTTGTTTCTACCAATCCTCATGCTCTGATACTGTTTGGATCTCATTGACAATATGCAACAGTAATATCTCATTAGGTTCTGCGTCCTTGTTGTTTGTCGATGTCCTCATGACATTGTAATCGCGCGTCAACTATTTTTGAGCAAGCGTCGTAAGTATGCCCCGAACCGAGCCACGGTTCATCATCACCATCATCATCATCATCATCATCATCATCATCATCATCATCATCATCATCATCATCATCATCATCATCATCATCGTCATCTCCACCCCCACCCTCATCATCCTCATCCTCATCATCCTCATCCCCATCCTCATCATCCCTGTCATCGTCATCCGTCTCCCCATCCTCTCTTTCATACGCATCCTCATCATCATCTTTCACCGCATCACCCTCTTCGTTATCATCATGGGTGTCTTGGGTCGGAGGTTGGGGGGTCAACTCGCAGTGGAACGGAGACCCCCGAACGGGAAACCGTTTTGTTTCGTTCATGTCGTGCGTGCGGGCGAGGCGAAGCTGCGTGGGCGCGCGATAGGAAAGAACCCGCCGTTGCTAGGGCGAAGTCAAGACAAATAATCCCCTCCCGCCCGCCCGCCCGTCTGGCGGTTGCTCGAGGTGGCTCGCGGTGTCCCATGGTGTCCCGTAGTGTCCCGTGGTGTCCCGTGGTGTCCCGTGGTGTCCGCCGTTGTCAGGGCGGAGTCAAGACAAATGATCATCCCCCGCCCGCCCGTCCGTCCGTCCGTCCGGCGGTGGCTTGCGGTGTCCCCCGGTGTCCCGTGGTGTCCCGCGGTGTCCCGTGGTGTCCTGTGGTGTCCCGTTGAGTGGGAACGATAGTGAGATCGATAGTGAGATCGATAGTGAGATCGATGGTGAGGTCGATAGTGAGATCGATAGTGAGATCGACAGGTGTCCCGTGGTGTCCCGTGGTGTCCCGTTGAGTGAGACCGGTGGTGAGATCGATAGTGAGGTCGATGCTGAGATCGATGTGATGCCTCGGGGTGTCCCGTGGTGTCCAGTGGTGTCCCGTTGAGTGAGATCGATAGTGCGATCGATAGTGAGATCGACAGGTGTCCCGTGGTGTCCCGTCGTGTCCCGTTGAGTGAGATCGATAGTGAAACCGATCGTGAGATCGATCGTGACATCGATGTGGTGTCCCGAGGTGTCCCGTGGTGTCCCGTGGTGTTTCGTGGTGTCCTATGGTGTCCCGTTGAGTGAGGTCGATAGTGATATCGATCGTGAGATCGATCATGCGATCGAGAGGTGTCCCGCGGTGTCCCGTGGTGTCCCGTGGTGTCCTGTTGAGTGAGATCGATAGTGAGATCGATAGTGTGATCGACAAGTGTCCCGTGGTGTCCCGTGGTGTCCCGTGGTGTCCCGTTGAGTGAGATCGAGTGTGAAATCGATTGAGTCCGGTGTTGGTTCCCCCCCCCCTCTCTCCCCCCACTTCCCCCGCGACTTCCTTATCACCCCGAGGGTGGTCGTATGGGTATCTTGAGGGCCTTGGGTATTTGGGATATCTATGGCATTTTAGGGGGTTTCGGCGGTGTTCGGGATCTTGGGGGTCTTGGGGATTGTGGGTGTATTCGGCATCTTGGGTACATGGGGTATTTGTCGTATCGTATCTTCGGGATCTTGGGAATTGTTGGGTTCGTGGGGGTCTTGGGGGTCTTTTGGATCTTGGGGATCTCGGGGGTCTTCGGCGTCTTGCAGGTCTAAGGGGTCTTGGTGGCCTTGGGCGAATGGGGGCTCTGGGGGGGGAGGGGTCATGGCCATAAGGGTCTTGGGGGTCTCTGGGGTATTGAAGGTATGGGGTATTTCGGTGATTGGGTATTGGGGACCCCTAAAGGGCACCGTGAGCGTATTGGCTATAGTGTGTATCTCTGGATGGTATCTGGTGTCTTACGTATGTTGGGTATCTACAGTATTTTAAACGTTTTGGGGGCCGCATTTTTTTTCGGGTTTTAATATATATATATAGAATATAGAAATAAGCGTTCTCTCTATATATATATATATATATGTATAGTGGTATATGTAGTTATATCTGGTGTATAGCGGGCACCTTGGGTAACGTAGGTGGGTGTCCTGGGTATCTTGGGTGTCTTTGATATCTGTATCTTGGCACATTTGTCACTTCATTATTATTGCGAAGGCCTGACGGCCGGTGCCGCCGACCCTGTTCGCAATGCGCAGCAAGAGGCACGGGCTGTGGGATGGTTTGGGGGAACGGGGAGAAGGACGAGAAGGTGGGGGAGGGAGGTGTCGTATCTGACCCGGGACTTCCCCGGGACTCCCCCGGGACCCCCCCCGGGACCTCCTCTCCCCCCCCCGTCGGGGAAGGGAAAGGGAAGGGGCTTCCCTTCGACTCAATGACGACGTTGCTCAAGGTCGGTACGGGGGGGGGGCGTCGTATCTGACTCGGGGGGGGGGGGGTCGCTACCCCCCCCGCTACCTCCCCCCCCCTCCCGGCGGGGGAGGAATGAAAGGGAAGGGGCTTCCCTTCGACTCAATTACGAGGTTGCTCAAGGTCGGCTTGGCTGGAGCCCAGGGGAAGAGGAGTCCCAGGGGGGGGCGTCGTATCTGACCCGGGGGGGGGGTCGCTACCCCCCCCCCCCTCCCGGCGGGGGAGGGATCAAAGGGAAGGGGCTTCCCTTCGACTCAATTACGAGGTTGCTCAAGGTCGGCTTGGCTGGAGCCCAGGGGAAGAGGAGTCCCAGGGGGGGGCGTCGTATCTGACCCGGGGGGGGGGGTCGCTACCCCCCCCCCCCTCCCGGCGGGGGAGGGATGAAAGGGAAGGGGCTTCCCTTCGACTCAATTACGAGGTTGCTCAAGGTCGGCTTGGCTGGAGCCCAGGGGAAGAGGAGTCCCAGGGGGGGGCGTCGTATCTGACCCGGGGGGGGGGTCGCTACCCCCCCCCCCCTCCCGGCGGGGGAGGGATCAAAGGGAAGGGGCTTCCCTTCGACTCAATTACGAGGTTGCTCAAGGTCGGCTTGGCTGGAGCCCAGGGGAAGAGGAGTCCCAGGGGGGGGCGTCGTATCTGACCCGGGGGGGGGGTCGCTACCCCCCCCCCTCCCGGCGGGGGAGGGATCAAAGGGAAGGGGCTTCCCTTCGACTCAATTACGAGGTTGCTCAAGGTCGGCTTGGCTGGAGCCCAGGGGAAGAGGAGTCCCAGGGGGGGGCGTCGTATCTGACCCGGGGGGGGGGTCGCTACCCCCCCCCCCCTCCCGGCGGGGGAGGGATCAAAGGGAAGGGGCTTCCCTTCGACTCAATTACGAGGTTGCTCAAGGTCGGCTTGGCTGGAGCCCAGGGGAAGAGGAGTCCCAGGGGGGGGCGTCGTATCTGACCCGGGGGGGGGGTCGCTACCCCCCCCCCCTCCCGGCGGGGGAGGGATCAAAGGGAAGGGGCTTCCCTTCGACTCAATTACGAGGTTGCTCAAGGTCGGCTTGGCTGGAGCCCAGGGGAAGAGGTCTCCCAGGGAAAGGGAAGGACAGAGACGACGAGTACAAAGAATGACGGAGATGACGGCTCGAACGGAAAAGCCCCTCACACACGCCGACAGGGTCGGCGGATTTGGCACTTCATTCTTATTTGGCATATAGGATATTTGGGGTATCGTTGTTATCTAGGGTATATGGGATATCTTTTCGCGTTCAGAATTACATCGGTTGGATCGCGTGCGAACGCCGCCACCCAGGCCTTCGGCGGAGCTCCCTCTGGGACCCCGAAGCGCGTGAAGGGTGCGCGCAGAACTGCTGGGGGGGTGGGGTTGGGGTGCGCGTGTGTGTGTGTGTGTGTGTGTGTGTGTGTGTGTGTGTGTGTGTGTGTGCGTGCGTGCGTGCGTGCGTGCGTGCGTGCGTGCGTGCGTGCGTGCGTGCGTGCGTGTGTGCGTGTGTGTGCGTGTGCGTGCGCGTGTGTGTGTGTGTGTGTGTGGTTCGGTTTCGGTCTTCCTCCGGTCCTCTCCCTCTCCCTGGTTTGGTCTTCCTCCGGTCCTCTCTCTGGTCTGGCCTCCCTCCGGTCCTCTCCCTGGGTTTGGTGGTGGTTGGTATGCGCTTGATGCTGCTCGCGCGCGCGCTGAGGCAAACTTGTGTCAGCTTGTGTCGCTTGCAGTCGTGGCGTGCAGCCTCGCACACTTTAAGTTTTGTCCCTGGGCCGGCAAGCAGAATAATACATAGACAGCACGTGTGTGATTCCAGTGGTGCTCTCTGGGTTCGTGGGGGCCGGAGTCGCACAAATGACACAACTCTGAAGCCTGTATTTTCAATACTTCTGGGGAGCTACATGCTGTAACATAGTTATGTGAGTAATCTATGTCTCTGATTGTAGCTGTGGTGGCTCAGCCTGGTTTAGGCCACAGGCGCTCAAACCGTCGAGTACGGTGCATACTGCAGTAGGTCAGGTCGGGCCTCACCGAACGGGGATGTTGCGACAGTGAAAACAGTCTCTTGGTCGATCCTTGGTTCTGGGTCTCACTTACTCGGATATCTCTCTCATCACTTTACGTGTGGTCAAGTCCTCTGGAGCGGGTCCAAACCCTGGCCTGGTGTACCACTGACTTTGCCTTCGTCCATACATATATACTCATATTCACGTTCCTCCATATTACGTTCTACATTTTGGTATTAATTCAAACACGATGCCACGAGTACCCAGGAAACTAACCTGTCTCTTCTGGTTCGTTGCCTGCTCAGTTATGCTCGGCGTGCAAGGTAGTGCAGTACAGGAACAACATGAACCACATCTCCGAGCCTTCCTCGCCACACGTCGCCCTCTATCTTGTTCAGGTACGAACTCCGAGATCGATGGGGAAATATGTCGGCAATGCGCCAACATTTCTTCTTTAGGTCTCGCGCTGGGGTTTTCATCTTCTCTGCTATTCGGACACAAACCTGATCGCTATTCGAATGAGTTCGTGAAGCTTTGGAGCACCATTCTCTGGCATCTTGTAGTTGAGCGTCCGTCGTCAAGATTTGTCCAGGCGATCGATACCATGCAAGCGGAACTCCTCACCCTGGCAGGCGGCCCTTCAAAGCTACCTCGTCATAGTCTGGAGTTCCTTCTTACGCTCACTATTGCAAAAACCATGTTGCGTGTGCGTGCAAGCATACATCAAGGACGCCGGCAGGTGTGGTGGAGCACACACGCCACGTCGGCCATTCCTCTTGACGTCCAGCAAGCACTCCTTCGTACAGGTGAAGCGTCAGTAGTTCATGTTATCGCACTGGTCCGTTTTCTTCGCCTTCAGGTTGCTGGAGTTTTTGGCTTTTGTCCTCGCGGAGGTGTCCAGCGCCATTTCATTTACCAACTCGGCTACCGGGGTCGATACATAGGGCAAGCACGTCAATACCGCTCTGTGGGGTCAGGTACGGGCCCACTGATGAGGTTTCGAGAGCATCTGCGAGATTGGTTTGGAACTCAACGCCGCGCTGTATGCCCTCAGACACAGAGATACTCCACCCTTCTTCAAAAAGATGGCCCTGGAAAATTTTACATGCTTTTCCTGACCCACACGGAGCCCGATAAGGTCTTTGGCCTTGAGTCTGCATTCATAAACATGTACCACCCTGAGGCGAATGACATCCCGAACCCCCCTGCCCTAGGACGACGACGACGGCGAGAACGGATCCAACCTCGCCGACGACGAAACGGACGATTTGGTAGATCCCAGCAACAAGCACTCGA
The DNA here is from genome assembly GCA_963575745.1 of Prorocentrum cordatum. Classification (NCBI taxonomy): domain Eukaryota; class Dinophyceae; order Prorocentrales; family Prorocentraceae; genus Prorocentrum; species Prorocentrum cordatum. The sequence goes on from CAUYUJ010019102.1 coordinate 177,921, forward strand.
GCACGCTAGAGATTCAGATGACGTATGGCAGCAACGCACGTTGGAAATTATGTGCACTAAGTATGTTCGTCGACACGCATTTCTCACTCGACGTAGTGCTACGCAAAATGTTCTTCGTGGTACCCTTCATGATGTATATGCACACTATCTCGAAAGGCACTTTCAGCTTTCACGCACGTTTGGGCCCATAGATATACATATGGTTGGTGTTTTTCCCTTACTTATTAAACAGCTTGCCGTGAGGGCCCAGGATATCAATTGGGAACGAGCACGTGCATTACGCGCACATTCTGTCGATTTTCTTCATATTGTATGGTCTGCCTGCACACTGCTTCCTCACTACCAAGAGCGCATTCGAGCACGAGCGTATATAGCACACCTGGCGGCACGCGTGGGGAGCCCAGTTCCTCGTCCTACCCATCTTCTTGTGGCCAACCGATATTGGCGACAGTGTGTACGAAGGTGGATTAGTGAGGTCCTCGCGTTGTACGGCCGAGATCGCCCCCATTGGGTGTCGCTGGTAAGGTCTACGTTGCACTTGGATGTTGCTACTCCCAACCCCTTGAAAAAGCATATCGTTAACACGCAGCGCTATCTCCAAACAGTCAAGGAGGCTGATCTTCTCGCAATAGATCCTGATTTCCTGGCAGCGATGGTGGCCGGTGGGGATTTCAGTCGCCTTCCTGTACACGGTCGCACGCCGGTGCAACCGACGCTGAACGAGCAGCGGCGTGGAACACGACAGCGTTGTCTTGGGTGGTTGGCGCAAGCTGGCATTCCAAAGCATTTCATGGACTCCTTACCTTGCTCGATTCCTGCCTCAGGCTGTCACCCTTCCTCTTCAGCTGAAGGATTTGCCACGTGCACTTCGGACATGAATGCGTCGTTCCGGGAGGCTCGCACGAGCGTGGTTGTGTGCGTTGAAGACAAAGACCCTAACACGCTCTGGATCGCGAACCCTCGGCTTCTCGTCTTGAGGTGGTTGTTTCTATTATCTCGCGTCCCTCATAGATGGCGTCTTCGGCTAGTGGGTGTGTCGTATGTGCTACAGTGGTACCGTATGCTATTGGACTTTACTGTGCCAAAACCGCTATTCAAGGGAAAATCCAGGATGAGTGCCAAAAACTTACCATATATTTACCCGACAGTAAAGGCAAAATGTTGGGAAACAAATGGAACTCACCGATGCCCCGACCCCAACCACAGCTGCTTCAGAAACATAGTCTCATTCTGCAAGCTTCCTGGGCGCAAGATATATCGCCAAATTGGTCGGGGACTCCAGTACGTAGTTAACTACGTCTCTCCAGGATGGAGCCTCCAGGACATGAAGTCGGCCCTCGGTCGTCTACAAGATAGAGTTCGTAACTTGCAGCCGCCTATCTGGTCTGAGTCCCAACAGGCCTACCAGTGCTGCGAGTGCGGTGGTCCCATGTACCACCCCTCCCTTGTCGTTGCTGACGCTGGCCAGGCTTACGAAGATCTGGCCACGGAGTCAATCTATGAAGCGGTGGACAGGGTTTTCCAGCGGATCAGCCTTTTCACCAAGCATAAAACTTTGACTGTAATTGAGCTTGGGCAGGGACATCGAACGGTCTGGGGAGGCAATTTTGAGGTTCCATATTACGACCGGGTTGTATTCTCCTTCGCGTCGATCCGAAGAAGTATTATCGGTTTCCTTGGAATGCGGTTTTATCGTCTCGGGGGCATCTTCGTTGAGCAGACACGGGGCATCCCCATTGGGGGCCCCCTCTCCGGAGGCATTTTGAACGTCGTTCTTAGTGACAAGGAAACGCAGTACGACCACAAGAACCCAAATCGTGCATCCCAAATGGCCTGCGGTCGTTACGTGGATGATTTTGTGTGCTTATCGTATGTGTTGTGTCGGTGCTGTCTGAAGCGGAAATTACCACAGATATATCAGGGCGTCGTTTTCTTTAAGGTGGATGAGGATTTTAGTACGCTCCCCGATGGCACTATCATCCAAAAGTTCCTCGATGTTGAACTTCACTTTCGTTTCCAAGTTCTTCGTCTAAATCCCGTTCATAAAAACGAGCAATTCGCATGGAGCGGAAACCAAGCACACTTGGTTAAGAAGAGCATACCCCCTTACACACACTCGCAAGATCCTCGCGTACTTCGGGCACATCGGGCCGAACTCCGCGGACGTGTTTGCAGATGGGAGCAGATAGGTGTACCTAATAGCATTCTGACCTATTTGATGCTAACAGACATGATGGTGTATCTACACTTGCACTATCCTTATCGTTTCTTATACAAGCTCTGGATTGGGTTATTTCCGCCCTCACCGCGTAAAGATATGGTATCTCTCTTACTTCGTCTTCTACCCCTCGCTTGTCCAGAACTCATTCGCCCTCGTGTGTGCCATCTTGGCTCTCACCACGATCATTGCGTCGAGGCTCAGAAGTTGGTCGAACGTGCCGCCAGCCCTCAACCAGCCGGTTTCGATCCAGCTCGCACGACCAGCGTCGCGCCTCTCCCAGCGATGGGCGGCAACGGCTACCAACACGGGGGCTGGCAGCAGGGCGGCAGGGGTGGCCGCGGCAAGGGGGGTTGGCAGCCGCGTGCCCCGTACCAGCCGTACCAGCCGCCCTCCGGAGGTGGTGGCTTCGGAGGCTTCGCCTCCATCACGAACCAGTTCAACGACATGATGGGGAGCCTGGCGGCGCTGGGCCAGATGGCAAAGATCGGCACGGCGCTCTCCCGCCTCCACCAGGGCGGGTCGCTCCCGCAGAGCGGAGGCCAGCAGCCTCAGCCATCTCAGGCGGCTGCTCCGGCCCCTCAGGTGGGCACGCGCGAGGTGGCCGAGGCCCTCACGGGCATGCTCTCGGACGTGCAGCGCGACGAGCAGCAGCGGAACAGGGAGGGCGACTCACGCTTGACCACAACGATCCGCAGGCTCCAGGACTTCGTCGGACCTGACCCGCGGCAGCCTCGGTGTGCCACCAGCGAGGTGGACAATGTGGAGGCCTCCCCCGCGTTCCAACAGCTGCGCCGTCAAGTGCAGAGCCTCAGCGACACCCAGACGGAGCAACAGCGCACGATCGCGCGCATCGACAACACGACTTCCAACATGAGTTCCGACGTCCAGGCCGTCAGCAACATGATGCGTGAATTTCTCCAAGAGCAGCGTTCGCGTGGAGGTGGACCCGCGCGCCCTCCGGCTGCCGGGGCCGCTGCGGCGCACCCAGGGCCAATCATGAAAGCCACGATTGATGCCGATTTGCACGACCGTGTCCTACCGCACATTGGCGTTACGACCGCCCGTCGCGAGGCGGCGGAGCTGAAAAACGACTGTCCGCTCAACTACGGGGCTTGGTGGAGCCGTGCGGGCAGGCTTAAGTCTGTTGCCCAATGGTCTGAGAAGCTCCAGCGCCTGGGTGCATCGGCGGATATGGTTCGGGACCTCACGATGGAGACGGCTGGCACGATATTGTACCAGCACTTGTCCAGCGACGGCCATGTGGTGGAGGATGTGCTCCAGGAGGCGCCGCCCCCGAACTGAGTGGTTTCCGACAGCGGCAGTCCGACTACATCAGCTGACCCACCTAGTGGATCTCGGATCCGTAGCGCCGCTGCCCGCCAGGATGTGTCCCAGGGTACACGTATCCCGTCGTTCCAGTTCTGCTTTCAGGCATGTGTAGTTGTAAGCACGCTGTTCTTCTTTGCCCAGATGTGCTTTGCAATGCGTGAGACGCGCCTTGCATTTGGAGATCTTCTGTTTAACCTCTCTCGCACCCTGCCCTCCCTCTTACTTTCGCTCGTGACCGCAGGAGTTTGGGGCGTTGCTGCGCGGGCCTTGCAGTGGTTAGTCGTTAGCGGCCCGACCGCCGAAGAGATCCCCGCCTTCGAATTCGAGGGGTTCCAGGAACCGCCGATACCCAAGGCGGGGGAGTCCTCCACCATGGCCTCTGTCCCACTCCTCCTCATAGGGTTCAGATTTCTGCGCCGCCGATACCAGTGATCCGCGCCGGTCCCAACCCAGCCCGAGGCAAGTGTAGAACGTGATGAAGGCCCTCAGGGCATGAGACATCTTATCTCCCTCGCGGTCTTTTCTGGGTGGGCTGTGTGCGTGTGTGTGTGGTTCGGTTTCGGTCTTCCTCCGGTCCTCTCCCTCTCCCTGGTTTGGTCTTCCTCCGGTCCTCTCTCTGGTCTGGCCTCCCTCCGGTCCTCTCCCTGGGTTTGGTGGTGGTTGGTATGCGCTTGATGCTGCTCGCGCGCGCGCTGAGGCAAACTTGTGTCAGCTTGTGTCGCTTGCAGTCGTGGCGTGCAGCCTCGCACACTTTAAGTTTTGTCCCTGGGCCGGCAAGCAGAATAATACATAGACAGCACGTGTGTGATTCCAGTGGTGCTCTCTGGGTTCGTGGGGGCCGGAGTCGCACAAATGACACAACTCTGAAGCCTGTATTTTCAATACTTCTGGGGAGCTACATGCTGTAACATAGTTATGTGAGTAATCTATGTCTCTGATTGTAGCTGTGGTGGCTCAGCCTGGTTTAGGCCACAGGCGCTCAAACCGTCGAGTACGGTGCATACTGCAGTAGGTCAGGTCGGGCCTCACCGAACGGGGATGTTGCGACAGTGAAAACAGTCTCTTGGTCGATCCTTGGTTCTGGGTCTCACTTACTCGGATATCTCTCTCATCACTTTACGTGTGTGTGTGTGCGTGTGTGCGCGTGTGTGCGTGTGCGCGGGGTGGGGGGCGGGCGTCGACGCATTCGGCGGGGCTCATTCTGGGGCCCCGAAGTGCGCGATGTATGTGAATAAGTGCATGGGGGGGCGCGCGCGAACAGCGAACTCCGCCGCCAAGGCATTCAGTGGCGCCCTTCTCTGGGGGCCGAAGCGCATGCACGGCGCGCAGCGGGTGCTGCATAACTTTATGCGGGGGAGGCCGTGCGCGCCCGCCACTTATTTCGGCGCGCCCCCCGCGCGGTTCGCGGCCCCGTAGGGCGTTCAACCGAACGCCCAAATTGCGCAGGTTGCATGCGTCACCGCCAACCATGTCGGCACACCCCCGACGCGGTTCGTGGCCTCATAGGGAGTTCCACCGAAGGCCGCAGTGGCGCCGGTTGCCTGCGCCCCCGCCAACAATTTCGGCGCACCCTTCGCACGGTTCGTGGCCCCATAGGGAAGCTCCGACGACGACCCCACTTGCGCAGGTTGCATTCGTCTCCGCGTCCCGCTTCGGCACGCTCTCAACGCGGTGCGTGGCCCCATAGGGAGCTCCACCGACGGCCCCAGTAGCGCGAGTTGCATGCGCCCCCACCAACCATTTCGGCACACCCCTCGCGCTGTTCGTGGCACCACAGGGAGCTCCACCGAAGGCGCCAATGGCACAGGTTGCGTGCGTCCCCGCCGCTCATTTCGGCGCACCCCTCGCGCGGTTCGTGGCTCCACCACCGAAGGCCGCAATGGCGCGCGTTGCATGCGCCCCCGCCGCTTGTTTCCGTGCGCCCCCGATTCGTGGCCCCATAGGGGGCTCCACCGAAAGCCCCAGTGGCGCATGTTGCATGCGTCCCCGCGACGCAACTCGGCGCGCCCATTGCACGGCTTGCGCCCCGTAGGGAGCTCCACCGACGACCCCGCTTGCACAGGTTGCCTGCGTCTCCGCATCCCGCTTCGGCACGCTCTCAACGCGGTGCGTGGCCCCGCAGGGGGCTCCGCCGACGGCCCCAGTAGCGCAAGTTGCATGCGTTCCCGCCGCCCATGTCGGCGCGCCCCTCACGCGGCTCGTGGCCCCATCGGAGCTCCACCGAATGCCCCCGTGGCACAGGCTGCATGCGTCCCCGCCGTTCATTTCGGCGCACCGCTCACGCAGTTTGTGGCTCCGTCGGTGGCTCCACCGAAGGCTGCGCGGGCGCGCGTTGCATGCGTCCCCGCCGCCTGTTCCCGTGCACCCCTCAAGCGGTTCGTGGCGCCATTGGGGGCTCCGCCGAATGCCCCAGCGGCGCAGGTTGCATGCGTCCCCGCCACCCATTGCGGCCCACCCATCACACGGCTCGTTGCCCTTAGGGGGCTCCGCCGAAGGCGCCAGCGGCACAAGTTGCATGCGCCCCCGCCGCCCATTTCAGCGCGCCCCTCACGCGGCTCGCGGCCCCATAGGCAGCTGCGCCGACGGCTCCGGTGGCGCGAGTTGCATGCGTCCACGCTCAGAATTTCGGCGCCCCCCCCGCGCGGGTCGTGGCCCCATAGGGAGCTCCACCCGAAGGCGCCAGTGGCGCAGGTAGCATGCGTCCCCGCCACCCATGTCGGCGCACCCCGCACGCGGCTCGTGGCTCCATGTGAGCTCCACCGAATGCCCGAGTGACAAGGTTCGCATGCGCCCCGCCGCCCGTGTGGGCACGCCCCGCGCACGGCTCGTGGCACCATAGGGAGTTCCACCGAAAGCTTTAATGGCACAAGTGCGCATGCGCCCCGCCGCCCACTTCGGCGCATTCCTCGCGCGGTCCGTGGCCCTATAGGGAGTTCCACCGAAAGCCCCAGTTGCGAGGTTCGCATGCGCCCGACGCCGACTTTGGCACGCCCCTCGCACGGTTCGTGGCCCCATAGGGAGTTCCACCGAAAGCGGCGCCCGCAATGCTGTGCTCGCAGCTGCATCTGGTTGGGGCGCCGAAGCGCTCGGTGATCGCGCAGCAATGCATGGGGCTGCGCGCGCGTACGCCGCCATTGAGGTCTTCGGTGGAGCCCCCTCGGGCCCCGACGTGCGTGGAGGACGTGCAGAAATGCGTGCGGTGCGCGTGCGAACGCCGTCGCTGAGGCATTTCGGCGGAGCTCACTCTGGGGTTCCGAAGCGCGGGGGGGGGGGCGCGTGCAGAAATGCGTGGGGGGGCGCGGGCGAACGCCATCGCTGCGGCTTTCGGTGAAGCACCTCAGGCGCCGGAGCGTTCGAGGGGCGAGAAGAAATGTGTGGGGGGCTTGCGAATGCCGCCTCTGCGGCCTTCGGTGGCGCCCCCCATATGGGGCCGCAAAGCGTGCGATGTGCGGGCCGAAGTACATGGGGCAACGCGTGCGAACAACATTGCCGCATGACCTTCGGTGAAGCTCCTCTGGGGCCCCGAGACGCGTGAGGGTGCGCCGAAATCCGTGGGCGGATGGGGGGGGGGGCGCATGCGAACGCTACCACTAAGGGTTTTGGTGAAGCTGCCAGTGGGTCCACGAATCGCGTGAGGGTGTGCGTCGAAATCCAACGGGGGGGCGCGTTCGCATGCCGCCGCTCGGGTTTGCGGCGGGTCTCCGTATGAGGTCGCGAATTGTGTGAGGGGCGTTGTGAAATTCATGCTGTCCGCGTTCGAACGCCGCCGCTCAGGCCTTCGGTGGAGCTCCCTTTGGGGCCGCGAAGCGCGTGGGGGGCGCGGCGAAATGCACGGGAGTTGCGCGTGTGAACATCGCCACCGGGGCCTTCGATGGAGCTCTCCTTGGGGCCGCGAAGCGTGCGACGGGGCGTGCGTGCGTGGGCGGGGGGGGGGGGGGTATGCGAGCGCCGCGATTGAAGTGTTTCGGTGGGATCCCCTCTGGGGCGACGAAACGCGCGACGGCGCGTGCCGATGTGGGCGGGGGGGCGCATTCGAACGCCGCGAGTAGGGCCTTCGGCGGAGCTCCAGATGCGGACGTTTTTGGGGGTGTGTTCTGGAGTGGTTGGCAACCAGAGAGGAGGCGGAGCAGGGGGGGGGGCGCGGAGGGGTGACACGGGGCGTTGCCTATTCAAACCGCGAACAAATCACCACATGTTTTGGGGTTGTCTTGAAAACAATATCCAGGGAGGTAGCCTGAGGGTGCTAATCGGATTATTTTCAAACTTCATTGCAATCTGTAAGCGACCTATATGTCATGACCACGTTGCCAAGGCCCTCTCATTGATGGATCTAGGCTAGCCGACTTGGACAATTTCTCGCAGGGCTTGCGTGGCTTGTTCTTTGACCATGCTAGCTTTTCCAACGGCGTGCAAGACAGCGCCCGTAACTGTGTAATTGGGACCTGGGTCATCCCAAATGAGTCCTGTGTATGTTTTGCATTTCCTGCCGGAGGACTTCTTCGAGGAGTCGCGCAAGGTCAAGTGGGGTGGAGGCTGGGCCTGGTCGACAATCCCGATGACCCGACGTGCAATGTGCAGGCCATCGTAATGGCGTGCAGTCAGGGGCTCCGCGAGGCGAGCATCGGCATCGAGATCGAGCACGGCGCCCAGAGGTTAACGACAGAGTCGGAGTACAAGGTGAATTTATATGGTTTGGATGAGCCTGCATGCAGGCGCGCTCGTGTCGCCGCTCTCTCGCCTGCGGACTGCGCGGTGCAATCGCGCCCAGAGAAGAAGGTCGACGATGGCGCTGCCATGGGGGGAGGTGCAGAGGAGGGCGCCGATGGCAAGGACGGCGCACAGGAGGATGATCACATGGCCGCACCAAATCAAGATATAGGACATTCGACACAATTTCATGCCGGGGACTGGGCCTTGTACACGCGTGCGCCCCATGCGCCTCTGACGACTGGGCGGCGGCTGGTGACGACGACGAGGCCACTGTGAGCACGGCATGCATTGCAGCCGACTTAGCCATCGAGCTCGGCGAGAATTTCGACCAGGTGCTCGCCGAGAAGCGCAAGGCCGTCAACCTCGCCACAATCGCGTCGGGGGTGTCCATGCTGGGCCACCGCCGCGCCAGGATGAAGTCGAAAAGGGATCAGTGTACTTTGTCGGCCAACGAACAGGGCAGCGACGCGGCCAAAGTCGTCGCAGACAAATTGAATTTGGCTCAGGGCGCCGAGGACCTCGGCAAGCTTGAGCATATGTTCCCGATGAGTGACTCTGACTTTCTCGCGAAGCTCGAGGGGCTTGCTTCTGTGGGCAGGGTCATGCCGGTGAGCTTGGCAGTCGATCAACGACAGGGGGGCTTCCAGGGGTTTGGGGCCGGATCTCTTCCCCCCCCTCCCTCTCTCTCCTCGGGCCGGCGCCGCCTGCGTCGGCGGCGGCTGCCGGCGGCGGCGGGGGCCTCGATTTTCTGGGCCGGCGCCGGCGCCTGCGGCGGCGGGCGGCGGCGGCGGGGGGCGTCGACGAGGGTCCTGAACATTCTGCGGGGGTGTAGATCAGGGGGTTTAGATCGTAAAGGTTTTTGCTTATGGGGATGTCGATGATGATCATCAAATTCGTCACTGTGATCAATCCATCCGTTCGTCCATCTACCCATCCACATCCATCCTTTTACATGTTCGCCGCCATGAGAAATCGTCCATCCACCCAACCGCCCATCCACCCATCCACCCGCCCATGCGTATTCCCTCCATCAATTTTCGATGCCGTCTTCCACCCATCCTTCAATCCTGCTCTTCTTCCGCCCATCCTTCCATTGCCATTTCGGCCCCCTGGCATCGCGCTGGCTCATCATCACCGAGAGTGGCGCAAGCCTCCTCGGATGCGGGTGCCAACTCATCCGGCGGCATGTGGCTGCAGCCGCAGCCGCCGCCGCAGCAGCCACAGCAGCAGCCGCAGCAACAGCGCCCCCAGCAGCAGCCCCAGCAGCAACCCCAGCAGCAGGACGCGAAGCCCAACCTCGGCGCTGGGGTGAAGGTCGGCGACGGAGGAGGAGGAGGAGGAGGAGGAGGAGGAGGAGGAGGAGGAGC
>CAUYUJ010019103.1:0-82500 GCA_963575745.1 Prorocentrum cordatum
CAAGATGGCTTGAAGAGGAGCCTCGGGCAGGCAGAATCATCCAAAGGCCAAGGAAATGTCGGCCGCGGCCGTCTTGGCTCCAGCTTGGCGCCGAGCCACAACCGCTCACCCTGAGGGCCAGGTGTCCTGTTGGACGCCGTGATCGCCTGTCCTCCATGCCGCGGCGGGCAGGGACGACGGCAGCCGCGCCGAAGGTCCCGCGGGGCCCCCGAGAGCATGCTCCTCCTGCCGCGCGCAGCCGGCGCCCGCCGGCGCCCGGAGCTGCAGGGCGCGCCAAGCTCCCGGGGCCAGCCGACCTGGGCGGGAGGCTGGTCATCCGGAACACCTTCATCGAGTACCAGGATCGGGTCGAATGGAGGGGGAGGGGAGGGAGAGGAGGACTTGTGGGTAACAGCGGATGCTGGTCCACCAGCGGGTGCGCATTCATCACATCATGTTCATTCATCGCTGATCTCGGACTCGACGTCGCTCCCCGGACAGCTCTCGGCGACGGCAACCAGGTAGTTGTCCAGCTCGGCCCGCGAGGCCGGAAGAAGCCAGAAAGGGCCCCAGTGGGGCCTCGGTCGGACCCCGAGGGCCGCCCTGAGAAGATAGTCGGCCGCCTCGGCCAGCCGGAACTCCCACGAGTGAATGATCACGGCCAGGCTGCGGCCGCCACGCTTGGTGTGGCCACCCCGGGCCACCATGCGAGGATGGAGGGGGTATGTGTTTTTCTTCCACCTCACTTGAGCCAAAAACCCACAGACACCTACATGGAGAGCCACTTGCATGCAGGCGTGGGGTCGCACCGCATTTGATCGGCTCTCCGCTCCCAGGCTCATGCAGGCGTAGGGTCGCACCGCATTCCCCTGAGAGCCGCGCACACTCCTATGCTACACTGCTGCTGACTTCTATATCCAACAGTGCAGAAGCAACGGAAATGTCACGAATTTCGGTGCCAGCCATCCCGACCGGGTTAACGTCACCGCACAATAGCAGACAAGACGGGCATTCCAACGTGCTCCGGAAACGCTGTTCCGGAGCACGTTCCAGCGTGTTCCGGAAACGCTGTTCCGGAACACGCTGGGCGGACAGGCAGGGAGAGGTATTTGGAACAGGCGTTAAAATTGTTAAGGGATTCGTCGGAAGCTCCCCCGATTCACGGAGGAGGGGGAGGGGGAGGGGGAGGGGGAGGGGGAGGGGGAGGGGGAGGGGGAGGAGGGGGGGGGGAGGGGGGAGGGGACGCCGACGCCGACTACAAGGAAGGCGACGACGACCACGACTGTGAGAGCAACGTCGACCGTGATCAGCGGATCGGGTGGGCGGACCCCAGCGGGCGGGTCGGTCGGGCGGACCCTGACGGGCGAGTCGGGCGGGCAGGTCCTAGGCCCTAGAAGGAGGGCGGGTCGGACGGTACGAAATCTGCAGCGCGCAGCTGGTTTCGGCCCTGCCACCAGGCGCACTTCTCGACGCAGTAGCCGGGAGAGGCGGCAACTCCTTTTCATTGAGCCCCATGTTGCCCGCATCGGCAGGAGCTGGAGCAGGGCGACATGTCCCAGCAGCTGCTGCGCGCCTCGTCGTCGGCGCCGGCGTTGCTGCCCCCGCCAGCGGGTCGCCTCGAGGTGCCGAGCGGCGTCGCGGGCGCCGAGTGGCGTACCAGCGTGCTGTTCCGCAACGTGCCCTACGCGATCACGCAGGACATGTTCGTGGAGCTCCTGGCTTCGAAGGGCTTCGGCGGGAAGATTGATTTGGTGTACTTGCCCATGGATTTCAAGAAGAGTCAGACGCTCGGCTACGCGTTCGCCAACGCCATAAGTAGCGAGGTCGCCGTCCGATTGTTTGACGTCTTCGAGGGCTTCCAGGCGTGGCCCAAGAAGAAAGGCGTGAAGGCGTGCAACGTGTGTTGGAGCAGCCGGCAGGGCTTTGAGACGAATTTCCGCGCCTACTGCAATTCGACGGTCATGAAGACGAACGTCCCTGAGTCTTGGAAGCCGGCTCTCTTCCGGCAGGGCATCCGTGTGCCATTCCCCGCGCCAACTAGCAGGGTCAAGAAAGAGTGGCTCAAATAAGAAGAAGAAGAAGAAGCAATGCAGTGGTGACAGCGCCGCGGCACGGCTCCGAAAGCTGCGCTGCAGGGATGACCATCAGCAGTATGGCGAGGCTTGGCCCGTGGCCGAAGGAGGGGGAGGGGGAGGAAGGGGGAATGCGGGGTGGGGGGGATGGAGGAGGGAGAGGCCGCTCAGCCTGAAAGCAAATTTTTTGCCGTTGGTTTGACTTCGCGTGCTTAGCGCGAAGACGAATGCGATCCATCGGCCCATGATTTGGGAGGCGGTGGGAAGGGAGGGGGCCGCACCAGAGGGTGCACTGCGGCATCTTCGGTCCCGCCTCTCCCAGCCCTAGCATTAAGTCGGGCCTGTCCCTCTACAGGGGGAATATCCAAACATAGTTTTATATATATATATGTAAAGTCTGGGGACTTTTATTAGAGTATTGTTTGACCATTTTGGAGCATGTTTGAAGTATGTTTTATTTTTCGTCGCAAATCCCCCTGTAGGGGGACACGCCCGACTTAACCCTGGCATCTGCGAAGCAGCTGGAGACTACAGCTGCTCCGAGCTGCAGCGGGCCCCCGCGGGAGCCTGCGGCCGGCCCACGGAGGGCCCCGAGCCTGCACCCGCAGGTGCCTCGGCGCTCGTGCAGCAGATGGGGCAAGACAAGACGCTTGCCTGAAAGCTCAAGTCGGGCCTGTCCCTCTACAGGGGGAATAGCCAGAAGTAGTCAAAAAATAATCTGGGGACTGTGTTTTCAATTATTGGTTGACCATTTTGGAGCATTGTTTGAGTATTTTTTTATGTTTCGTCGAAACCCCCCTGTAGGGGGACACGCCCGACTTAACTGAAAGCCCATCCCCCTTCCACCTGATTTTCCATGTTCAGGCGCAGGCTTTGAGTGGCCACGTTCCTGTAGCGCCTCTTTGTTTGCTCTCCTCGTTCCCGCATCCTTTGGTCCGTGCGATTCGGCGCGAGGCTGCAACGCAGCTGCAAGCCCAAAGGCCCACCGCGATCCTCGGCGGCTGCCGTCGTCGCAATCCGAATGTTCGACTACATGTTCAGAGTACGCGAGTCGCTCTGAAAGAGACTCTCGCAGAGTTGTTCCATCTATCTGCGCCGAAAATGCGAAAAAGAGCTCTTCATGTTTGGAAAGTGTTTCGCGCTCTCCGCTTTTCCTGCGATGATGAATCCAATAGCGCTAGAAAGGGGCATGACAAGGTGCAAAAAGTCCTCGAAGAGGACCCCACGAGGCCCTGTGAACGCCCCCAAGAGGCTCCCAAGACGCCCCAGGCAGCCCTCGGAGAGGCCTCAAAGAGACTTTTGAGTATCCCAGGCGCCCCAAGCGACACCTCAGAGCCCCCCAAAAAACCCGTAAGGCTCCCAAGAGGCGGGCAACCTGCCTCCCAGAGGCCTGGAAAAAGGAGCCTCAGACGCCCACGAGAGATTTCCAGAAATGCAGCAGAAGCCCCATCGTTTCGATACACCTGGCCGAGTGCCCCGCGATGTTGTCCTTACACTTGAACGCGCAGCATTCGGAGACTTGTGAAATCCTCACATGTCTCTGTTTGTGCCACTTGTTTCTGGCGCCACGACTTTTTGGAAATCCGCAGGGCCCACAATTTTATCCCCGTACGGTCAAGAGTTCCCAGGAAGCCCCACAGCAAAACTCTCAAATGGCTCCGAAAGGGCTCCCAGAAAGGCAGCAACTGCGTTCGGACAACACCAACGAAAAAAAAAAGCAGGAGGAGGAGAAGGAGGACGGGATAGCAGATTCTGATCAGCAACATGTTCTTGGCATCTCCGTCCTCATCTTCGTGCTCCGTCGCTAGTCCCATCGCGTGTGCTCCCTCAGCATTCGTCCCCCCGACCTAGCCAGCGTGGACGCCAAACAGTGTGTTTCTGGCAGCATGTGTCATGCAATCTAGGTGGGGCACTCTATGTTGTGCAATCTATGTTGTGCAACGCAGGTTGTGCAATATATATATATATATATATATATATATACACACCGGGGAACGGGACCTGGGGCCGCCAGTTTGGTGCCTCGGACCCCCACGGGGGCCACGGGGTTCCAGGACGCCCCCGGGAGCCCGAACCTCGACCACAAATGTGGAGCCCGGGGCCCGGGCCGCCTCTGAGAGGGCTGAAATCGCCGTCGGAAGCCCTCAGACAGCCGTCCCGGCAGCCCTGGACGTTCTCGACAAGTTCCCAAGACGCTTCAAGATGCCGCCTAGAGCGGCCCGAGAGGCCAAAACCGTTGATTTTATTTAGTTTTTTCAATGTTTTTGGCTTTCTCCCTGTTTCGGCTTTCCGACGCTCCTCGACCGGCCCAGGACTCCCCAGACTGCTCCCAGACAGGCCAAGACACCCCCAAGAGAGGCCGAAGCCGGCCCAAGAGAGCTTAAGAATGTCTCCAGGCCCGCCCAAAACAGCCCAAAAGAGCTCCAAGAAAGCGCCAACAGCGGCCCAAGAGAGGGAACACGCACTGAACAGTCGAGCTCTCCGCTCCAAGGTGCTCCCGGGAAACCCTCAGAGTCCCCGAAGACAGCCCAGAAGATTACCAAGAGGCCCCCAAAAGGCCCAGAAGAGGCCTCCAGAGGCTCCACAACGGCCTCCGAGAGGCTTCACAACTGCCTACCCAGGTCCCCCAAACATGCTCCGGAAACGCGCTGCCGGAGCACGTTGCCGCCTCTCCTTCCAGCGTTCGGTCTCGCGTGTCCGAGAGCCACTGTCGTCCAGCCCCGTCGCCGTCTTATATATATATATATATACACACACACATATACACATATCTATATATATATATATTCAAATATACATATACATATACGTATACATATATATAGATATATAGATATAGATACAGATACATATACATACATATATATATATATATATATATATATATATATATATAGTGTGTGTATAATATATATATATATATATATATATATAACCCCGGGGGAGCAGGCCCGGGGCCGGAAAACAGCTGCCTCGACCCTCCATGGGGATACCAGGGCTCATTTTCCATGTGTTTTTGCCGTGTTTCCGCGTCCTGGGCCTCAGAGGCCGCCGCCTCCGACCCCCCATGGGAGGACGGGGCGCCCGGGGAGGTCCAAAATAGCCCAGGAGGGCCTCCAGCGGCTCCCAAGACGGCCCAAGCGGGCCCCGAGTCGCCGAAAGACCGCTCCAGGACGCCCCAGATAGGCCCAAGACGGCCCGAGTGGCCCCCCAAGGCACTCCACGACGCTTCAAGACGCCTCTCCAGAGCGCTTCAAGAGGCCGAAATCGTCAATGTTACGAAGGTTTTCGAACGATTTTGGCCTTCCAGCCTTTTCGGCTGTCCGACGTTCCAAGACGGCTCAATGGGCCTCCAAGAGCGCCCCAAGACGGCCCAAGAGGGCCCCAAGACGGCCCCAGAATCGCCCAAGACAGCCCAACAGAGCCCCAAGACGGCCCCAACATGCGCCCAAGAGGGGGACCACGACTCCAAAATTCGACCCTCCCGCTTGAAGAGTGCCCCAGGAGGCCCCATGGAGCCCCTAAGAGGCCCCAGGAGGCCCCCAAGCGGCACCCAGGAAGCTCAAACGAGGCCTAAAGAGGCCTCAAAACAGCCCCGAGGAGGCCCCACCACGGTCTCAAAACGGCTACCGAGAAGCTGCGAAACTGCCTTCACGACGTCCCCGACAGGCCAACCACGAGATCCCAACCAACACCCATGAGGCCTCTGACCCACCACCCAGGGCACGGTGGCGGCAGCAGTGACAGCACTTGTGCACAGCATGTTCCAGCGGGAGCTTTCCGGAACACGCTGCAGGAGGAGGAATATCAGGAGTAGAGAGAGCTGGAGTGGGAGGAGGAGGAGGGGGACGAGGAAGAGGAAGAGGCTTCCAAGACAGCTCCAAGATAGCCGAAGAGGCTTCCAACAGGGCCCTGGGCGGCCCACGAGGGCCCCAAGGCGGTGCCTGAGGCGCCCAAGACGGCCCGAGAGGGCCCCAAGACGGCCCCAAGAGAGGCCCAAGCAGGGAAACACGAACCGAGAATCCCAGCTTTCTACCCCGAGAGGTTCTCGGGAAGTCCCAAGAGGCCCCCAATCGGATCCAAGAGGCCCCCAAGAAGCTCCCAAGAGGGCCGACGAGGTTCTAAGAGATCTCCCAAGGTGGCCCCAAGCGGCACAACTCATTGTTTTACGATTGGGCTTTGATGGGCTTTAATTTTGGTCTGCCTTTTGGCATCCCGATGCTCCAAGACGGCCCAAGAGGCTTCCAATACCGCTCCAATATAGAGGAAGAGGCCTCCAAGAGGGCCACAAGACGGCCCGCGATGGCCCCAAGACGGTGCTTGAGGCGCCCAAGACAGCCCGAGAGGGCCCCAATAGCCCCAAGAGAGGCCCAAGAAGGGGAACGCGACCCAACAGCAGAGCGTCCCCCCCAAAAGGCCCACAGGAGGCCGCCAGAGGCCCCCAAGTGGTCCGACGAGGACCCCAAAAGCTTCCCGAGGGCCCAAGAGGCCTCTAGGATACATCCAAGAGGTTTTAAATAGCCCAAGAGTGCCCTCGATGCGTCTACCGAGAAGCTAAACTGCCTTCACGACATCCCCGACAGGCCAACCACGAGATCCCAACCAACACCCATGAGGCCTCTGACCCACCACCCAGGGCACGGTGGCGGGAGCAGTGACAGCACTTGTGCACAGCATGTTCCGGCGGGAGCCTTCGGGAACACGCTGCAGGAGGAGGAGGAGGAAGATCAGGAGGAGAGAGAGAGCTGGAGTGGGAGGAGGAGGAGGGGGACGAGGAGAAGGAAGAGGCCTCCAAGACAGACAGCTCCAAGATAGCCGAAGAGGCTTCCAAGAGGGCCCTGGGCGGCCCACGAGGGCCCCAAGGCGGTGCCTTCAGGCGCCCAAGACGGCCCGAGAGGGCCCCAAGACGGCCCCAAGAGAGGCCCACGAAGGGAAACACGAACCGAGAATCCGAGCTTTCTACCCCCAGAGGTTCTCGGGAAGTCCCAAGAGGCCCACAATCGGATCCAAGAGGTCCCCAAGAAGCTCCCAAGAGGGCCGACGAGGTTCCAAGAGATCTCCCAAGGTGGCCCCAAGAGGCACAACTCATTGTTTTACGATTGGGCTTTGATTGGCTTTAATTTTTGTCTGCCTTTTGGCATCCCGATGCTCCAAGACGGCCCAAGAGGCTTCCAATACCGCTCCAATATAGAGGAAGAGGCCTCCAAGAGGCCCCAAGACGGCCCGCGAGGGCTCCAAGACGGTGCTTGAGGCGCCCAAGACGGCCCGAGAGGGCCCCAAGAGCCCCAAGAGAGGCCCAAGAAGGGGGACGCGACCCAACAGCAGAGCGTCCCCCCCAAAAGGCCCACAGGAGGCCGCAAGAGGCCCCCAAGTGGTCCGACGAGGACCCCAAAAGCTTCCCGAGAGCCCAAAAGGCTCCTAGGAGACGTCCAAGAGGTTTTAAAATAGCCCAAGAGTGCCCTCGATGCGTCAAAACTGCTTCCAGGAGGCCCCCGGGAGGCTTCCGGATTGCCTCAATCTGGCCGCAGGTGGCCCCAAGTCGGGCCTCCACGCAGCCAAGACGGCCAATGACGGCTTCAGATGGCAGAACCGATGCCCCCAATCGACCCTCAGACGCCCCCCCAAGAGGCACTCAAGAGGTGCCTCCAACAGCCAGTTGACGAAGCATGCGGAACACCCCAGAAGCTCCTCAGATGCCGTCGCGCGCCTGTGCTTGATAGCGTTGTCCAAGATCGTTCAGCGCCCCCCCCCGGCCTGGGCTAGAACCATCGCGCGCGCGAAGCGCGCTCGATGGTTCTAGTGTATATATATATATATATAAAAAAAAATATGTGTGGTGCAATCTATGTGGTGGAATGCACCCTGCCGACAGTGGAGTTGTTAACTCCGCTGCTTGCGCACCCATCACACCCGCCCACCAGCAACTTGGTTTGCAAAACCTTGGGCCGTCTTGAGTTCATCGTAGACTGTCTTTGGACCCTCGTGGGCCGCCTCGGAACTCTCCAGGACCGTTTTGGGCGCTTCTCGGAAGACTCTCGGCCATTTTAGGGTGTTGTCGAAGGCAGGCTCACCGTCACAGAGGCCCCAGAAGGGCCCAGCAGTGCTTGGTAAGTCCGGGAAATTCGTGGCCGGGCCCTGACGAACCGACACCCCCACGAATGCATGCAAAGGTATGGTCCTTTGGGGCGCGGTGTTACACTGAGTGTTGAAGGCACGGTGGCGGATTGATTCATGCATCGTGGTAGTGCTTGCACTGACGACAAAGATGGGGCCCGACACGAAAAAGTAGCATGCTCGCAGCCGTATCCATCAGGAGCACCCGTGCTGCAGTCAGGGGCGAGCTGGAAGCCAATAGCTGGCGCTGCTTGGGTCGGGCCCTCGAGCCACTGCAGCTCGTGCTCCTCAAGGATCTTGGTATCGCTCGGACGTCTGTATTTAATCCCTGCGAGAGCCATCGAGGAGCAGTTTGGGTCATCTAGTGGAAAAATCAAAAGAACAACAAAAAAAAAAAAAAAAAAAAAAAAAAAAAACGCACGAAACCGACAGAGTGCACGAGAGATGGACGTCCGAGCGACGGCGGGTCTTGGGGCACTGCGGGAGTTGATGCTTCGAATGGCCACGCTCGAGCCCGCAATCGAGGTCTGATTCGACTGATATCCTGCAGCACTCGATCAAGAGTGGGTCCAAGTGCACTGCGTGGGGAAAAGAATCGGATATCGAGCGGGCCTTTTTGCGAAGTGCTTCTCCAGCGATCGACTAACGAGCGACCTTGACGTCTAAAAAACCATGGGGTAACCCAGGTTTGCCGAGGCGGGCTTCAGGATGGTACGGTTTTTGTCTGTTTGGGGGTGCAAGACGTGAGGAAAAGTTGTTGGCGCTTCGCGTATCCTCACCATTCCGTAGCCTTTGGCTACAAAAAAAAAAAAAACAAAAACAAAAAAAAACTCACCATTCCGTAGCCTTTGGCTCAAGCCGTCTCGGCTCGAGCCCGCCCTTTGCTCAGGTTCGGCGTTCGGGCCTGGGTGATGGAGACTGCGGCAGCGCGGCGGCGCCGGCAGATGCGCGCAGCTTCCCAGCGCCGTTTGGAAGCTGCTGCCACGGCCTGTGTCTGCCCGCCGGGGCTCCCCAGCGCGGCCAACGCGACGAGCGCTGCTGGCGCGGCAGACGCGACCGCTCCCCGCGGCGCGTCCGCCGCGGCGAGCGCAGCCAACGCCGCTGGCGCCGCTGGCTTGGGCTGCCCCGCCGCGGCCTCCGCCGCCAGCGCCCTCCGGGCGGCTGGTGCGGCCAGGGCGGCAAACGCGCGCACCCCCGCCAGCGCCGCGGACGCTGCCGACGCCCTCGGGCGAGACGGCGCGGTCCGTGCTCGCTGGCCCGCGGCCGGCACCACCTGCACCACCGGCGCTGCCGACGCTTCCCGCGTCCGCGCCGCCAGCGTTGCGCCCGACGCAGCTGCCGCTGCCGCCGCCATTGCCTGCGCTGCTGCCGCCGCGAGGGCTTCGCAGGCCTTCCTCTGGACGGCCGTCGTGGATCTGGCCCAGGCTGCTAGGCGCGCGGCGGACGCCGTTGCGAACGCGTTCCCTGGGCACAGAGCGGACTCGCTTGGAGACAGTCACACATCTGAGGTTGGCGCTTCGCTCGACGACCGTTGCAAATTTGAAGGTGGCGTTTCGCTTGCAGACAATCGCCAATCTGCGGATATCTTGGACTTCGCATCTCACCGCGCGGCCGTTAGCTGCAGCAGTCGCCAAGGAGAGCTGCAGACAGAACAGGCGGTTGTCAGCCACAGCGGGTCGGTCCTTCCCTCTCCTGGAGGCAGGCAAACAGGCGCCCCTCCAGCTACTCACTCCTATCAGCGTCCCAGGCACAGTGTCTTCGTGGAGGCCGACGATGCGCCCGAAAGCGCGCCCCTTTTTGGAAACGCGGCGAGAGTTCGGCTTGCTGCAGGGGGCGAGCACGCGCTCGAAGACGTTCCTCACAAGTCGGGCAGTCAGGAGCTCGTTTCTGAAAGTGCGGCCGTGAGCTGCAACAGTCCGCAAAGAGAACTCCAGACCGAACAGGGTTTCGTTTGCCACGGCGTGCCAGTCCCATCTTCTCCTCGAAATAAGCAAACCGTCATCCCTGCTGCTTCTCACTCCTATCAGCGCCATCGGGGCAGCGTCGTTGCGGAGAGAAGATGCGACCCGAAACTCGCCCCCCCCTGGAGACGGCACCGCGGCGATGGGCGAGGGCGCTGCAGAGGGCGCGCCCGCGCTCGGAGACATTCCCCACAATTCTGACAGCGAGGACTTTGTTTCCGAAAGCACGGCCGTCAGCTGCAACAGTCCGCAAAGAGAATTCCAGACCGAACAGGGCGTCGCCAGCCGCAGCGCGCCGTTCCCCCCTCTCCTGGAGGCAGGCAGGCGGACCCCAATAGTGTTCCTCACTCTTACCAGCGCCCCTGGGGCAGCATCGTTATGGAGACAGGAGATGCGACCCGAAGCGCGCCCCCTCCTGGAGACAGCGCCGCGGCGACAATTGGGGGCGCTGCAGAGGGCCCGCCCGCTCTCGGAAACGTTCCTCACAATTCAGACACTCAGGAATTTGCATCCGACAGCGCGGCCTTCCGCTACAAAAGTATTATGGGGGAGCTCGAAACTGATCAGGCGGTCGTCTGCCACGGCGCGCCGGCCCCTCCCCCTCCCGAGGACAGGCAAACGGACGCCCATAGTGCTCCTCATTCCCATCGGCGCCATGGGGGCAGCTTCGCGGAGGAATCCGAAAATGCGCTCGAAAACGCGCCCCCTCCTGGAGACAGCATCGCGGCGATAGTTGGCAGCGCTGCAGAGGGCGCGCCCGCGCTCGGAGACGTTCCTCGCAAAATAGAAGGCCGGGAGCTCGCATCCGAAAGTACGGCCTTCAGCTGCAACAGGCCTCTGGGAGAGCTTCAGACTGAACGCGCGGTTGTCTGCCACGGCGTGCCGGCCCCTCCCCTTCCTCGTCATAGGCGGATCGCCCTCCTTGCTGCCCCTCGCTCCTATCAGCGCAATTGGGGCAGCGTCGGTGCGGGGGCTGCAGATGCGACCCGAAGCGCGCCCCCTCCTGGAAATATTGCCACGGGGACAATTAGGGGCGCTGCTGAGGGCGCGCCCGCGCTCGGAGATGCTCCTCCAGAGGGCGCGCCCGCGCTCGGAGACGCTCCTGACAGCTCAGACAGTCACGAGCTTATATCCGAAAGCGCAGCCTGCAGCTGCAACGGTCCTCTTTGGAGCGCCACAGACCGATCACGCGGCTGTCAGCCACCGCGCATCTACGTCTCCACCCCCTGGAGACGGGCAGGCGGACCCCCATAGCACCCCTCGCTCCTATCAGCGCCCTTGGGGCAGGTTCGCGGAGGAACCCAGAAATGCCGTCGAAAGCGCGCTCCCGCCTGGAGACAGCAACGCGGCGATAACTGGGGGCGCCGCAGAGGGCCCGCCCGCGCTCGAAGAAGCCCCCCCCCATTTCAGACACTCAAGAATTTGCATCCGAGAGCGCGGCCTTCAGCTGCAAGAGTCCTCTGCGGGAGCTCGAGACTGATCAGGCGGTCGTTTGCCACGGCGCGTCGGCCCCCCCCCTCCTGGAGACCGGCAGGCGGACCCCCATAGCGCCCTTCACTCCTATCAGCGCCCCTGGGGCAGGTTCGCGGAGGAGGCCGGAAGTGCGTTCGAAAGCGCGCCCCCTCCCGGAGACAGCATCGAGGCGATGGTTGGGGGTGCCCGGGGCGCTGCAGAGGGCGCGCCCGCATTCGGAGACGCCCCTCACAATCGTGACAGTCGGGACTTTGCTTCCGATAGTGCACCCTTCAACTCAGTCCTCTGGTGGCGCAACAAACCGAGCACGTGGTCGTCAGCCACAGCGCGTCGGCCCCCGCCCTTCCCGGAGACCGGAAGGCGGACCCCCGCAGCACTCCTCACCCCCATCAGCGCCCCTGGCCCCGGGGCAGCTTCGCGGGCGAGGCCGGAGATGCGCTCGAAAGCGCGCCCCCTCCTGGAGACAGCATCGCGGCGGCATTGGGGAGCACTTCAGGGCGCGCGCGCCCGCGCTCGGAGACGTTCCTCACGACATAGAGGCTCAGGAGCTAACATCTGAAAGCGCAGCCGTTAGCTGCAACAGCCCTCTGGGGAGCTTCAGACTGATCAGGCGGTCGCCAGCCACAGCGCGTCGGCCCGCCCCCCTCCTGGACACGGGCGGACCGGCGCCCCCGCAACTCCTCGCTCCTATCAGCGCCCGGGAAGCAGCGTCTTAGTGAAGGCCGAACATGCGCCCCCTCCCGGAGACAGCATCGCGGCGACATCTCGGACTGCCGCAAAGGGCGCGCCCGAGATCGGAGACCCTCCGCGCGACCCAGGGCGCTGACGACCGGATGGCGCGCCGGACTTCTGGCTGCGCGCGCGGGCTACAGACGGGCGCGTCTTCGCGATCGGCGCAGACGCTCTGGCCGACGCCTCCGAAGCCCCCACCCCCGTGGCTGACGGCTATTATGGCACCCACTACCTGGAAAATCTGGGGCCGTCGTTGCCCCCAGTCGACGGCGAGACCCTGCGACGCCCAGCTGTGACTCCGCCCGCAGTCGCCCATGGCGCGTTCGAACACCCCCCGCTGGGGGACCACGGACCAGCCCTGCAGAGGCAGGACATCGAAGCCATCCGCCAGCTCGTCGACAGAAGTCCCTTCGCGCCCATTCGCCCTCCTTCCCCTGTCAGTGAATCCACCCGAGTGGATGGCGAACCTCACCCTCGCCCTCCAGAAGCCCGGGCCACGCCAGAGAAGGAGACTTATGATCTGGCGACAGAAACGGCGTCGGCGAACGCGCATGCACCTGGTGCGACCGACGGTACTCCCACATCTGGCGATAGCGCGGCGGCAGATGGGGGCGCGCCCGTGAGCGAGGGCGGGCACGGGCCCGAAGGCGAACGCCGGCGAAATGGGCCTGTCCCCGCGCACTTCAGTGCAACGTTCCTGTCTGCCCGCGCTGCCAGAGGCGATCCAGGCCCCTGCCTGGCGGCCAACTGCGTGGCCCACACCAACCCGCACGGCCCCGCCAGGCGCCCCTGCCCCAGCTGCCGCCGCGCCGCTCGACGCCATGTGCGGCTCTTGCGGCGGGCCCAACCCATCGGAACTGTCGCAAACAGAGCTCGAACGCTCTGTCGAGGACAGCGGGGCTGGTTCGCCGGACACCTACGACCAGAACGCGTGGCAGCGCAGACAGCCGGACCAGGGGCGGGCGCAACCGAGTAGAGAACCAGGGCAGCATGCGGAGCAGACGCCGGAAGAGCCCGCTGAACAGGAGCTGCCCGCCGCTCACGGGGCGGGCGCGGCTTCCGCGACTGGCGACTCTCCTGTCTCCCCGCCGCCCTCGGGTCGAAACCTGGCCCCCAGCGACGCCGACCGCGCCGGCGGGTCTGGCAGACGGCAGACGACAGGCGGCGGGCGCGCCAGCAGCAGCGGCAGCAGAAGCAGCAGCAGCAGCAGCAGCCGCCGCGCCAAGGACCAGCCGCTGATCACCCCGCCTTTGGTAACGGGGCCCGCCTCGCTCCAATATCCAGAACACTTAGACGCCGACACGGGACAGCAGCTGTATAAAGCTAAGATCGGCGGCGCCCAGTGGGACCCCCCCAGGGAGACACCTGGCAAGACGATAAGGCGATGTCAGGTCACCCTTGGGGCGATGTTCACAGGCGCCCGGCACGCGTTCGCCGGGCAGCATGCCATGCCTGGCAGGAACGGCGCGCTCGACCCGCTACGGCACGACCAGCAAGCTTGCGCGAAGTTCCCGTCCTCCTTCCGCAGCCACAACTGCGACGTGCGGGCCGCGAACGACGCGCTGGACCTCGGCGTTGACTGGGTTCAGCTGCGCACCAGTACCTGGGTGGAAGTGACGGCGCGGGCAGGGGGCACCAGGCTGCGAAGGGCCACGCTGACAGCCGCGCACCCAGGAAGGGCAAGAAACAATGGAAGGTCGTCACCTAAAGCTCTGTGGGCGCGCCCGCCCTTGTTTCACATTAGTCTGCCGCCGCCCCGCCCTCCCTGCCCCTCGCCGCCCGCCGCTCGCCGGTGGCCCCGTCGCCCCTCGCCGGCTGCCCCGGGCGGCCGCGGCTGCCAGGGCGGCTCGCGCGCGCGCCCCCGCCAGCGCCGCGGACGCAGCTGACGCCTTCGGGCGAGTCGGCGCAGTCCGTGATCGCTGGCCCGCACCACGCGCCGCCTGCACCACCCCGTGCCGACGCCCCCTGCGCCCGTCGGCGCCAGCGGTGCGTGTGTCACAGCTGGTTTCACTTCTGGCTGGACGCTGCCAGCCCGCATGCCCCTGCCCTCGCTCAGCGGCGCTTGCTCTTCCCGCCGCCCCTGTGCCCTCCGCGGCGCAAAAGTGCATTCCGGGGTGGTGGCCCTGCGCCGCCCCTCTTGCCATCGCTGCCTCCTGGGGCCCCTCGCCCCTTCCGCCCCCCCCAGGCAGCCGGGCCCGCAGCGGCCCCGATGGCCCAGGCCCCCTGCCCCCCCCTGCCCCATATGCCCAACTTCCTCGTTGGCCCATGGAGCCCCCGAGTGCGCGTGGTCCAGCCTGTGCTCCCCTGACCGTCGGCCGACTGCGTTGACTTCCACTGTTTCCTGGCGGCGGTGTCCACGACACTTTTCGTGTTCTTCGGCCACGTGCTTGAGGCGTGCACCTGCCCAGTTCCTGGTCAGTTCCCCTCAGATGTCGACGACCTAGTTCGGGGGTGCCGTGGTTTCCTTTGATCCGTTGTCTCAGGTTCAGTTACGGTGTTGATCACATCCATCGTTTCCCTGGCAACTCCGCCATGCCGCTCGCGTTCACTCTGTTCACGGTTCGACGACAAGTGTCCAGATCAGTACTCCCTTCAGGAGTCTCGTTGTGCGCGACTTTGGTGGCGGCATTTCCATGCGCTAGTTTCCTGGTCAGTGAGTTCTTCCTGGCCTAGCTGGTGTCAGCGTTCCTTCGTGATGGTGCTCCTGGCTACATCCTGGCATCGTTCCCGCGCCATTTTGGCTGCGCTCCAACCTCGGTTGGCTAATTATGCATGCGCTCGCTCCTGGACCTGGTTCCTGGCAGCTGCAGCCCGCGCCACCTCGCGCAGTCCGGTCAGCTTAGGTGCTGCTTAGGCCGCCGGTTTGTCGGCGCGTTAGGCAAGTAGGTTCGCGCGTAGCCCGCCCCTCCCTTGACGCTGCTGGCGCGCTCGCCCGCGGCCGCGACGAAAAAGCATCCTCACCATTCGATTTAGTGCTTGGCTCGGTTGCCTCGTTACTTTCGGCGCTCGGTTGGACCGTGACGCTTGCGAACAAAAAATCCGCACCAGCCTCGTAGCCCGAGCTGACTTGTGACGCTGCCAGCGCCTTTGCCTGCAGCTGCGAAAACATGTATCCTCACCAGCCGCGCCCGCATGGCGTTGGTCGATGCCTGCCGGGGCGTTCGACACGGCCGCCACTTGCATCAGCGGTACCAGTGGCCCTGGGTGTGGAGTGCTCGGTGAGCTCTGCCGGTTGTCTCCACCCTCTGCACGCTCGAGGTGTCGTTCAACCTGAATTCCCCCCATTTTGGCGATGCAGCTCGCCTGGAAGTTCTTCCTGGTCGATGGCGCCCTCCTCCGAGCGACAGTGAGGCCCGCCTCCTGTTTGTTCCTCCCCCCGCTTGCCCCTCCTCTTGTTTTATTTAATCGCTTCGCTCATTCCGCCGGCCCATATCGCGCACCGCCGTTGACTGGCCGAGTGGCCGTCGGCAGTGCGGAGCTGCAGGGGGCGGGGGACTCAGGTTGTGCCTCTTTTGTCGTGTCGGACGGTGGCAGGCGTTGAATGGGAACGTTGATTCTCGTGTAGTGCTGATGTCCTCTGTCGTTGCGGACGCGGGCGGCAAGGAACAGTTTTTTGTTTCTCCTCTTCGTCTTGTTTTCTTGCGTGCTGGGGGGGCATTTGGGTGGCCTGCAGGGGCCGCTTGGGGGCTTCTTGGGGGCCTCCTGAGGGCCTGTTGGGGGCCTCTTTGGGGCCTCTTAGGGGCCTCTTGGGGCCTCCTGGGGACTTTTGAGGGCCGAGGGCTCGAAATATTGTTTCGTGTTCCCCCCCTGGGGCCTCTCTTGGGGCGTCCTTGGGGCCCTCTTGGGCCGTTTTGGAGCCCTCTTGGGCCGTCTTGGGGCCCTTTGGGGGGCCTCTTGGGCCTTCTTGGGGCGGTCTTGGGGTCTTCTTGGGCCGTCTTGGGGTGTCGTGAAGCCGAAAAGGTGGAAACGTGAAAATTCATCCAAAACCTTAGGAAAAGCAATGAATTTTGCCTCCTGGGGCCCTCTCGGGAGTGCTCTTGGAGGCCTCTTGGGGCGTCTGGGGGCCATCGTGGGCGTCTTGGAGCGATCTTGTGGCATCTCGGACCCCTCATGTAGCATCTTGAAGGCCTCTTGGAAGCCTCTTGGCCCTTCTTGGGGCTCTCGGGGACGTCTCGGAGCCGCGTTGGTGCGCTGCTGGAGCGCCCTGGCGACTCCTCCCGGGACTCTCTCAGGACCTTGCCGGGGTACTTTCCGCCCGAAGACCCCCAGGGGCCGCCCCGCGCGCGCGAAGTAGAAATATAGAAAGATTGTAAAGCAGTCACCGGAGATCTTAGCACGCCTCTGGCCCGTTGGGCCGGCGAATTCCCTTTGTCCGTCGCGCGTAATTGAAGCCGCCGCTTGTTAGTTGTGCCCTTGGACGCAGCCCGACTGCTTGCGGCGTGGTCGCGATCAAAAAATATCCTCACCAGCCCATCCAGAAACGATTCCCAGGAGAGCGATTTTGATCATTGATACGCAGCATCATGCAGTGGAGCACAAGGGTGAAGCAGTCGGCAATCCGAAGCTCGGGGTCAGTTTGAGCAAATCCAGCAGCGGACCATACGTGCCGTCACGGTTCTTTCGAAGGGGGAGGAGGAGGAGGAGGAGGAGGAGGAGGAGGAGACAGAGGAGACAGAGGAGACAGAGGAGGAGGGAGGGGAGGAGGATGGAGGAGGAGGAGGAGGAGGAGGAGGGAGCAGAAGGAACGAGGATTTGACGAAATGCGTATCCATTCAACGTTTGGTGAGCCCGAGGTGGGAGGAGGAGGAGGAAGAGGAGGATGAGGCAGGGGTTCGGAGCACTGCGTGTTGCCACGGGTCGTTGCGTGTTGTGGATGCCCTCCAGTACCGTCGCCACTTCCGCGTGTTCTGGTCCAGTTCTTAGCGATGTCGTTCCCTGGTTTGCCCGAGCGCACGTGCGGATTGTTTCTGCCGCGCTGCGATGTTAAAAGTGTGTTTGGTCTATGTCGGGCGGGAGTGGCTCCTTGGACGCGTCCGCCATGGTTCCTTGTTTGGACGCCGACTGCGCAGCCGCCCCCACTGCCACCTGCAACTGCGCCTTGAGCAGCCAAATTTCGGTGCAGATCTCCTTGTGTTCGTCGATGGCTTTGGTCTGTTCATCCGCGTTCGTCGCCATCTGGCTGCCGAATTGGTTGATGGTGGCATTGGTCGAAACGATATTCTTCTTCTGCTGCACCAGCTGGTCGCTGATGTTCTGCGCCTGATAAGGCGTCTCGTCTACCCAAGCCATCTGCTCGGCCTGCTTGAGACTCCCGACCGCGTCAGTGCACTGTTTGTTGTTAGAGTCTCCAGCCCACTGCCTCCACAACTCAACCTGAGCCTGGGCGAGCTGGATGGGGGATGACTCGTGCTCTTCCTCATTTTGGGCAGCGTCAGCATCACCACCTTGTCGCTGTACTCCGCCCCCGCCTGCACCACGAGACCTTCCACGGCGCCCACGCCCGCGGCCACGACCTCCTACTTCGGTTGCGCCGGGCCCCCAGGAGGAGTGCACGATCCCCTCGCTCGCCTCGGCCTGTTCCTTCTGGCGGGGGAGACTTATGTCGGTTTGGGGGATGTCTCCACCTCGCATCTTCGTGTCGGCGAGCGTCGAGCCGCACTTCGCGCAGTGGGTAGCATTTCTGCCAGCCCAGTCCCACCCACTGCAGCTGTGCCACGGGCAGTCATTGTACTTGCCTTGCCGCACCATCGTGCGCCCGATTATGTCGAGTGCACAAGGCTGATCGCTATCAGCAGGAGTGCGAGATAGCCATGTATAGCGAAAATGGACAGCCACTTGCGGACGCGGTTTAATCGCTTTTCTGAGAATCGAAAAGCGATCATAATTGCTGGCCACGCTTGACAAGATGTTGGAAGGTTCAGGGGGCAAGCCCCTTAAGCAAGAATGGCTTAGAGGGAGGAGGAGGAGGAGGAGGAAAAGGAAAAGGAGGAGGAGGGGAGGAGGAGCAGCAGCAGGAGGAGGAGGCGGAGAAGGAGGAGCAGGAGGAGGAGGAGGAGGAGGAGGAGGAGGAGGAGAGGATGCAGGAGCAGGAGACGGAGCGGGAGGGGGGAGGAAGAAGAGGATGAGTTCGGCACCAGTTGAGTCACTGGCGTGTGTGCCCGATCCTGCGAGATGTTGTTGGGCATGTCAAGACGGCAGGCTAGTGGAGGGGACGCGGAGGGGAGTGGAGGGCGACGGCAGCAACATCTTTCCACAGCACAGCACCGAATAGCAACAAAGGTGAAGAGGCGTGACTGGAGTGAGAGCAGCTGGGACGGTGGTGAGAGCACGGCCACGTGCACCGTAGTGTATGTCTTACCAGGTATCGTGGCCTTCCAGACCAAGAATGTACCAGGATTGAGGTAAGAGTAACGCCATGTGCCCATTAGTGCTCGTTTAACCAGGGATCGAGGCTGTTTGGACCAAAAATGTAGCAGGCATTGAGGCGAGAGCGCGATTATTGAACGAATTGTGAACAAGTCTCAGGCGAAACCGCCGCCGGGCCGAGCTGGACTGGGCGTTTTTGGGCTACCCGTCTCGTTTGTGGGACTCTTCTGTGGTTTTTTCAAGCCCACAATCTCCAGCGAAACGCTACTAGGAAAAGAACAACATCCTTCTGATACGCCATGTGCAGACCAGCGCACGAGACGCCACGCAAGCAGCCCAGACTCCTCCTCCTCGTCCTCCGGCAGGACGCCGCCAGGAACCGCCGCATCTCGATGCTGTCCTCGGGGCAGAAGGCGCGGGAGGGAGCCCCTCGGGCAAGGAGGAGGAGGAGGAGGAGGAGGAAGAGGAGGAGCAGGAGGAGGAGGAGCAGCAGGAGGAGGAGGAGGAGGCGGAGGAGGAAGGGGAAGGGGAAGGGGAGGAGGAGGAGGAGGAGGAGGAGGAGGAGGAGGAGGAGGAGGAGGAGGAGGAGCAGGAGGAGGAGGAGGAGGAGGAAGAGGAGGAGCAGGAGGAGGAGGAGCAGGAGGAGGAGGAAAAGGAGGAGGAGGAGGAGCAGGAGGGGTGGCCGAGTCGCTCGGCGCGTGTTGGAGCCACCATATCGGCAACAAGGAGGCCGATCGGTTGGCCAAGCTGGGGGCGCGGCTTCACCCGCAGGCTAGGCTCCGGGACTGTGAGGCCAGGTTCGCCGCCGCCCACGTAGCGGCCGAACAGCTTTTGCTCCACCACGGTGTCGTGCTGAAGTTTCTCGCGGGCCTGGATTGGCCCGACAGGGGTCGTCTCCCAGGCCGCCGCGGGGCCCCAAAGGGGATTCAGCTGGAGCTTGAAAGGTCTCACAATGGGCACACCCTTGAACGTCTTGGGCGTGCGTGGGGATGTCTCAAGTGCGGGATCCGCAGGGCCACCAGGGCCAAGGTTGTGTCTTTCCCGTGCGTCGGGGTCCCTAGGCCCGGTTCCTTGGCCCACGGTTCCCATCGGCTCTGGGTCGTTCGGTGCCGTCGGGGCCTGCGGGGGGGTTCGTCGTCGTCGGGGGGTGTCCAGACCGATTTGAGCCAGGAGGCCATTGTTTTCTGTAATCGCTGCGGGGCCTACGCTCGGCGGCAGACTCATTTGCTGCGTTCCGAGTGTCACCCAGCGAATCGTCTGGCCAGGAAGGCCCTTGACAGGCTCCGCGCGGGGAGGGAGCCCCAGTCGAACGAGTATTGGGGGCTCCCCTTCCCATCAATTCGGCGTCAGTTTTTAAACCTGGTTTAAGACTTGCGGTTCTGCCCTGGTCTGCAGTTAACGAGTTTAACCGCGGAACCCCGGGTGTTGGTCCTGGGCTGAAGGTCGCCGGCCGTCCCTGAGAGAGGTCCTGCGTAGTCGTAGGCTGTGGTTGGGTCTCATGAGACTCACCGCTTTTAGGACATAGGACACAGAGGAGGAGCAGCAGGAGGAGCAGGAGGAGGAGGAGGCGGAAGAGGAAGAGGAGGAGGAAGAGGAGAAGGAGGAGGAGGAGCAGCAGCAGGAGGAGGAGGAGGGGAGGAGGAGGAGGAGCAGCAGGAGGAGCAGCAGGAGGAGCAGCAGGAGGGAGGGGGGCACGTCGCTCTGGGAGGGACGCCCGGGCCCTCCCGAGGAGTCCAGGGCGGAGGGGCGGGGGGGTCACGCGCAGAGGAGGGCGCGAGGGGGGTGCCGTGCGTCGCGCGGCGCGGCCCGCCTGGGGCGGAGGGACGGCGCGGCACACGCGCGGAGGCGCCCGCGCTCCGCGCGGCTCCCCGGGGCGGACGGAGGGCACCAGGCGCGCACCCGCACCGAGCCTGGCCGGGCCGCTCCTGGACCCAGGATGGGTGCGTCGGCGCCCCGGGCATCGGGCGTCTCGAAAAAGTCGGGGCGGAGGTGTTTGGTCGTTTTCGGCCTCTCGGGGCCCCCCCGTCGGGCCTCGGGACCGCCAAAAAACGGCTCGGGATGGAAAACCGGTCCTGGGGAAGTGGTCGGGAGGTCGGGGGCCCGTGTCTCGAAAAAATCGAGACGTCGGATGTCTGGGGCCCCTGCCTGCCCAAGCCAGGAGGGCGCGTACACCGATCCTGGGCCCAGGGTGGGCTTGGCCAGGGTCGGTGTGGGTGCGCCCGCCCAGACGGGCGCGCGCGCCTGGCGCTCGCGGCCGCAGAGCTCGGGCGAGAGAGAGAAAGAGGGTGGGCGAGAGGGAGGGAGAGAGAGAGAGAGAGAAGGCGAGAGAAGCCGAGAGGGAGAGAACGAGAGAAGGCGAGAGGGAGAGAGAGGGAGAGAGAAAGAGAGAAGACGAGAGAGAGAGAGAACAACAACAACAACAACAACAACAACAATCATTTTACCCGAACGCTCAGTGTTCTCACCAGTGCCAGGGTTTTCATGCGACGCGAGACAATACCCCCACTTCGTGGGGGGGCAGTTCAAGCTCTACCAAATATCCAAACGACTCTTCGCGACCACCCAAACCCAGCTTCCCGCCCTATGACGTTGGGACACTTCACTTCGTGGCGTGCGGACGACCGTGGCTACTACACTGGCGTGGGGTACACACCCACAGAACTTGGTCACTTATTCGGGGCGCGCGTGTGCCCAGCATCCTGCAATTGTGACATACAATACATGACACAGACAGACAGAGAGAGAGACAGAGAGCAGACAGAGAGAGAGACAGAGAGAGCGGAGTTGGTCACATTTTTGGGGCAAGTTCCTGAGATCGTCGTGTTTTTTGTTGGTCGTGCGCGCGCGAATGTCCACTTTATTTTTTTTTGCAAGGGAGTATTGAAATTTGATTATGTTAGAACAAGAAAAAGTAGCTCGCGCGAGCTCATGTAACATAAATGTTGAAAAACCATTGGTTTTGTGGGAGTCGGACAGCGCGCGCGGGATGAAATTTGGACATTTTTTTTTGAAAAACCATTGGGTTTTTGATGTTTTTATGTTGAAATCGCTACGAAACCTAAGGTTCTGGAAGGATTTCGTCTTGCGCGCGCGAATGTCCACTTTACCTTATTTTTTGCAAGGGATTATTGAAATTTGATTATGTTAGAACAAGAAAAAGTAGCTCGCGCGAGCTCATGTAACATAAATGTTGAAAAACCATTGGTTTTGTGGGATTCGGACAGCGCGCGCGGAAGGACATTTTGACAATTTTTTCTTAAAAAACCATTGGGTTTTTGATGTTTTTATGTTAAAATCGTTACGAAACCTAAGGTTTTGGAAGGATTTCGTCTTGCGCGCACGAATGTCCACTTTACCTTATTTTTTGCAAGGGATTCTTGCAATTTGATCAAGTAAGAACAAGAATTTTCATTTTATAGTGTTTTTTGCAAGGGAAAACGGAGTACAACAAAACAACCGGATCCGGTAATAATTCACTTTTCTGAAGCTTTCGCTAAAAAATGATGAAAATGTAGCTGCGGCCTAGGTTTTGGAGGGGGGTCGCGCACCAGGGGTCCCAACAATAATTATTCTTTAGAAGTAATAATGTTCAACAACAACAACAACAACAACAACAACAACAACAACAACAACAACAACAATTACTAGCACGTGGGGACACTCCGTTCTCACCAGTGCCAGGGTTTTCATAGGAGGCGGGCAATACCCCCACTTTGTGGGGGGGCCGGTTCAAGCTCTACCAAATTTCCAAACGACTCTTCGCCACCACCCACACCCAGCTTCCCGCCCTATGACGTTCGGACACTTCACTTCGTGGCATGCGGACGACCGTGGCTACTATTCAGGGCCCCGCGGCCGACGACGACGGCGTGCGCGCGCGAAGAAAAAACGAATGTGTCCCGCATGGTATTATTTGACAGGGATGATGGCCCTGGCAGGTGCGCAACCGTTGTTGCAGAAGTTCGAAAAAGTTGCTCGCAAAAGCCCGTTTGACAGAAATGTTTAAAAAGTGTTGGGTTTCCTACGAATCCGCAAGAGCGCGCGGGATGAGATTTTGACATTTTTTTGTTGAAAAACCATTGGTTTTTTGATGTTTTTATGTTAAAATCGCTGCGAACACTAAGGTTTTGGAAGGATTTCGTCTTGCGCGCGCGAATGTCCACTTTACCTTATTTTTTGCAAGGGATTCTTGAAATTTGATTATATTAGAACAAGAAATGTCATTTTCTATTGTTTTTTGCAAGGGAAAGCGGATTACAACAAAACAACCGGATCCTGTACACACCCTCTTTTCTGAGGCTTCCTCACGAAAATGATGAAAATGTAGCTGCGGCCTAGGCGGCGCAGGGGGGGCGCGCACCAGGGGGCCCAACAATAATTATTCTTTAGAATAAATAATGTTCAACAACAACAACAACAACAACAACAACAACAACAACAACAACAACACCAGCAGCAGCAGCAGCAACAACAGCAGCAGCAGCAACAACAGCAGCAACAGCAACAGCAACAGCAGCAACAGCAACAGCAACAGCAACAGCAACAGCAGCAGCAACAACAACAGCAGCAACAGCAACAGCAACAGCAACAGCAACAGCAACAGCAGCAACAACAACAACAACAACAACAACAACACCAGCAGCAGCAGCAGCAACAACAGCAGCAGCAGCAACAACAGCAGCAACAGCAACAGCAACAGCAGCAACAGCAACAGCAACAGCAACAGCAACAGCAGCAACAACAACAGCAGCAACAGCAACAGCAACAGCAACAGCAACAGCAACAGCAACAGCAGCAACAACAACAACAACGGCAAAAAGCCTCGGAGCAGCGCTGGCGCCTGGAACCGGCCACTCCGCGGGCCAGGCGGGCGGCCTCCTTAGGGGGCCGAGTTTGCAGGCCCTCCAGCGCCTCCTGGGAGGAGGCGGCAAATCGGGTCCAGGATCGGGCTACATCGCTCCAGAGCGTCCTGGAACGCTCGCAGAGCGTTCCGTCGCTCCAATGCATCCCTCAGGGGCGCCAGGGCTAAGAGATTCCCGATTTATCCCGATCTGGCTTTGTCCCGACCCTGCCTCCGTTCGAGGCGAGGATGGAGGAGGAGCGCCGAGAGGCAGGCCAGGCTTCAGCCACGGCAGGGGGCTCCTGCGGGGCGGCTCTCGAGGTCTCTCTCGCCCTGTGCCACTCTCGCCACACCAGCAGGGCCCCCATGCGCTCGAACTCGCTCGGGCGGCCAGGCTCCTCCTGGCGAAGTCGCCCGTGGGTTCGGTCGCCTCCGGAGGGGTGGCCTTTGGTGCGCTGCCTCCGGGAGGGACGCGCGGCGGGAGGCGGGGTGGGGGCGGGCGCGCCCGAGCACGTTGGCCGCTACTGTCGCACCGCATGCAGCGGCAAGCCACGCACCGAAGGGCACCCTTGCCCAGGGCCAGTTGCGTGCTGCTGGGGGTGGAAGACTCGTGAGGGGGAAACGGAGGAGGAGTGATGAAAACAAGGGCCGAGGGAGGAGGAGGGGGAGGACGGTGACGACGACAGTGTCTTTCACGTCCTTTTCCTCCCCTCCTCTTCCTCCTCTTCCTCCTCCTCTTCCTCCTCCTCCCTGTGTGCCGTATCCTGGTACATGGCGCTTCCCCGCCTTCAGGGCACACTGTCAAGGAGCCGTTTGGATGCTTACAGGGAGAGGTGCAACCGGCAATTTGTTTGTTCGGCGCCCTCAGTTTGGCGTCCTTCCCCTTGCTGCTTATGGCGTTAGCTGCGCCCGTCGGGATTTGAGACCAGCCACGGGTATTGCGCATTTAGTTCAGAGGTGGGGCCATGTGGTCCAAATCCCCTGGGGCCTTGTGTCCACTCACCATGGGTCCAAACCCAGTTGCCCATGCTAGTCGATTCGGCAGGGTTGGCCGTGGATTGGGCCCGGCACCCTACGCACCACGCCGTCCCGTCTGGGCAGCGAGTCATCGGCGACGAGGTCACTTCACTGTTCCCTGACAAGCTTGTTTGATTCGGTGTATGCCACATGTGTGGCTTTCACGTGCTACTCCTCCTCCTCCTCCTCCTCCTCCTCCTCCGCCTCCTCCTCCTCCTCCTCCGCCTCCTCCTCCTCCTCCTCCTCCTCCTCCTCCTCCTCCTCCTCCTCCTCCTCTCTCTCTCTCTCACTCTCTCTTTCTCTCTCTCTCTCTCTCTCTCCCTCTTTCCTCCCTCCTCTTTCCAACTACACACAATGAGCACTACTATCCTTCCCTCCCCCCTGACAACGTCCCACCACTCACCACCCCTTCCGCGAATTTGCTTTCGCGCAAGATTTCAAATGATCGTCTTCCATGTATGATGGGTTTTGGCCTGTCCCGCCACCGTGCCTGGGTTGTGCGCCATAGACCTTTCGAGCGATGGTTGGGATGTCGCGGGAGGCCTTTCCGGGGCCTCTTGTGCTCGGAGAGAGTGTTTGCCTTCCCTCCCCCCCCGACTTCTGGAGGGGGAGGGGGGTGAAGGCAAGCGACGGTAGATCGCGCTTCTTCCACCATCACCATCACAAGGTCCAGGATAGCATTGTGGCAGTGGCCAAGCAGAGTGGTGGGATGGGATGGTGGTGCATTCTGCGGACTGCCAGGGATAGGACCGAGCCACGGGAATTTGCGGGGGAGGCATACAATTCTTTCGAGACGGAGTAAGACTCTGGTCCGTGAAAGCGTTGCTCGGGGAACAAAACCTGTGCAAGCAGACATGCAGGTTCTAGCGCGCAAATGGCCCTTTTCTCGCTGGCGACCTTTCTGAAGCCATGCCCCCATTCACGGCTAAAGACATGCTGTCTCGTTTGGCGAGTGACGGGTTCCTTGCGAGGTCTCGTTGGGTCGAGACCCAAGGCAGGAAGAGGGACCTGCCAGCGGTCATGGTTGGTCACCCGACGGCACTCGCCAATTCTTGGTCCGAGGTTTTATCCGACCACCTCGCGCTTGGCTCCGCAGCGGCATCCGCCTGCGTGCCGGGCTGCAGCGGGCCTGCGCTGTCACAGGGTACGGGGGGGGGAGCGGCACGGGCGGGCGAGGAGCGCTTCAGGGCGCCGGAGGGCTGACGTGGACGGCAGGGGTAGGAGAGCGGCGGCAGCATGGGCAGAGGTACGTGACGAGGTACGTGCAGGGGCAGGGGCAGGGGGGAGGGGGCGAGGAGAGCGGTAGGAGGCAGCAGAGGGGAGGGGGAGAGAATGATAAGAGCGGGCTGGGGAGAGAGGGGCGGGGAGGGGGGGGGGTGCGGAGGGCAGGGGAGGGAAGGGAGAGAGGCGAGGATGGGGAAGGTGGGGAGGGGAAGGGGGGAGGGGGAGAGGAAGAGAAGGGGGGAAAGAGGAGAGGAGGGAAGGACGAGCAAAGAAGCCGTGAAGTCAGAGGAGATCGGGGCAATGGGCAATCAGGGGGGTGTGCTGAGGCAGTCCAGACTCAGCTCGTGCTGAACAGGTTAGCAAAGCTGACTTCAGCTGGAGCCCTGGTCGACGCACGAATTGTCAGAGGGATATGATGCTCAATATGCGCGCGCACGAGTAACCGTTTTTCCTCCTGGGCCTCACCATCCTCATCATCCTCCCCCCCACTCTTCCGTAAAGTACAGATTTTCGCCGAATGGCCTGCCAAGCTGACCACGAGAGACCGACACGCACGCGGCGCTTGTCGGCCATGACGCATGTGGCCCCCACGGCCGCGCAGGCGGAGCTGGACGAGGAGGGCTGCTCGTCAACAGCCCACGACGAGCACGGTGTCGCCATGGGCACGCCCCCGACCAGGCTGCGCAACGCTTTCCGCATGGCGGCCGTGGCTGCGGCCGTGGCGGGGGCCGTCGCGCTGGCTGTCGCGGCAGGCGGGCCCGGAGGGGCGCGCGGCCAGCGTGGCGGCAGCGGGCTGGTGGAGCTCACGAGCAACGCGTACTTTCCCACGCCGGAGATGCGCTGCGGCAACGAGCCCGTGTGGCGGAACGAGACGCCCGGCGGGGCGGCAGATTGCCAGGCTCGGTGCGAGCAGGAGCCGAAGTGCGCCGTGTATACGTACCAGGGGCACGCGTGCGACAAGAAGTGGTTCAAGGCCAATGGGTGCAGTCTCTACGAGGCGTGCGAGTCGAAGTTGGACCAGTGCTACCAGATGTACATGAAAATGGCGAAAGTGCAAGCCCAAGCCAGATAGCCTTCGCGGACAAAGCACCGGATAGTGAGGAGTCCTCCAAGTAAGTTCGTTGAGTCTGTCCGCTTCGGATACGACAGTTTTTCTACAATGAAGGACCTCCAGCTCGAACGAAGGAGTCTCGCAAGCGTTTGCTTCGTGACTCGGCTCGATGATGGTGAAGCGATT
Source organism: Prorocentrum cordatum (assembly GCA_963575745.1). Taxonomy (NCBI): domain Eukaryota; class Dinophyceae; order Prorocentrales; family Prorocentraceae; genus Prorocentrum; species Prorocentrum cordatum. Next base: position 27,016 of record CAUYUJ010019103.1, read on the forward strand.
GTATGTTATGCCCACTGTCCCAGAGCGCACGTATTGATTCAATCGCTTCGCTCATTCCGCCGGCCCATATTGCATGATCGCTACTGCTTCGCCGTGGGCTCGGGGCCATTGTGGCGCCGCCGAGGAGGAGGAAGATGAGGATGGGGAAGGGGAGGGGAGGAGGAGGAGGAGAGGATGCGAAGGAGAGGAGAAGGATGAAGAGAAGTAGGAGGAGGAGGAGGAAGAGGAGGGGGCGGAGGAGGAAGCCTCTCGTTGGCATCTTGTGTTGCTCTTGGGGCCAAACAGGGTCGTCGTCAAGATGCTTCTTTGGGAGGCCTCTGGGGGTCTTTTGAGAAGCCGTTCGGGGGCGCCTGGGAGGCATTTTACCTAACAGCGAAGACTGATAGGTTTCTAGTTGACTCAAAAGAGCTCACAGATCACTCCACAGGGGGGTCCGGGCAGGTGTTGGGGAGTTGCCGGGCGGCAGGGTGCCGGGCTCGTTTTTCACCAACAGTCACACACTTCGTGCTCTTCGACTTCCCAGAACTCCATTCCCAGGCCACATTCTGAATACCCGGATGCAACAGTCACACACTTCGTGCTCTTCGAGATCCCAGAACGCCATTCCCGGGCCACATTTAGAATAACCGGATGCAACAGTCACACACTTCGTGCTCTTCGAGTTCCCAGAACTCCATTCCCGGGCCACATTTGGAGGGCCGGATGCAACAGTCACACACTTCGTGCTCTTCGAGTTCCCAGAACTCCATTCCCGGGCCACATTTTGGATGCCCGGAGCCAACTGTAGGCCACTTCGTGCTCTTCGATTTCCCAGAACTCCATTCCCGGGCCACATTTTGAATGCCCGGAGCCAACTGTAGGCCACTTCGTGCTCTTCGAGTTCCCAGAACTCCATTCCCGGGCCACATTTTGAATGCCCGTAGCCAACTGTAGGCAACTTCGTGCTCTTCGACTTCCCAGAACTCTCATTCCTGGGCCACATTTTCAGCAGGGGCAAGAGCACGACGAGGAGGAGGACGAGCAAGACCAGGAGGACGAGGACGAGCAGGAGCAGGACGAGGAGCAGAAGGAGCAGGAGAAGAAGGACGAGCAGGAGGAGGAGGAGGACGAGCAGGAGGAGGAGGACGACCAGGAGGAGGAGGACGACCAGGAAGAGGAGGAGGAGGAGGAGGAGGGGAGGGGGAGGATTACCAGGAGGAGGAGGAGGAGGAGGAGGAGGAGGAGGAGGAGGAGGAGGAGGAGGAGGAGGAGGAGGAGGAGGAGGACGGAGGGAGGAGGCGGAGGAGGGGGGGGGGAGGGGGAGAGTACCAGGAGGCGGAGAATGAGGACCACAGGAGGAGGAGGAGGAGGAGGAGGAGGAGGAGGAGGAGGAGGAGGAGAACACCAGGGAGGAGGAGACGAGCAAGACGAGGAGAGGAGGAGACGAGAAACGAGGACGACCAGGAAAAAGGAGTGAGGAGGAGGAGGAGGGAGAGGGATAGGGGAGGACTACAAGGAGGAGAAGGAGGAGGAGGAGGAGGAGGAAGAGGAGAAGAGACGAGGAGGAGGAGGGGAGGAGGAGGAGGACGAGGAGGAGGAGGGGGGGGGGAGTAGCAAAGGAGGAGGAGAACGAGGACCACCAGTTAGGAGGAGGAGGGAGGAGGAGGAGGAGGAGGGAGGAGGAGGAGAGAGAACCAGGAGGAGGAGGACGGAGCAAGACGAGGAGGACGAGAACGAGGACGAGCAGAGGAGAGGAGGAGGAGGAGGAGGAGGAAGGAGCAGGAGAAAGAGGAGGAGGAGGAGGAGGCAGGCTGAGGCTGTTGGTTGCGGTTGCGTTTACCCCCAAAAAGGCTGTGATTGCGACTGCCGTTGCCGCTGCGACTGTCATCGCGAATGCGACTACGACTGCGAGAACAGCAGAATTCGACAACTGGATTTTCATCTGAATCTTAAGGGGAATGCTTTCAGATATGCTTCTACACATCGCTGTTAGGTTGCTTTGCCGGGATAATTTAAAGCCTTCTGGGGCCTATTGGGGCCTCTTTTGGGCCTCCTGGGGGCCTCCTGGGGCCTCTTGGCGGCATCTTGGGGCCTGTTGGGGGCCTCTCGGGGCCTCCTGGGACCCTCTTGGGGCGGAAGGCCTGAGTTTTCGGTTCGTGGTCCCCCTCTTGGGCCCCTCTTGGGGCCGTCTTGGGGCTCTATTGGGCCGTCTTGGGCGCCTCTTGGGCCGTCTCAGGGCCCTCTTGGGGCCCTCTTGGAAGCCTCTTGGCCCGTCTTAGGGCGCTCTTGGGGGCCTCTTGGGCCGTCTTGGAGCATCGGATAGCCGAAAAGGCAACAAGACCAACATCCTTCCAAAACCATCGTAATATTGATGATTTGGGCCTCTCGGGGCCCTCTTGTGAGGCCTCTCGGAGGCCACTTCGAGGCCTCTTGGGCAGTCTTGGGGTCGTCTTCGGCGTCTTGGAGCGCTCTTTGGGCGTCTCGGGGGCCTCTTGGGCAGTCTTGGGGCCCTCTTGGCGCGCTCTGGGGGCCTGAGAGGCCGCGCCCAGGAGGGAAACCATCTCTGAGTCGGACCGCCCGGGACCTTGCCAGGGTATTTGTCGTCCAGGGACCCCCAGGGGCCGCCCCGCGCGCGCGAACTAGAAATATTTTTAACCAGTTACCGGAGATCTTAGCACGCCTCTGGCCCGTTGGGCTGGCGAATTTTCGACGGCATGACAGCCTGACAGGTAGAGCCTTGCCCCATTCCCCTCATCCTCGCCCCCCTCCCTTTCCCGCTTCTGCAGTCCGTCTCGGCTTCCAGACTGTATATGTCAGTCTCGGCGCGCGAGGGATCTTGCAATCGAGTCGAAAAGATGATACACACCGCTTCGCGGGAGACGGCCAGGCAAGTCCTCCATCTTGTCCATGCGGCGGTCGCGGGCAGTTCAGACATTTTGATTTCGAGGTTGAAGTTTACCACCAATGACACAATGTTCCTCCTCCTCCTCCTCCTCCTCCTCCTCCTCCTCTGCCGCCTCCTCCTCCTCCGCCTCCTCCTCCTACGCCTCATCCTCCTGCTCCTGCTCCTCCATTATGTCATCATACTCCTCTTCTTGCCCCTCATCTTCCTCCTCGTTCCGTCGTCCTCGGCCTCGTCCTCCTCTTCAGCCTCGAGCCTCCCTCCTCCTGACTACTCCTCCTCATCCCTTATTCCAGCCTTCCGAACACTCAAACAAGCAGGGGCAGTTGCTGCGGCCGAGGCGCACGGCCTCGCAGAGCCCCCGTGAGGAGCTCGACCCACTCCACATTGGGTGCGCTCCGCGTTCTTGTCGGCCCTCCTGATCATGTTGTTCGAGTCGCTTACGCTATTCTGCCGACCCCCAGAAGGAGTGAATGCTTGAGACGCTCGTGGAAGTTATATCCTGGGTGAGGAGCCCCCTGTGAAGTTCCCCAATCAGAGCTTGCCTCTGTAGGGGTCCTAGCGGATTCATATGGTTAGGTGAGGTTTGGCGCCGATTTCCGCGGCACGCCCGGGTGCCCGGTAGCCCTATAGTTTTATAGCCCTATAGCTTTATAGCCCTATGGCCCTACAGCCCTATGGCCCTATAGCCCTATAGCCCTATGGCCCTATAGCCCTATAGCCCGAATGGCCCTACTGCCCAATAGCCCTATAGCCCTACAGCCTAATGGCCTTATAACCCTATAGCGCCATAGCCTTATAGCTCTATAGCCCTAATGGCCCCATCGCCCTATAGCCCTAAAAAGATTATGATTGGAGCTTTTCTCCGGTATGATTACATCCTGGGTTACGAGACTCCTGGGTGAATGTGAACGGTCTTTGGAGATGTCTCTCTGGGGCCTCATGGAGACTTCTTGGGGGCATGTGGGAGGCTTTATGGGGCCTCGTGGGGGACTCTGGGGGGCTTCTTGAGGGCGTCTTGGAGGCCTCTGGGAAGGCCCTCGGGGGCCTCTGGGGGGCTCGAGGGGCCATCTCGGTGGGAAAGGCTCCAAATGTCAGTTCGTCTTCTCCTCTTGGGCTTTCTTGGAGCCCCCTTGGGGCCCTCCATGAGCTGCCTTGTGCCGTCTGTCTTCCTTATTCTCATGTTTTTCTTGACTTGCTCTGCATATTCCTCATCTTCCTCCCCTGACCCTCTTGCTGCTGCTGCCCTTCATCCCGCTTCCCCTCATGCTGTCCCTGCTCTTCCTTCTCCTCTTCGTCCTCCGCCTCCCCTCCCACCTCCTTCTCTTCATCCACCTTGACTTGCACGGGGCTCTCTGGGGCATTCAACGAGGCCTAAGGCCAAGCTGAGGCCTCCTTAGGACAAGCTGGTGCCGCCTTGAGACCGTCCTTCGCCGTCGCAAGAACCTCTTGGCGGTCGTGGGAGCCTTCTGGGGTCCCACTGGGGAGCGGCCCGTGCGAGGGCGTGCCGACATGGAAGCGGTCACGCTCGCCACGCGGGCACCCTCGCTGGGCCCTCACGCGGAGCCCTGCACGGGGCACGATCCGCGTGATGGGCGCGTCGACATTGGCGGGGCGACGTCGTGCGCACGCCGTCCTGTGGGGCCGCAGGTGGAGCCAAGAGGCACGATCCGCCTGAGGAGTGTGCCCTCGCTGGGGACGCGGGTACGCCAGGTGACTGGCCCATGGTTCTCAGTCGTCGTGTTTGCGCTCCACTTCCGAACCTGCACGCATGCGGGTGCGGAGTGCGTTTCGAACCTGCACGCATGCAGGTTCTGAGTGTTTTTGTCGCCGTCTTCATTCCCACCCTCGCCGTCATCACCGCCATCGTCGTCATCACCGTTAGCGTTATCACCATTATCGCCATCGACATCTTCGCCGTCATCATTGGATTTGCCGCATCGTCTTCATCATCATCATCATCATCATCATCATCATCATCATCATCAGCAGCAGCAGCATCATCATCATCATCGCCACCATCTTCAATCGCGTCGAAGTTATTGCGCCTTCATCATCATCAGCATCAGCATCAGCATCATCACCATCTTCACCATCATCGTCATCGTCATCGTCCCCATCATCCGCATCTCATTCCCCGCATCCCCATTTTCACTCAAATGACCTGCACTACTCCGCGCGATCCCGCGCGCCCTTGCAAGGCGAAGGCGATGTCCGGCAAGGCCAAGGATTCCAGCCAGGTCCTTGGTCCGTGGGCGAACAAAGCGCCCACGGACAAGCTGGTTGCCGTCACGCCGCCGAGGAGTCGAACGCCTCGGCACCTGTTGCACCACGCCATGCGGCCAGATTGCCGTGACATTGTGTGGCAGCCCTCCAACGTGATGCGTCTCGGCGAGCATAGCGTCGTTTTGCGACGCGCTGTCGTGCGGTCGGTGGCCCTGGGGAGCCAGGAGATTTCGCAACCCTTACATTCGTTTTGGTCGGTCCACTGTGCAAGGCGCTGGCACGAGCTCGCACAACAGGCTCGTTCTGCGGACACCACCAAGCAGCACAGGGTCGCCATTGACTTGCTGGGAACGGTACCAGTTCTGTCGTGAGCATGACGAGGAGATGGAAGAACGCTACATCATCGATCTGTCGACCGACAAGGGGCAGAAAAGGTTCTTGCCGACCAGGTGAAGGGCCCTCCAAGTGAGCCCGGGATCCCCTCCCGGGACGGGCGGTCGGCGGGTAACGGTTCCCTTCCCCCCCCTCTGAGTTTTCTGTCGGTGATGGGTCCAGGTGTAAAACTGGGGGGTAAATCCATGGGTCTTCGGATTGTGTTTCCTGCTTTGGTTGAGGGGTGCTGGGGCCATGGACGAGGAACCGGCTAACCCACGCCCCTCAGGGGGCGCCCCCTTCTGGATCTTTGGTGGGGGACGGGCTGTCGGTCTCTGGCGGTGGGTCTTTCGGTTGGTTCTCGGCTCAGCCGTCCCCGGAGTGTTCGGGGAACTCGTTTGGGGGCGGGACTTCACACACCCCGCCCCCACCATCAGGCGGTAGAGGCGGTTGGGTCTCCAGACCTTCCTCGGCTGCCAGGGGGAATGGGGATCCCGGCTACGCCACTGGCCCCGGCGAGCCGGCAGGGTATCTGGGGGGAGGGGCGGCTGTGTCGGCTGACGGTGGCTCTGGCCATGGTCAGTCGGGGTGGCCGCCTCCACAGTCACCCGCGGGACAGGAATTTGAGGGCCACCAAGAGAGTAGGTCCCATACGAGGGCGCAGAGACGCGAGCGTCGGAGGACGGCTCGCGAGGCTCGCAAAAAGGAGCGTTGATTGGAAAATGTCTCAGGCAATGCATCGCCTATCCATGTTGCGTAAGCAGACACGCCCCCGCGCTCAGACCCTCGCGGGGGGCACTTGGAACACTCGTAAGTTGGGGGCTTTCGGGGGGGTGGGGGACCCGGAGATGAAGATCCAGTGTATCCTGACCCTCCTGGCGGTCCGTGGGTGGTCGCATGGTATGCTCAGTGATCTGGCCTTTGCTCACAATGACGTGCGGGAGTATATCTGCAGAGGACAGAAGTGGACCCTGACCATCCGCGGCCGCGCGGGGATAGTTTTGAACGCGAAGCTAGCACGGGTCTGGAGGGACGGGGGGGCAAGGTTGTAGTGCGAGGTGGGCACGAGCGCAAAAGCACCAGGTGCATGGGATTGATTTTTCCTCGCAAAGGTTTTCGGCGAGGGCTGTCCTTGCTGTGCGCGTACGCACCGGTGTCAGGATCTCAACAATCAGAGGCGCGAGAGCGCTTCTACGACGAGGTCCGCTGGGTGGAGACACGGAGCAGGGGAGCAGATAATCTCCTCGTGGTGGGTGGCGATTGGAACGCTGAGGTGGGAAGGCCGCAAGACGTCGATAAACGAGCGGCTTCGGGGGTCCACGGGGAGCGTCGTCGGACGGCAACGGGCGTGGACCTCCTGGCGTTCTGTCAGGAAGAGGCGTTGTTCGTAGCAAATACGGCGTTCGCCCAGAGGCTGCCCGGCACCTGGCTCCACCCACGGTATCGGTCTTGGCACCAGCTAGACCACGTGATGGTTCGACCGAGAGACCGCAGTCAGCTTCGATACGCGCGCACCTTGCACTACGGCCCCGGGGGGGCGCAGGGGGAAAGGAGGGCAAAACGCCGAAAACGCCGTCGCTCGGACGACGCGTGGCACGTCCGAGAGGACGGAATCGTGGCTTGGTCCGCGTATACGGACCACGAGCCCGTGGAAGTGGGAATGACCGTGAGCGGTAGATGGTTGTTTCGTGGCCGTCACACCGACAGCCGCCCAGCGGCCCCCAACTACTCGGCGATGCGGGGGTCATCCCCGGCGGCTAAAGAGGCCCGGGCTCACTACGGGCAGGTCTTGACGGATATGCCGCTGAATCTTCCGGCCCCTTTGGGGTGGAAGGAACTGTGCGACATCGCTCGTGCAGCGGGACTACAGGCATTGGGAAAGCGTCAAGCCAGGGCGCAAGTGCCCTGGTTACGGGGCCATGAAGAGGAAAAGAGGAGCCTCGACGAGGACATGGAGCGCGCCAGGGTAGCTCACGCCCTTTCAGACGACGCCGGGGCCCCTGCGGCCCTCGCGGAACGTCGTAGAGTAGCCCGGGAACGGCGTCGCACCAAGGCGGTGGGAGCGAGAGTATTGGACCGACATCGGAAGCGCTAAAATATGGTGGTGCGGCGTTCCGCGCGGCGGCATTCGATCTCGCCAGGAAAATGTGGAATTGCGCGGCGACCGCAAAGGACGGAGAGGGAGCGGCCGCTTGGCCCCGCGAGTGGCGAGAAGCGTCGGTTATTCCACTCTGGAAGCAGAAGGGGGCCCGAAAGGACAAGAACACGTGGCGGTGTATTACCCTGCTGTCCGTCGGGTCCAAATTGGTTGCGCGGGTGGTAGCGTCTCGCATAAGTGCGTGGCCCGAGCCTTGGATGGGAGAGTCGCAGTCGGGATTCCGGCGCGGCCGGGGCACTGACGACGCTGTACAGGTCACCCGCCGCCTGGTGGAGGAGGCCGCAGCCCTCCGGAATGAGGAAGCTGTGGTTTTCGATTTCTTCGACATTGAAAAAGCCTACCCCCGCGTTTGCCGGCCTGCTCTGTGGACCTTACTAGCGCGCAGAGGGTGCCCCGATGGCATGCTCAGAGTCTGCAAAGCCCTACACAACCACACCGAGTGTCGGGGAAAAACAGAAGAGTTACGTTTTCCAAAGGATCCACGCATGCCCTACGACGTGAGAAGGGAGATCGAGGTGAGCCAGCTGAAACATATTGGAGCCATACATATGGAAACTGGTATTCGGAGCGCCGACACAGCCCAGCGAGCGTCGACCGCCCGCCTGCTTGCTCAAGCCATCGCAAAAGGCTGGGCCGTGGGCACCGCACACGGCCGGGGCAGGACCAGTGATGTAGACATCCCCACGAGATTACAGGTGCTCGAATCTTGCGTTGTGGGCCGTTTGCTTTGCAGCTGTCGTTCTCGGGGGTGGACAAAGGAGGAGCTTCGCAAGCTCCAGAGAGTGGCAAACTATGCGGTCAGGCGAGCGCTCGGCATGGATGTGTGGAATATGAAGGAGCACCACGTGACAGATGCCGCAATGCACGCCGCGGCCAAATGGAGGACCGTCGAGGATCAGGTCGCCAAGCTGTCCCTGCAGCGGCCGGGGCACGTCGCTCGGATGCCAACATGGCGCGCCCCCAAGCAGGTCCTCTTCGATTTTATATCCAGCCGCGGTGGAGGAGTCGAGGAGCACACGAATCCGAACGGTCAGATCCCGCGGCGCCGAAGGTGCATCCGAAAGCTCACGTTTGACGAAATGGACTGGTTTCGCCGGGCCCAGACCCGGAAGGGCTGGCAGAGCTCCACCAACAAGGCATTCCCCACGCAGGGCCGTGACGTGAACCGACGGGCGCTGTTGCGTGCGTGGAGACCAGGCCTGGCGCTCCCGGAAGCGGATCCTCCTCCTCCCTCTCCTCCTCCTTTTCCTCCTCCCCCTCCTCCCCCCCTCCCCTCCCCCCCCCCTTCTCCTCCCCCTCAGGGAGGGGGTCCGCTTCCAGAGGGCCGGGCATGCGCGTGCCCAGCTTGTTCACAACAGTTCGCGGCGGGGAATCAGTTGTCATGTCATTACGACAATGAACACTCTGTACGAGACCCGTCTCGTCACATGGGCGTCACACCAGTACCCAGATTGCAAAAGATGGTTTTCTAGAGAGGCTCTCCGCTTCCACAAGCCACGATGTCCGGCTAAGTTAAAATTTCGTCAGGCACTCCAAGTACATCACAATTTTGTCATGGGCCCTGTGCGGGGGCCCTGCCCGGCCCCTCCGCGGGGCTGGTGGGTTGCCACAGATGGATCTGGCAAGGATGGAACAGCGGGGTGGGGAGCAGTGGTTTTTCGCTACGATGGTCCGGAGACCCCGGGTCAGATTCCGGACTTCGTGCTCCACGCCCCAGTCGTTACCGCTCAGTGGGACCACCGGTGGCTAGGGGCACGCGATGAGACCAATAACACGGCTGAGCTTTCGGCGATAGGCGAGGTTACGAAATGGCTGTTAGAGGAAGCCCCCGATCCTGGGGGCGTCCCGGTGCACATCCGACACGACTCGGAATATGCAGCCAATATGGCGCAGGGTATCTGGACACCGGGCGCCAACGAAGAGCTGGCCCAAGCCGTCCGGGAGCTCACGCAGGAGGTCCGTCAGAACCGTCAGATCACTCGGGAGCACGTATATGGCCACACAGGCGCCCATGACAATGAGCTGGCCGACCGGGCTGCCGATGTAGGAAGGCGGGGTTTCGCCTCAGCGCAGTCCGGCCGGCGGTCGGCGCCGCCGCCAGCGGTTTGCGATCTATCATATGCTGAGACGGACATATGTAAGAAGTGCGGCCTGAGGGTCTTGAGTAAGGACATCATTTGGCATGTTCGCATATGCACTGTCACAGAGCACGCCCTTCCCGAAGGATATACCAAGTGCCGCAAATGCGAGGTGTTGATCCTCGCGGCGGGCCGTCTACAGCATGAAGGCAAGCGCCGAGGATCGCGTCTGGCGAACCGCGCGCGCGGCAAGTGCGGCAAGCTATTTCCCGAGCCACCGCCGGGACAGCTGTCTAGGCCCATGCGGAATCACGAGGTAAAGTGCAGGGGCGCGCCGAGACCTCCGCCGACCGGCGGGGCCCCTCCCCCTTCTCCTTTGCCCCCTCCCCCCCTGGCTCCTCCCCCTCCTCCTCCGTCGTCTTCTTCCTCTTCTTCGTGCCCCGCCCCCCCCCCCCCTCCCCCCACCTCGTCTCGGCGCGGGCCCAATTGGCCCGGGTCACCCGCCCGCGGGCAGCAAGGGGCCGCCCGAAGCATTGTCCACCAGCCCGCGGCCTTGGCGCCTACAGCGCGCATCGTAAAGCGGCCGCCCCCTTAACAGGAGGCGGCGAAGAGAGCTCGGGGCCCCGAGCAGAGGGGCCAAAACGAAGTTCGGGGGGAAAACAAAGGCAGCCTTGCCCCCGAAGCGGGGGCACGGGTAGGGGAGACCAGACGAAAAAGCAGAGCGCAGTCCCCACCAGCCCTCTGGGGGCGTCTCCTTTTTTAAAACGAAGTTTACCAACATTGCCACTTCACCCTCCCTCTTCCCCTTCGGGGAGGGGTTTACCCCTCCCCCTACCCCCTCCCCACTGACCTGGACAGGGGGTTCCGCGGCGCGCTGGAGCGCCCAAGATGGCCCAAGACGGCTCCAAGAGGGCCTCAGGGAGCCCAAGATACCCTCCAAGATGGCTCAAGATAGCGCAAGATGCCCAAGATGGCCCCCGTGATGTTCCAAGACGTTCCAAGAACTCTCCAAGACGGTTCCAAGTGCCCACAAGAGCATCATTAGGATGCATCCAAGAGGTCAAAATGCTGCAAAACCCTAAGGGGAAATCCATGTTTTTGGTGGTATCACTTCTTCGCTTGCGATGCACATCCGAGGCGTCAAGATGGCTCCAAGATGGCTCAAGATAGCTCCAAGAAGGGCCCAAGAAAGCCCCCTGACGGCGCCAAGAGCGCCGAAGAGCGCTCCAAGAGCGGTCCCAGAGCGGTACAGGAGACGATTTTTGGAGTTCCTGGGGGGCTCTAATTAAGGAACCCTACTTCCTTGACCGATGTCCTCCAAGATTGCCCCAAGAGCGCCCCAGCAGGGCCTTCAAGGGCGCCAAGAGGCCCCCCAAGAGGCCCCCAGGAGGCCCCCAAGAGACCCCCAAGAAGCCCCAAGAGACCCCCCAGAGGCACCCAAGGTGCTCCCAGAGGCCCCAGAGGCACCCAAGGTGCTCCCAGAGACCCCCCCAGAGGCCCCAAGAGGCCCCCAGAGGCCCCCAGGAGGCCCCAAAGAGGATCCCGAACGGCCCACAGAGGCCCCCCCGAGGCACCCAAGACGCCGAAAAGCCTTTCAGGACGACCCTCTACTCGCCTGGGCGTCGTTTCTGGACGGGCTGGTGGGGATGCACGAAGCGTCTAGAATTGCATTGTTTCTCGTTGGGGCATTCGCCCTTCACCCCCCCCCCATTCGCTCTCCGCCCCCGCCCCCTGTTCCTTCCGTTGGCAGTAATGGTCTGTCCGTCGTTGTTCTTCGGGTTGTTTCTCTTGTCGGGCACGGCTCGCGGCGTTTCTCTTCGCGTCTGCTGCAGCCCAGGGGTCAGCTTTCGCGCTGCCCCTCGTGCCGGTGTAGGTTTACCCTGCACCGGGGGAGGGCAAAGGTTCCTTCGGGTTCCACATTGCGCCGTCGTTGGTCTCCTGGCCTTCGACACCGCCCTCCCCCAGGTCCTCGGCAGCAGGGCCGCCTCCCACTGGCCTCCCACGAGGGGCCCTCTGCGTTTTGATTTCTGCATATCGTGCGGAGAGACCGCCCGCCAAGTCTTATTTTTCTCGTTCGGTGGGGTCGTTTTCTTTCTCCCCTCCCTCCCCCCCCCCCCCCCCCCGCTTGCTTTTTCCTCGTGTTCTTGCCTGTCTTGCCTCTTTTCTGCCCCCCTTTTTTCCTCGTGTCGTCGTTGGGGGTTGGACCATTACTACCATCTCCCACCCCCTTTCTGTCTCTGTCAACGGGAGTATCCCGCCACGCATCCATTGCACGTTGTTGTGTGTGTGCGCAGGGATCACGGCACTCTCCTCTTCTCGTCGCATTCGCCCGCCGCGAGCCCGTCAGGAAGGCTCTCGCATCGGTCCGCGTCCGCTCCCGCTGCCCGGGAGCAATGGCGGCACGCAGGGCCGCGGTGGACGAGAGGTTCGCGGCGCTCGAAGCGAGAGTCACGTCGGTGGAGGGCGGGCTGCAACGCGCAAGAGCTGCCACGTCGTCCTTGAGGGGTTCGACAAGGTGGGAAGCGCGCGGGCAGAACATGCGCCGAGCCAGTTGTGGAGGGAGCTCCGCCTGGCAGTGCCGAAGGCGGTGGGCGAGGACCTCTGCGAGGCCCTCCAGGCGCCGCGGCCGCTGCCGCAGGAAGACTCCCAGGAGTTCCAGGCGCTGGGCGACACGGGGCGGGCTATCTCCCAGATAGTCAGCGGCCTGGCCGGCGCGGACGCGCTGGCGCACGTCTTCGACCAGTCGAGGAACACGGCCGGCGGCAGGAGCCGAGTCGAGGGCACCTTTCGGTTGACCCTCCGGTTCGGCGAGGAGCCCCTGTCGGCGCAGGCGGCGCTGTCCTTTTTGGACGGGCCGTTTCGCACGGCAGCGGGCCTTCCCGTTCGCGGGTAGGGCGGGCCAACGACAGCTCGTGGTCACTATGGACCAGAAGAGAGGGCCCCATTGGGCACGTGAACGCAGCAGACCGCTATGGGCCGCAACGAAGCCACTATGGGCCGCAAGGAAGCCACTATGGGCCGAGCGAAGCCCCCAGAGGGCGGAGGGCCGAAACCCGACACACGGCACGGTATTTATATCCCGCCCCAGTGCCAGGCGGAGGAAGCACGGCACGGCACTGCACCACACGACGCGAGCGGGAGGCGGAAGAGGGTCGACCAGCGCGCGGCCGACCAGCCGAGCGAGGGCGCCCCCGCGGCCAGCCGCGGGGTCGTTCACAGCGCGGGCGGATTTGTGCCAAGCAATAACTTCGTTATTCCGACCCCACAACTCCTGGCGCTTGCACTCGCCTCGCACGGCCCTGGGGGGGGGGGAGGAGGAAGCCTCCCCCAGGAGCGGAGGGTGCGGACCCGACCCATCTGCCCCGCAGCGCGCGGCCTCTCCGAGGCCAAGCGGGCAGACGCCGGTCGGGCCCGTGGGGGAGCACCACCCACTGCAACGGCGCTCCCGCGGGCCACGCCCGGCGCTGCCACCCACTGCCCCCGCGTGCCGGGGGTGCGCCCACGTGTGTGCCGTGCAGACACGACCACCAGACTGCGCGGGGTGCTCAGCCATCGCCATCGTCGCTGGACGACTCTGCCAAATGGGCTTCCGCGACCGACTGCCGCTCGAGCCGGGAAACGTTAAGGTATTTCATCCACGCGGGCTGATGCCAGCCGCCCGCGCGAAGAAGGTCGGTGACCGGTCCGCCCCTGGCAGCGATGTCCTGCGCGTGCCCGCGCCTGAACGCGTGAGTGCCGAATGATTCCGCGTCGTGGCGCCCCATTTCGCCCAGCGCGCGGCGCAGCCGAGCACGTGCCGCGCCTGGGGACCACGCAGCCCAGATGGGCTGATGAGCTGGCTCGCCAACTAGCCAGGCCCCAAGAACGTGTACGGGACAGGTGACCGCGCACTCGTCGCACCAGCACTGCCGTGCCATCACCGAGCGGCTCTCGCGGTTCTTTCTCCTGGAGAGGTGCAGCTCGATCTTTTGATCGCCGACGACGAACGCGGAGGCCACGCAAGCCGCGGCCGCGCCATCTTCAACCCGCACCGCGGGCAGGGCCTCCGAGGGTAGCCGAAGGAGGAATGCGTAGGCCGCCAGGCACAACATGGCGAAACGGCGACCCTCGTCACTGACGCGCAGGTGCGACACCAGACGGGCGACGTCGCGGCCCTGAAGGGCCATGCGCGCCTTCGCCTGCCAGCCCGAACGCTTCTCGATGGCGTTCTTAGCGGCGCGAACCGCCGGGTGCCTGAAGACTTCCACGGGCCTTGCGCGCCAACTGCCGCCGCGGGCGGACGCGCGCGTTGCCGGAAGATGAGAGGCGGGCGCGCGCCGGCATGCCACGAGGCACGCCTTCTTCACGTAAGTCACATAATTGCTGAAGGTCCCGGCGCACCTGAAGGTCGTGGACCACAGAAGCAGCCCCTCCAGGGTGGGCGGCAGTTCCTTCCCCCGTCGCTTTAAGACGCCCCTTGCGAATGTAACCCAGCACTCGAACCCGCTGCTGAGCGCGGGCAATGAGCGCGGGCATGCGCCCAGGAGAGCGCTCACCCGGGCCCTGCGCGCCCACGCTTTACCGGCCGCCGAGGAGGTGATGAGGGCTCTGGCCCGAGCAGCTTCGGCCCGCGGCCCGCGCATGTCACGCCGACCCTCGCGCCCAGCGACTGAGAGCGCCCACCGGACCGCGGACACGGGGTCCTCCGGGGGAGCTGCATGCGCCCTGCCGCTGTCCTGGCGCCCGCGTTTAGCGCTGCGAGCGACATGCCGCAATTTCGCGCGCGCACCGTGGAGGATGACGAGACGGATTCGCTCGAGGGCGACCGCGTCGCGATGTCGGTCCTGCGACGGCCGACAAGGGGGGGGCCCGCGACGAACGCGGAACGCGCAAGCAGACCTGGGGGCAATCCCGGGCGACGGGGCGGGCGCAGGAGAAGCGCCCGCGCTGCCCCTGCCCAGCGCGGCTGGCGCGCCGCCGCGCTGGGCTGCCGCGATAGCCGCGCGGACCACCTCGCGGGCGTCGCAAGATAATGCCGCGGCGCCCCTGAAGTCTGCCAGGGTGACGCCAACCAAATCGCTCACGGCGTCGGCGCCGTTATCGGCAAGCAGCTCGGCAGCGGCGAACACAGGAAGAGGGCGTGCCTCAGGGCAAACCGCGCGAAGCTGAGCGAGCAATCCAGCCAGCGCCATCGCGCGAACACCGATGACATTCTCCAGGTGCGCCGACAAACCAGAGATGCCCTCGCGCGCCCACAGGCGAAGCGCGACCGCGACGTGCGCGAGGGAGGACGCCAACCCCTGCCCGACCTGGCGGGCGCACCCTGACCGATGAGTGAAGGCCAGATCCATTGCACGCACGCCCAGCGCCCGAGCCGGTCATGGCCGGCGATGAGGAAGCCACGCGCTCGGATCGAACCAGGCATCGTCCAGCACCGGAGGAATCCACTCCGCCCCCAAGCGATACAGCAGGGAATATGACTCGCGCGACGGCAGGTCGGCGATGTTGTCCACCGACGCCACACGCTGAACGTGCAGATTGCAATTCGCATCCAGCGCCATGCGCCAGATTGAGTGGACCAGGCAATTGTGGTCAAACTGCTTCGCCGCACCGGACCGGACGGCCCACTCGCTGCCTGAATTATCCGAAAAGATGTTCACGCATCGGCCCGACAGGAGCGGCTCAAAGGTGGCCAGGCCCAGCGCGATGCTGAGCACCTCCAGACCGCCGATTTGATTGTCGCGCCTTTCCCTGAAGAGCCGAAGCAGAGGCTCAGGCGGGGCGACATCGGTGAAGACAATGCGCCCGTCAATGAAAAGAACCGCGGCCACTCTAGCTGGATTCCCCCGCGCGTCGGAGAGCAATTGGACAGACCTGGTGTCTGGCGCCTGCCACTCCCGCGTCGTGGTGAAATTTCTGGCGAGCGCTTCGTGCCACCATTGCAGGCAGACTCGCAGGTGCGCCGGGATACTAGGATGGCGCGCCCTTGCGTGCTCAAACAACGGCGGGAGCAGCGCGCGCCCGAACCGCCCGAAGGTGTGGGAGGCAGCCCAACAGAAGCGGCCTGCCAACTTGGACGCGCGCCCGCGCTCGAGCGCGCCCTCTTGAAGAGCAGCAGCGATCTCGGCGCGCCACCGGGCGCGCTTCTCCGGCAGCGGCCAGCACACGAGGCCACGCTCGTCAATCGCCACAGACAAGCCCAGGACCCCGAGCGGATTGCCGAACAGCAGCTTACCGTCGGCCACAGCGCTCGGGCCCAGAATGATTCTTACCAGTTCGGCGAACTGTCGCATTGCGTCGCGCAGCCCTTTCTTACGTTCGGGGCAGAAGAAGTCGTCCACATATCTGAGGACGGGGACGAAAATGAGCCTGCGGCCCAGCGCTGACAGCATCGCGCCGATGCGCTCCCAGCTGTGAACGGAGGAAGTCGCTCCGAATGGGGCGGCGAAGTGCTGAGCCACGTAGACGCATGTGCCCACGAGGAACGCGACCCATGCGAGGGCGCGATGTTCCGGCAACAGCGGCACGCGCCGGAACGCGGCGTCTATGTCCGCCTTCCAGAGCCCGGGCGCTTCGCCCACGCGCGTCACAAATGCCTTGCAAGTGCCAAACAGAGCGTCGATGGCTTCATGGCCGAGACGCTCCGTCGGCTGCGACGCCGCGTTGATACGAGAGCGCGACATATCATCTACGAGCCGCAGCTTCTCGGACCCGTCCTCTCTCGACTGCCGGACGCCGAACCGCGGCGACAAAACCGCACCGTCGAGCTCGACCGCGCTGAGCGGCGCGGGATGGCTCATTCGGCCGAGCTCCGCTTCGGCGATAGTTTTGGTGAGAATCACGGCGGAGTCGCTAGACTCCTTGAGCGTGCCGAGCAGCGCGGCGTTGCCTCGCTCCGCGCCCGCGGCCAAGTCCGGCAGGCTGAGCGGTACAGGGAAAGATTCCGGACGCCCGTTCCCCGTGCACGGGAGAGGGCCCACGAGAGGCGCGCCGCGCCGAAAGACTTCCACGCAGGCCGCGTCCTCGTAACCGATTTCGTCGAGCAGTTCGACGAGAAGAGGGCCGTTGATCGACCCTGCGATTGTGCGCACATGGGCATCGCAGCCCGCGAACCAGGCCGCCGTCGCTCCAGAGGCGCGTAGCTCGGCGTCCCTGGCCCGAATTCGCTCGAGAGTCGCTCGCCGCTCACGGCACACCTGCCGCTCCGAGCGCGCAGCAATCCAATCGATCGCCGCCAAAACATCGCCGGGCACCACCACGGCCTTTTCAAAGGCCTCTTTGTCCTCGAAGGAGTGAGAACGGGAGAGGACCTCTTCAAGAAAGGCGAGCTTAGGCGCTTCCTCAGCAGACGCAGGCGACGGCAGGTGACAGCAGCCGGCAGTGGCCAGCGCGCAACCGCGTGCATTGCAACTCGAGGCAGCATTCTGCCGGGCGCGCGAGCCCGCGAGCGTCGCGCGCCACAACGCGCAGCGCCTGATAATCCCATGTGGCAGCGATACTGGGCCCCATCGCATCCTGCGCTTTGCGAGCGCGAGCGCTCGAGCCTGCCGGGGGCGTTCGCGCGCCTCCTGGCCCAGCGGGCGGGCGGCCCTCGCGTCGCGAACGGACCGCGAGTGTTGACTGGCACCCAAGCCCTGGACGACGCGGCAACAACGCGGCGCCCTCCTGCCAGCGCGCGCGCGCGCGCCTGCGGGTCCCACGGGACGGTGGCTGAGGTTGGCGCCCATTCGTTGTTATTCAAGTGCCAACGTGGCGCGCGATGCACGTCCTCATCGGCGCGCGTCCCGCACATCGCCGCGCGCCGCGGGCTGCGCGTGCCTCCGGCGGGCGTCAGGCGCGCGGCTTCTTCTGAGGAGAATACACCGTTCGCGAATCCCAGGAGCGCTTGTTGTAATCCCCGCGATAGGATCGGGACTGCCACCCGTCGGCTCTGGAATCGCGGTCGTTCTTCCAGGAAGTGACGGCGGCGCCCCCCGCGGCTCCCACGGCGCCCGCGGCGCTCGCGGCGCTCGCACTCTGCCCGCGCGCTGCCGCGGCGCTTTTCCCTGCACCCTTGCCGGCCGGCGCGGCAACCTGCGCGACAGCGGTGGCGCAACGCGAACAAGGGATTCGGCGACGCGGCCTTAAGAGCCCGATCATATTCCGCTTCCGCCGCGCGGAGCAGCCCGACGTCAAGCGACAGCGCCGCAACGTTCACCTGCGCGCCGACGCGCGCCCGAGAATAACGCGCCGAAGCATGGCGCGGAGCTGCGGCCTGGAAGCCTGCCGCGCCGGCGGCGGCACGCTCGGCCCACGTCCTCCGCACAAGGCGGTCGTAGACCAAGGCAACCTGGGCCTTCCGTCCCTGCAGGGGGGCATCCAGTGCAACCTGGGCAAGCGCGCCCACTTCGGCGACCAGCGGACGGGCGCCAATGTCGACTCGCCTGGAGAACAACGTGTTTGTGAGCCATGGCGCTCGTGTACGAAATCTGATCAGTGACCGCGGCCGCCACGCTCCACGCGTCGTAAGCTTGGTGCCATGGCGTCCACGCCAGAAGCGGCTGGCTCTCCGCCGCGGTTCCCCGTCCGAACGCTCTGGCCAACGCGGCCGCCTCTTTCGACTCGGGCTCGTCATCGTCGGGAGAGCCGCCCGCGCCGCGCGCGCAAAGCGGCTGGAACTTCGCGAGCTCAGTATAAATGAACGGGCGCGCGATTCCCCTGGATTTCGCGCGCTGCACCTCGGTGGCCAGCGCATCGGTCTTCGCTGACCTGAGCGAACGATGGAAACGCGCCAGCGCGCCGGGGCGAAGCCGCGCGGCAGCCTCGGCCACAGGGACTCCGGAAGGTCCCTCAAGCTGATCTGGGCCAGGCCAGCGCCGATGTCGACATGCTCTCCCTTCGGCGGGAGCCCAGGATTCTGCAGCAACCGAACCGAAACGACCCGCCGAAGCCGGCGCGGGCCCCGCGGCACCCGGCGCACTCGCCTTGGCTGCCGCCACCGTCGCGCGATCCAGAGCGCGCCGCAGGACGCCCTTCGTCAGCGCCGTCGCGCCATCGGCATCCTTCAAATCGCCGAATTGAAGATTGGCCAATTCTTCTGGCATCGTCAGCCCATTGGCTGCCAGGCAATCAATGGCGCCCTTGAACTGGATATCAGTCCACTTCGCGCCCACAACAGGGTCAGACTGCAAGAAGGCAAGCATCGCCATCGCAATCACAGCGCCACGGGGCACGAGCGAGAACCACGCCAGCTGAAGCCCGCTCGCTTGCATGCCAGCGCGCCATGGTGACGAATGAGAGCGTGCCAACGACAGCTCGTGGTCACTATGGACCAGAAGAGAGGGCCCCATTGGGCACGTGAACGCAGCAGGCCGCTATGGGCCGCAACGAAGCCACTATGGGCCGCAAGGAAGCCACTATGGGCCGAGCGAAGCCCCCAGAGGGCGGAGGGCCGAAACCCGACACACGGCACGGTATTTATATCCCGCCCCAGTGCCAGGCGGAGGAAGCACGGCACGGCACTGCACCACACGACGCGAGCGGGAGGCGGAAGAGGGTCGACCAGCGCGCGGCCGACCAGCCGAGCGAGGGCGCCCCCGCGGCCAGCCGCGGGGTCGTTCACAGCGCGGGCGGATTTGTGCCAAGCAATAACTTCGTTATTCCGACCCCTCCGGTTCGGCGAGGAGCCCCTGTCGGCGCAGGCGGCGCTGTCCTTTTTGGACGGGCCGTTTCGCACGGCAGCGGGCCTTCCCGTTCGCGGGAGGCCTGCGCCGCCGAGGGCGGAAGGGGCCCCTGCCCCGAAGCGCCGGCTGGCGTACGCCGAGGCGACGCCGGAGGAGCGGGAGCGCAAGCGCGCGCGCCAGGAGGCCAGCGGCGGCGGCCCCAAGGGCAGGGGCGGGAAGAGCAGCAAGGGGCGCGGCGGCAAAAACGGCGGCAAGGGCAAAAGAAAGAAGGGTGCCAAGGGGAAGGGCAAGGGCAAGGCCCAGGGCAAAGCGCCCGCCGCGCCCGCGGCCGAGCCCGCCGCCAGGGCCCGGCGCCCTCTGTGGCCCCAGCGCCGGCGGCAGCCCCGACCGCAGTGGCGCGGGCCAAAGCCGCTGCTGACGCGGCGGCCGCGGTCCACGCCAAGGCCGCCCCAGCGGCCGCCGGCAGCGCCGACCCCCCCCCTTCGGGGGCGGGGGCGGTGGTGGCCTGAGCGCCCACCCCACCGGCGTCGCATTATGAGGGGGCCTCACCACACCCCCGGCGGCGCCGCAGCGGAACGTGGTGGGATTGGTTATACAGGCTGATGCTTAGTTTCGCCCCCCCCTCCCCCCCCCTCCCCCCCCCTTTTCGCCTGCCCCCTCCCTCCGCTCCCCTCCCGGCCCCTGCCCCGGCGGGCGTTCGAGGTTGCCGTGGCGACGAAGACGCTCGCGGATGTCGGGCCCTGGTGGGTGCGTGGGCACGCGGGTGTTTTCGCCCCTTCAGTTCCTCCTTCGCCCGTCCTTCCCCTCGGGCCCTTCCCTGCTCCTCCCCTCGGCGGGCGTTCGAGGTTACTGTGGCGGCGAAGACGCTCGTGGGTGTCTGGCCCTTGCGGGTGCGGGGGTTCGCGGGCGCACTCGTCCCCTCGGCTCCTCCTTCGTCCGTCGCCCCCCCGCTCCGCCCTCCTGCCCCTCCCCTGCCCCCCTTTTTTTCCGCCCCCCCCCCCCTGGCCCCTCGCCCCCCCCCCCCCCCCCCCTTTCCGCCCCTCCCCCCCCCGGGCCCCTCTTGCCCCCCCCCTCCCCCCACCCGCCCTCCCCCACCACTGCGGGCTTCGCTTTGTCCATCCTCCCTCGTCTACCAAGGCATTTATTTTCCAGGCCCCTGGCACGGGGCCCTCTCCCGCCCGCCGCGCGACGGCGACTCGGCGGAGGACGAGGACGAGGACGAGGAAAAGGTTCTTTACAAAGGGCGGGCCTGCCGATTACAAGTTTGACGAGACGTTCGGTAAAGAAGGTCATTGATCCTGCTTGGGCGGGGCAAACAATGCCACGAGGTCATCTTCGAGCGGAGGGGCAGGTCAACCCGTCGATTTCCACCGCCGCTGACGCCCACAGCGGAAATGGAGTCGAGCTTCGCCTGACCCGTCGCTGGCAAGAGGTTCCAACGCTCATGAACAACGAGCGCGGCGCGGAGCAGAACGGGCGCGACGCGACCACACACACACACCAACAAAAAAAAACTTACAGCCAGGACAGGGCCCAGAAGGCTTCCAGCCAGGACGGAGCATCCAGCAACCCCACCGGGAGGCGACACGCGCTGCTCCAGCAACGCAGCCTCCTCTCCCTCTCGTACATATCCTCTCGGTTACGCCCCCCCCTCGTTCGTTGCCTCCCGCTACCTCGTTACGCACGTTTTCAAGAGCCCCCCATTCCTCTCCTTCTGCCCCACCGCCCTCGCCCTCGCCCCCTCGCTATGCGCGCGCACGCGCCTTGCTCAAGCCCGCCCCCTTCCCCCGTCACTCGTTTCCGCCATGCGTCGCACGCCTGGCTCAAATCTCCGAGCTCCCACGGCGGTTCCCGCCCCCGATAAATTCACCGCGCACTCCGAAAGGCTTCCAGCCAAGCAGGCACGCCGCCCAGAGGATGGAAGCTCGCGCCACGCCCAAAGGACGTTTTGCCGGGTTCTTTGACAGTGATCGAAAAAGGCGGTCGAGGCGTGGCCTTTGTGCGCCCGGTGGAAAAGACGCGCTCTCCAAAGTGGTCTCCGCGCGACGATTGGCTGCCAGCCGGCCATCCAGTCGTCGATCCAGTCGATGCCCCCAGTGGCCGGCCATCCAGGCACGACGGCCATCCACAGCCACCCAGCCGCAGCCAACCATCGGCCGCCGATCTGTCGGACACCCTCGGCCACCATCGAGCAAGAGCCCCCGCAAGGCGAAGAAGACGGACAGGCGAGGGCAGGTGGGCCGCGGAGAGAGGCGGAGCGCAGGGCGGCACTTCTGGAGGGCATCGCAGCAGCAGAGGGCGACGCAAGGGAGGCGGCCGCGGAGGCCAGTTTTGGCGGGCGCCCAGGGTCGCCCGCGCCAGCCCCCGCACGCCTCAGCATCGTTTGCGCCAGCCTCGCGCACGCAGCTTTGGAGGTGGCTGCAAGCGAGGCGAGGCTCGCGCGCGCGGGGGCCCAACGCGCCGCCCGTCCTGTGCGAGGCGTGGAAGGCGCCGCCTCCGTGCCAGCCCAAGGCGTCGGGGAGGGCGCCGCCGCCTGAGGCGCTTTTCGGCCGTGTGGCGCGCGGCATGCTGGTCGACGCGCACGGGCCCAAGGCGCCGCCGCCCGCCCTCCCCAAGTCGCCGCCACTCAACGAGCCCAGGCCGCCGCCGCCCGAACTGCCCGTGGACCTGATGACCCAGGCGGACAACAGAGAGAGGCAACGCAATGCGCTAGGGCTTCCAGCACGAAGCCAGTGCAAGTGCCAGCCTGAGGCTTTCAGCCAAGTGGCAGCCTGCCAGTGCCAGCGTCAGGCTTTCAGCCTCAGGCTTTCAGTCCATTGGCAACGCGATGCCGTTGAACGCAGCAAGTGGCATCGCGGCGCCAGAGGTGGGCCGCTGCATGTGCCAGCCTGAAGCGTTCAGCCAAGCGCAGCCTGCATATTCCAACATGAATCTTCCAGACTGAGACTTTCAGTCCAGTGGCAGCGCGATGCTTTCAACGCCGCCAGTGAAAATCACCATCACCACCATCATCATGAACACCATCACCACAATCATCGCCACTATCATCACATTCGTGCCCATCATCACAATCATCACCACCATCATCAGCACCGTCACCGCCGCCATCAGCATCACAACCATGAGAATGAAGACTGCGAAAAGCAAGGTTTCCGAACTTGCGTGCGTGCAGAACGCGAGGGGATTCCGAACCTGCATGCATGCATATTCTGTTCAGTTCGAGCAAAATTCAATTTAGTTCAAATGGCACGGCAGCTGCCGTAAGGCTCTTTGTGGGGCACGATTCGCGTGAGGGGTGTGCCGGAGTGGGCGAGGCGACGCTATGCGGGCGCCTCGACTGGGGTCGTAGGTGGAGCCCCCTGTGGGGCATGAGCGCGTGGTGACAAGTGTGATGAAATGGGCGGGTCGACGCTATGCGGGCGCCCTCGTTGGGGCTGTTGGTGGAGCTTTTTGTGGGCCACGGAACGTGCGACGGGTGCGCCGAGATGGGCGAGAACAGGAGGGATTGAGCGGACGACGTCTGCGGACTCCAAAACAGGAAAATGGCGGACCAGGCGTTCGTGAACAACTGATGGGGCACGACAAATTGTGGGGCCATGCAAAGGGATACTTTTGGATTTAAGCGATACCCCTTGTAGAAGGCACTGCGAAGGCTCGCCCCTTCACTCCACCACTGGTTGGGCCAGAGGCGAACGTCGAAAAAGCCCGCCCTAGCGCAACCCCAGCTAGGTTTCACAGCGCGGAACGACCCAGACGCCTAAAGAGCGCGAGGGCCCGACCAACCGTCCTTTTTCCCAAGGCAGCTTTTAGCAGGGCGCAGCAACCGAGGGGCCTCGGCGAGGGCCCGAACGCGCTCAGCGTCCAGCAGATCTTCGGTCAGGGGGGGCCTGCAAGAAGACGCTGAACTCCAGGGCCCCGAGGACGCACTCGGGTCCGAGCCTGGCGGGGGGCGAGGAGAGGCCCGTCCTGCATCGGCAGCTCGTCCGCTGCCGCCGATGGCCATCAGGCGGACACGGCACGGCCTCTCGATGACTTTGCTCGGAGGCGACGATAGGCGCGAATAGCCCATGGGGGGAGCAGTACACGTACTCAGGGGCGCCGAGGATCGATGTCTTCGGAAATGCTCCCGGGCGAGTGCGTGTCACCCCCGCCCCTGGGCTATTCTCGGGGGCGGAAAAGAGGGGGGTGATGACTAGGGGGGGGGGACGCCTCTTCTTATTTCATTACGTCCCTGGCCCCCCCGCTGGGCCGCGCACATGCCGCCGGTCATGATTTGCACCCCCCCCTCTTGGACACCTCCCTCTTGGCCGCTCCCGATATTCGCCCGCATCGTCGCCCCCGATGTGCGTCCTCGGCCATCGCATCCTCGTCGGTGCGGCCTGCCGGGCCGCTCCTCAGCAGCCGCCGCGCCGCCTCCCCCCTTCGAGGCCCTGCCGCGGGGGGCGGCCCCCGGTGGGCACCGCACGGCGTCCCCGCCCTCCGCGGCGACGGTGTGGCGGATCGCGCCCATGGGAGTGAGCACCGTTCCGCCAACTGGGCTGCTCTCCTCCTCCTCCTCCTCCTCCTCCTCCCTCCTCCTCCTCCTCCTCCTCATCCTCCTCCTCCTCCTCCTCCTCCTCCTCCTCCTCCTCCCCCTCCTCCTCCTCCTCCTCCTCCTCCTCCTCCTCCTCCCCCATCCTCCTCCCCCATCCTCCTCCTTACCCTCCTCCTGTTACCCCTCCTCATCCCAGGAGGAGCAGCAGTGAGCTCCGATCAGAATCCGGAATACGGTCGGATCGATGTCGGCTCGGGGAGGGGTATCTTGTGTTTTTTTTTGCGCGTGCTGGGTGTTCTTGCGCATCATGGGGGAGGGTACCCTTGGATGCTATGTTTGTGTTGGCCGGCGGAGGGTCGCACGTTCTTGGGGGATGTTCTGTTGGCATAGGTCCGACTGTATGAAGCGGCCCTGAGTTGGTTTGGCCGTTCGTCTCGTTGAACCAGCATATGTTTGTCCGAGAGCGACGGCAATGCATCTGCAGAGTCGCCAACGCTTTGGGGGGCCACCACCACCTTCTCCCAGTATCGTAGGCGGATCTTCGCTATCTTCCGAGACTCCGTGCACACCCAACGTAGGAATGCAATGTGCACGTTAGGCCAAGGAGGCCCGTGGTGCGGATCTTGCCGTCCTCCTTGCAATTCCCCGCGTAGATGCGACTTGGATCCTTGAGAGGCTGGATGAACGCGACGCCTGCGCCCTCCACTTAGGAGAGATAGCAAGCGCCAGTCACGCCAGCTCGCGCGCGTTGGTGAGAGCAAGCTCGGTGAGCACCGACAACAGCGTGGCCAGAGCGCCGCCATTGCACTTCCGCTGGGTGCTCTCCGCCTCGCTGCCCAGCTGCTCCAGAAGTTTGACCTGCTTGGTCTCATTCTCCTTCTCGCCCTCGGTGCCGACCTTGCGCTTGCCAGCCTTGATCGCCCACTTGGGTTTCGGCAGCGCCGTCCTGGAGAGCAAGCGGGAGGGCCTCGAAGTGGTAACGCAAATGTATCGTGAGTGGGCCTCTTGATCATCCCAGAGCTGGCAAAGAAAACGGCCCTGGGAGACTGTGTCGAGCGTGGTGTTTGGTTGAGACCTGCAACAGCCAGAGGCGAACGAGTCGAGCGCGTAGCTGTACGCCGAGCTGTGGCTCTGAGAGCGACTCCTGCAGACAAGGCAACCCGTCTTTGTGACCATCGCGGCGAGTATTACCTTAGAGCCGTTATGCCGCCCAGACGTGCACCAGCCACTGACGTCTTGTGAGGAAACATCTGGCGTGGCCATCGTGTGAGCAACGGTAACCCCCCCTCTGGTGCCACGGGAGCCCCAGGAGCCGGCAGGAGGGAGGAGGAGGAGGAGGAGGAGAAGGAGGAGAAGGAGGACGGGAGTGAGCAGGAGGAGGAGGAGGAGGAAGAAGAAGAGGAGGGGGGGCAGGAGAGGGAGGGGGAGGGGGAGGGGGAGGAAGAAGGAGGAGGCGCGTGGTGCTGCGGAGAGAGAACGAGGGCCCAACACCACAGGGGAAGCTGAGCCCTTCCAAGCACGAGGGGGGGAGGAGGAGCGGGGGGGAGGAGCCGCGCGGCGCAACGCGGAGAGGAAGCGAAGACGCCACACCGTCGGAGGGTTGGGAAAACGTGTCCTCCTCCTCCTCCTCCTCCCCCTCCCCCCCTCCTCCTCCTCCTCCTCCTCCTCCTCCTCCCTCCTCCTCCTCCTCCTCCTCCTCCATCCTCCTCCTCCTCCCTGCTCTAACTCCTGCGTCGCACCTCTGCCGTGAATTCCTGCGGCGGCTCACGCTTATCCTTCCGTCCCCTCCATTTCGATCGCTCGTGGGATCTATTCTGGAGAGGGAGGGCTGTTTCTCGCATGTTTCCTCCTCTCCGCTTCGGACCTCTCCCGTTCCTTTGTCTCCCTCCCACCATCCTTCCTTGTCTCCGTCCCCCGTTCCCCGCCTTCCCTACCCCCACCCCCCAGTTCTTCCTGCATGATGCTTGCGGCTGGTAGTTGTTGATCGGTTTTGGTTGTTGCCGCGCGTTGGTATTACCTGCTGTGTTGGTGTGTTCACGTTTGCTTGATACTGTTGTTGCTGTGTGTTGCGACAGCTTGATCTTATTGCGTACTGTGTCTGAGTGTTGTTGCTACTTGCTGCGTCTTGCTGTTCGCTGCTGTGGTTGGCTCTGCGAATGCTAGCTCTGCC
Source organism: Prorocentrum cordatum (assembly GCA_963575745.1). Taxonomy (NCBI): domain Eukaryota; class Dinophyceae; order Prorocentrales; family Prorocentraceae; genus Prorocentrum; species Prorocentrum cordatum. The sequence goes on from CAUYUJ010019103.1 coordinate 53,076, forward strand.
GCTTGTGCTGCTGCTGACGGTGGACATCCAGGCCCGTTGAGGGCCAATTTGGGAAGATTGGGCCGCCTTGGGGCCTGGGGACATCGTGGGTGATCTTCGTGACCTTTGGGGGCTTGTTGGGGTGTCGGGGGGTCCCGAGCAGAGCCAGACCGCACCGCAGCCCCAGAAGCACGCCGGCAGTTCGGGGCAGGGAAGTCCGGGCCCCCCGCGCAGGAATGCGTTCCTAAGTCGGCAGTCCTCCCCCTCCTGCTCCCGCTTCCCCTCCCTCCTCGGCGGCGAGCGAGGGGGGGAAGAGAGAAGGAGGAGGCCTGCTGAGAAGGCTCGGAAGTCCCCTGGCTTTCTGAGAAGTGTGCTAAGCTTTCGCCGAAGACAGAACAATGTCTTAGAAGGCGCGAGGGCTTCTGAGAAATCCCAGGGCCTTCTGAGAAGCCCTTCTCCTTCTCATTTCACCCTCTCGCTCGCCGCCAACTTCCTCTATGAACTGATGAGGTGTGGGCGTGATATATCGCGGCCGCTTCAGCACCAACCGTCGTACTGCTACAGGACGGGTCGGAGGAGGAGAAGGAGAAGGAAGGAAGAGTGTGGTGCGTTGGCGGAAAGGCCAAGTTGATGTTCGCTGCCTCGTTCTGGACGGTGCCCCACATTGTCTGCTTCGACGAGCCGACGAACTACTTGGACGCTGACACCGTCAAAGCGCTGGCCAAAGCACTACGAAAGTTCAAGGCACCTTCGGGGCGTTTGTTTCTTGGGAATTGGTCCATTGCTACGCACCTGGTGCTATCCTCCATCCTGCCATCCGGCTCCTACGTAGCACTCCGTAGTGGTAAGAAGAGAAGACGGAGGGACAGAGAGAGAAAGAAAGAGAGAGAGAGAGAAAGAGAACAAAAGAGAGAGAGCGAGAGGACAAAAAAACAGCAACAACCAAATCTTGTTAGGGCTATAGGGCTATGGGGCTATGGGGCTATGGGGCTATAGGGCTATAGGGCTATAGGGCTACAGGGCTACAGGACTATAGGGCACTTGGGCTATAGGGCTGTAGGGCTATAGGGCTATAAGGCTATAGCTCTATAGGGTTATAAGGCTATAGAGCTTTAAGGGTTATTGGGTTATAGGGCTACTTACGCAGGACGAAAGATTTTACTGTTGATGTGCAACTGACAATGATGAGATGGAATTTAATGACCGAGCCCCTCTCCCCCGTAGAATCTTAACACGGGCGGGTTCTGGGGTCCGCGGATCCGATTTCTTCCGGTTCCCCGTTTGCATTCAAACGTGAATTTCAAACGGGGTTGAAATCTGAGCCGCCGAAAAAAATAAGGCCGAACACGGATCCAGCAAATCCGAAATCGGATCCGCGCTGACGGAAATCTGATCCACCGAAGCAAACGCCAAAGCCAGCAGATTAATGCACACAAGATGTGTCATATAGTTAGGGTTCGTTGGGGCCATGTCAGTGGTAAATAGAGGCGAACCCGATGGGGGGGACGGATTTTAGCGTCGTTTGGACGGAGCTTCCACCAGGATCAGACGGCGATTCCATTCCTGCCTTCGTGGCGGATTCTCCGGCGAGTTTCGTGAACACCTCAATGCAATTTCCCGTCACCTCGCCCTTCTCTCCGCTTCCCCCTCCTCTCCTTCCTCCCTCTCTGTGCCGCCCTCGCCGTCCCTCCATGCTAGGGCGGCTACCTGGTGGTGTCCCATAACCAGGAGTTCGTAGCCGAGATAGCGGACGAGCTCTGGGAGGTGGCCGACGGCAAAGTGACGGTCTTGCGGGGCCAGGCACAAGCGAGGGCTTGTCGTTTGTCGACTTATCTTTTTACCTATGTATACCAGTCGGACCGAGGTATAAGATCGAGGTCGGCTCGGGGAGGGTACCCTAGTGTTCTTCGTGTTTGCTGGATGTTCTTGCGCATCTTGGGAGAGGGTACCCTTGGACGTGCTGTGTGTTTTGGCCGGCGGAGGATCTCATGTTCTAAAGGGATGCTCTTCTGCTCTAGGTCCGACTGTACTCAAGAGGCTTACGCCATTCCGCCGACCCCCAGAAGAGGAGATGTGCGGCTTCCGATTTCGTATACGCCCGTCGTGCTGCCTGCGTGTAGTTGTTGCTGGCTCGACATCCTCTTCCTTCACGTCTATTGCGGGGCTTGTTGGGGGTCTCTTCGAGGCCTGGGGGGGGGGCGGCATCTTGGAACCTTTTCAGGGCTCGTGGGTTTGTGGGGGGGGCCCTGGGGACTTTGGGGGGGTTTTGGGGGGGCATGTTGGAGGTCTTGGAGGCCATCTTGCGGGGGAGGGCGCCGGGGATAGCTGCGAGTTCCCCCTCTTAGGTGCCCTCTTGGGGGCCTTCTTGACAGACTTGGGGGCCTCTTGGGCCATCTTAGGGCCGTCTTGAGCCCGTACGGGAGGCCTCCCAGGGGCCATGTTCGGTTTTCAGAAGCCCGAGATAGCGATAATTCCAAACCATCCTGATGTGTTGGGCCTTCCTTTTGAAGAGACAGCGCCCCGCGTCTCATCCTTCCGTCCTCCTCCCCCTCCTGCTCCTCCCTCCTCCCATCCTCCGGCGGTCCTTCCCCCGTCGTCGTCGTGTCGTGGTGGGCCTTTGGAGCGGGTGGCGTGGGTTTGGCGTTGGTTTGGCCCCTGCCCGTTCTGTCGGGTTGCCCGTGTTTGGGCCGCCCGTGCTTGGGCTGCGGCTGTTGCCGGCCTGGCAAAACGTGGCAGGAGAGCGGGCCTGCCATCCCCGTGCGGCCCGCTCAGCGGAGCCCTCCTCCTGGTCGCGCAGGTCTCCTGAGAGCCCCCTCTCCGCCTCCCCGGCTGGGGCCTCTCTCTCTCTCTGGGAGTCGTGGCTGGGGGGTGTCTCTACCCACCCCCAGGCTGTGAGCTGGGCCGCGCGTTGGGTGAGCTCGCCCTGGCGTTGAGCGCCACTGGGCTGGCCCCTTCCGTCTCGACTGTCTCGAGGCGCCGTCTCATCTCATCTCATCTCATCTCATCCCTCCTCCCATACATGTCTCTGCCCTCCGCACCAGCCAAGAATTTCGGCACACCACTCACACGCTTGGGCCCTTCGCCTGGATAGTTGTGATTGTCTTTTGAAGCGCTCTTGCGGGTCCTCTCGCGGCACTCTTGAGGCGCCGAGGGCCCTCTTGAGGCTATCTTGGGCGTTCTTGGGGCCTCTCCAGCGTTGGAGCCCGTTTAGAGCCACACTAGAATCCATCTGGGGCATTTTGGCGGCCACGGAGTGTGGATTTGGAAGCCGCACGGCCCCTCGTGGTGCGTTGACGAGTTCGTACCCCCATCACTCTCCACCCCCGTGCCCCCCCCCCCTTTCATGGGATTTTGCACCCCAGGGGGAGGGAGACAGCCAAACCTCTGGGTGCCGAGACTACACGTTGGCATCCCTGTATCTATTCGACGTCTCGCTCGATCGAGACAGCCCGCCTGAGACAGGTCCGACAGCAAGGATCCGCTCACATCTTGGGTGCAGGCTCAGCCAGCACGGCGGCGGGCGAATGGATCGGACGGGTGCAGCGCTAAACCGCGTCATCTTACGTGCGGGGTTACTTGCGATTTCCCAAAGGAAACCTTGGAACACAACGAGATGTATGCGTATGAATGTATGTATAACTATGTGCGTGCGTGTGCATATAGATATAGACAGATATATATATATATATATACATACATACATATACATATATATGTATATGTGTGTGCACGTATGTATAATTCGATCTGACGACCGTCACATGTCTGGTCTTTCTATATATATATATAGATATACATGTCTATGTTCATGTATGTGTGTATATGTATGTGCGTGAGTCAGCATATTTCCATCCATGTGTTGCAACTAACTGTACGAAAACTGCGCGAGTACGAAACTCGCGGGAGTGATCGCAGATGGGGAGGAAAGACTGGGGGCGCTCTATTCCTCCACGCTCGGATGCTTGAGCCAAGACGGTCGCGGGACCGGTTTCGCCGTTACGCCGCAACCGCTGCTACACACTGCACAACATGCTATGCACAGACTTGCATCATGCTTCAGTCTACTACTATTCTAAGCTATGTAGTTCACCACGCCTCCTCAGGGCGCGGCGCGACACAGTCGCCGAGCGCTGCTTGCTCTGACTACACTAGCCTGAATCCCGGGCGCGGGGTACCTTCCGTCAGCCCAGGCCGCGGCCTCACAGGCCTCATCGGCTGGAGCGGCGGCGTGCCGCCTCCGCCGGCTCACCACGCCCTCGGGTGCAGGACCTCCGAAGGCTCATCCATCGCACCGCGATGGGGTCTCCTGCAGCCACATGTCTGGGCTGCGTCCCGGTCGCCTCCTCGAGGCTCATCCGCCGTCGCGGCCTGGGGCCGCAGACGCAGGTGTTGTCGCGGGGCTCCCGCTGACCAGCGACCCAAGCGCGGGGCTAACCGCAGCCTGGGTAACAGCCACTTCAGCCATGACTGTGTTCAGGCACGTCAGGTTCACGATGCCATGTGTCGTCGCTTCTTGCTCCTATGCTCGTCCTCCTCCTCCTCGTCGCGACGCCGCAGGCGGCCGCGGGCTTCCACCTGCTCCTGGACCTCGCGCGGTCGGCGCGCCCAGTCCCAGAGGCGCACCAGCCCCCAGGTCAGAAGAGCGACGAGCATGTAGTTGAGGAGCTTGGAGTCCTCGCACTGCGGCTTCACCGCGCACGTCAGCTCCTCCTGCGCCTCCTGGGCGGCCTGCGTTGCAGGGGCCGCTCCCAGGGCCACCGATGCCGCCAGGAACCGGCGGCAGGTAGGCTTTGCGAGGGGGAGCAGCTTCATGAGCTCTTGGTGCCTCTTCGGCTCCAATGCCTTCGTCCCCAGGTCGGCGATGTTGGTCTCGCCGGGGACAAGATGATCTGCTTCTCCCGGACGGCGTCCTGAACCCATAGCCATCGCGTCGCGACATGGCGGGTCTTCCCCACGCCGCTCCTCGAGCTGATGCCGATGGCGGCGCTGGCATCGCTGCCCACGGTCACCGACCATGCCGCTCCGGCACCGCGCAGATCCGTGATCTCCTTGACGAGGCTCTGGGTCATGATGCCCCTCGCCGCGCCGTCTACGATGCCGTACAGCTCGGCCTCCGCGCTGGAGAGGGCGCGGACCTGGTCCGTCACGACCCAGGACTCGATCAAATGCGAACCCACAAGCTCGCAACCCGCGTGGGTCGAGTACCGGTCTGGCTCCTCGGCCCAGTTGCTGTCGACCGGGATCCAAGAGCCACCTGCCTCCGGCTCGTGCTTGAAGACGAGCGCCAAGAACGGGCAGCCTGCGAGGTACCGCGCGCAGCGGCCCAGCCTTGCATTGCCTAGCCGGCGAGGCGTGGACATCTGCTCGCCCAATTCCTTGGCCGAGTACTGGATGTCGAAGCGCCCGGACGACACGTGCTGCACGCGACCGGTGTCGCTACGATACTTGGTCTGCGCCTCGCCGTCGAGCTCGTCGAGGATCGCCGGATCGTCCCTGCCGATGTGCTTGCTGCATGGGCTCCCTTGGGGCTTCGCTTTGAGCTTGCCCGTGCTCTCCAACAACATCAGTACGTGCTTTGGGTCCTCGTTCCGCTCGTAACCGAACCCCGGCACGTAGCAGATGTAGCGCTTGAGGTAACGGCCCATTAGGCTGCAACCAGGTCCAACGCGAGGGAGGACCTTGATGTTGCACAGCCGGCTGATCATGGCGTCAAGGTGGTCGATGCCCTCGCTCTCCGCCTCGGCTAGGATGTCGTCGCCCCACAAGCCGGCCAAAGAGTCGTACTGCCTCGAATAGAAGATCTGGCGGCTGGTTTTCAACACCTTGTAGCCGCACTGGTCGAATACCTTCACCATAAACTCGAGGAACAGCTGAGACGCACGGCGCGTGCCATACATCGCCTTCAGCATCTGCCACACCATCCCTGGGACCTCCTCGCCCCTAGGCGGGATCACCGTGATCGGCTCGTCCAGCGGCAAGTCGGCGTGCCAGAATGCTGTGACGATGTCGTAGAGCCCCAGCACCCTGGTCCAGTCGTTGGAGCCAGGGCGTCTTATTGAGGCAGCTCGTGAGACGATCAACTTGATGAACTTCAGTGGGGGCGTCGCCGCGTACGTGTCCAGCCGGTCGTACATGTTGAACTCCATGGCCACACACCTCGACTGGACGGTGGTCTCACCGTACTGCACGCGCTTCTCGTCGAGCCACATGCTGCGCACCTTCTTACCCTTAGCGTCCTTCATCGGCACGCGGTCGTAGAGGCACCTGTCCAGCATGTTCTGACGCTCCCGTGCGCGGCCCGCGCGCACGAGCTCGGGGTCGAGCACCTCGCCGGTATTGTGGTCCTTGACGTCCTGCGTGCCGATGTTTGGCGTCGCCACGTAGGCCACCGGCGTCACAATGCTCCTGGCATCCGCAAGGGACGGCTGGCCGCACACATGCAGAGCGCCGATCACGCGCCTCCTCGAGGATGCGGGCCCGCCTGCATCGGCGCCACCACCCTCGAAGAGCTCGACCTTCTCCTGGAAGCTCAGGTCCTCCCGCTCGCGCTTCGTCGCGATGCTCGCTGCCTCCATCTCCGCCTCAACGGTGGGGTCAGGGGCCTCCGGAGCCGACACTGGTGGAGCGGCAGGGGCCGCATCCTCCGGCGGAGCCGCCATCTCGACGTCGGGAGCGGCTCTGGCAGGTGCGGGGGGCCCTGGAGGGGCTGCGAGCTGGGGTCCAGATACCGCCGGCTGCGGTGCCTCTGCGGGAGGCGACGGCGCTGCGGCACTACTGCCCGCTAGTGCCTCATCCTCCTTCCCCCAGATCGCCAGGAAACGGGCCTTGCAGGCGTCGCTGTGTCCCGTCGTGCGCCCCAGGCAGCCGGGGCACTCGGGCGTGAGGCCGTACTTGTCGAGGTAAGCCATCGTGATGTACCGCTTCGGTCGGGCTGCCGGGGTCTGGGCGCCCAGACGCGGAAGCCACGGGGTGCAGAGCACCTTAACCGCATGCCGATGATAATAAAGGGACCCCCCCCCTTCAGTGTTTAGAGTTGATTATCGTCGCCCTATACAAAATTCAAATTGGGCGGCGAGCGCTGAGGCCGAACTTCATTATCACTTCGAAACGCTATGTTGAGATAGCAACATCAAGCGATGTTGATATAGCAACATCAAGCGAAGCGATCACACTTTTTCAGGATGTGCCAAGCGAAACCAATAATTTTGGGAGGCAGACTCAAACGAAACGAGCAATGTTCTTATTATTATTATACTTTCCTCTTCTTTTATATTTCTATCTGTCCTCACGCTCGCCTGAACTTTTTTATCCCTGGGGTTGATTATCCATGGAAAATGAAGCACATGAGCTACCCTACACGAGCACTTAAAAAAAAAAAAAAAAAACAATTTTCATAAAGCGTTTGTAAATTAAAATTGATAGATTTGGAACTTTGGATTTTTCCTTTCTTCGTCCTCTTATTCTCCTCTTATTATTATTTCTTATTATTCTTCTACTGTATTATTCTTCTTTTATATTTCTCTCTGTCCCCACGCTCGCCTGAACTTTTTTATCTCTGGGGTTGATTATCCATGGAAATTGAGGCACATGAGCTACCCTACACGAGCACTTACAAAAAAAACAATTTTCATGAGAGAGATAAGCCATTGGTGAAGATATTTCTATGAAAACTAAACGCCAAGGATGTCTCAAAACGTGCTCGGCTTGGTCTCCTCTTGATCATCTCTTACTTCGAGATTATGCTGAGGTCTGCTGGGCTACTTTTATTATCTCTCCCTGAACCCCGAACTTTATTATCCCCTAGTGTTTATTCTCACGGGCATGAGGTTATCGAGCATCTTCTTGTTCCACCGCTTGCCCTGGGCCTTGCGGCGGACAGACCTGGCCAGGCGCGCCTCGTTGCCCAGCACGATGATGTGCTCGTCGGTCTTCCAGCTCTTGCCCAACCAGATGCACGTGGTCCAGCGCTCGCCCAAGGACGAGAGACGGGAGGCATCGGGAGTCCGGTACCACAGGCACTCCCCGAAGAGGGCAATCTTGCCGTTGTATGGCCGGCCCTTCAACCTCTCGTAGCCCGTCCGGCCGTCCGCGCGCACACGGTGCATGCATATGCACCAGCCGCAGTGCCGCACAAGCCAGGGCACCAGCGGGTGACCAGCGTGCAGCTCGACCTTCGCCACGTCCCTCAGGTACAAGACGATCGTCCTCAGCAAGTTCTTCACCTCCTTGTTCATGTTCTCGACGGCGCCCATGGACTCAGGCGAGTACCGGGGCTTCATCTCCAAAACTGTGGGATCCGCACGCCCGGTGCGGATATCCTCCGCCAGGGCCTTGATGGAGGGCTCGCCGTCGACCCTCAAAACGATGGCATTCCTACTCCAGTACCCGAGGTACTCAATGACGCTGCGGATCGCGTACTCGATAGGGCCCTTCTCGTCCACCACCAGCGCCAACACCATCCCGAGCTCCTGGTCGTATACGGTCATGATCGTCATCATGTCGAACGGGGGGTCGGTCACGAACGTGTAGTCCATCATCACAATCGGCTTCAAAGGCATCGTAACGGGCATGCGCGTCCGATGGTGAGGATCGTCAGGGGCAGCAGCCCGCGTGCAATAACTGCACCATGTCCTAGACGGAATGTGGGTCAAGTAGTGCTCCTCCTTCTCGTGATCTGACGGGCCGATGGGGACCTTCACGGATCTGTGGGGCCTCGCCTCCTCAGAGGCGTCCAGGGGGGCCGGAATGCGTCGCAACGCCTCCCTGGGGGCCGCCGGGGGCACAGGGGCCTCTGCAGGTACTGCGTCCGCCGCCGCGGGGCCTACCGCAGGCGCGGGCTGCACCTCCTCCGCAGTCGCGGGCTCAGCCGCAGACGCGGGCTCTCCTACTTCGATGGCCGTTGGGACGCGTGCTGCACGGATCCCCCGGGCCTGCCGCCGCAGCCTCAACCACGGCACATCCGACTGCATGACGAGGTCGACGCAGCCTCCACTAGCCGTGTGGAGCATCTCACGCTCCGGCGCGAGGACGACAGTCGCCCCTCCGCGTCGCAGAGCGGAGGCCGAGAGGATCAGGCAGTTCACGTTCGTCACGTTCCACGTGATAGCCAGCTCCTCCCCGTTGTCCAACACGTAGGTGATGTTCTTGGTGCCGTAGTTGATGATGGGCTCACTCGTGGCACTCACCATGGGACGAAGATCCCTACGAGGAGGTAGCATGGGGACATCAGGAGCATAGTCAACAGGGCACGCCACAGCCCCCGACAGCGAGTCCAGCAGGGCGAGTTCGACGCCACCATGGCCCACCGCAGCAATCATGCCGGCAGGCTGGATCATGTTGACCGTCAGTGGATCGTCCACGGCTCGTCCGGAGACGAGCTGGACGCTGCGCCGGAGCCCTGAGGAAGAACTGCCGGTGGTACGGGTAGAGCCCGCGGCACGGGGCCTAGACCCATGACGACGGTGCCTGCGGGGTGAACGGAGTGGATGCCGTGCGCCGGAGGCGCTCCCCCCTGGCCTGGGTACCAAATGGGGTGGAAGAGCGTCGGGTACGCCGCGTTCATCGGCATCGGCACGCCCGGCGAGGGCAGTGCCAGTTGCGTGCTGGCGCTGCTGCTTCCTGCTGCCCCTGCTGCTGCTGCTCCTCCTGCTCCTCCTCGGGCCTCCTCTGTCACGCTGCGGGCCCCTGCTCCTGGTAGTGGCTTGCCGCTCGAGTCCACCTTCCCGGCCTTGATGTCGGCCTTGAGTTTCCTGCAGTCCTGTTTGATGTGATTGGGCTTCCCGCAGTAGTGGCAGTCCTTGCCCGCATTGGGGTTGGCGTTGTCCTTGCTCTTGGCTTTGCCTTTGGAGTCCTTTCCTTTTCCCTTGGGGTCCTTCCCCTTGCCCTTGGAGGTCTTGCCCTTGCCGTCCTTGACGGCTCCGATCACCATAGGGGTCGTCGACGTCCTGGGACCACGTCCGCTGGGCCACGGCGAAGTTCAGGATCTCCGCTCGCAGCTGCTGGTACGTGTCCAACCTCGCGGCGTTGAGCTCGAGGTGATCCCGGACCTTCACGTTCAGCATCCCGCCGATGAGCACGGAGATCTTCACGTCCTGGTCCAAGACTTTGCCGCTCTGTTCCTCGTAGCGCCGTACGTCCCTCTCGAAGCTCTCGATCTCCACCGCCAGGTCGCTGTTGGGGTCCTTTCCGAACTCCCTCCGCAGGAGGGCGTGGAGGACCGCCCCGTGACGGACTCGCACGTCGGGCTCGTACTCCCAGCAAAGGCGCCTCCAGGCCTCCGCGCCGTTGCCCTGCTCCACGTTGCCGATCAGGCGCTGGGCGTCGTCCGTGGTGAGCATCACCAGCATGTAGTACAGCTGGCGGCTCAGGGTGAGCGTGACCTCGTCCAGATCGTGAGCGTCCACGACCTGGCCGCCCATCGCCTCCGCACGGCGGAAGAGCTCCGCCATGTTGGCGTGCGCGGCGCAGGCGAACGCTTCGAAGACGAAGCGGAAGTGCCTCCACGCCTCGCGCCGGCCCGAGAAGCTCGACGGCTTCCCGAACGTCCGTGTGTCCACGGTCGCGCCGCCAAGGTGCTCCGCGAGCGCACGCTGCGGCGCTACGGGAGGCGCCGCCCGAAGCTGTCCGAGCTCGGCCTGCGCCGCTTGCAGGCCCTGCTCCGCGGCCTGCCCGCGCTGCTGCTGCCGCTGGAGCTCCTGGACCAGCTCCTGCTGCCTGGCCTTCATGGCCTGCAGCCGCTGGGCCAACTCCTCCATCGTTCCGGCAAGCACGTCGCTCTCGAGCGCCGATGGAGCGCCCGCCGCGCTTGCCGGGCATGCACTGCCGCAGACCGCGGGGCTGCCGCAGGTCGCGGAGGCGACCAGGCGCGGGGCTACCGCTGCCTAGTGGCCGTCCCAGGCGCGGAGCTGCCCGCTGCCTAGGTGGAGCCGCGGATTAAAACCGCCAGCTCCGCTACCATGCGCGAGTACGAAACTCGCGGGAGTGATCGCAGATGGGGAGGAAAGACTGGGGGCGCTCTATTCCTCCACGCGCGGATGCGTGAGCCAAGACGGTCGCGGGACGGGTTTCGCCGTCACGCCGCAACCGCTGCTACACACTGCACAACATGCTATGCACAGACTTGCATCATGCTTCAGTCTACTACTATTCTAAGCTATGTAGTTCACCAAGAACCCATACACACATTCACAAACGCATGTGTATATATAAATACATATATATGTGTATGTATGTATGTATGTATGTATGTATGTATGTATGTATGTATGTATGTATGTATGTATGTATGTATGTATGTATGTATGTATATATGTATTTGGACGTGTCGTTGTATATTTGTGTGTTCATGGATATATATATATATATATATATATATAAGTACACACTGCTATACATATGTATATACATGTGTATGTGTACCCTCCCCTGTGTGCAAATTGTGTATATATATATGTGAATACGTACACCTAGAATGCGAACGGATTTCACACATGAGGGTATTTCATGGGTCGATTGGTCAGGGGGCAGGACTGTAGCAAACAAATGTTCCTGGCGAGTGGCCCAGCCAGATGCAGTTGTGAGTACCGCGTGTTTGGCACCACTTTTGGTGGAGCTCCCTATGCGGCCACGAAGCGTGTGAGGTGTGTGCCCAAATCAACGGGGAACCGCGTGTGGACCGTGCCACTGGGGCCTTCGGTGGAGCTCGCAATGGGGCCAAGAAACGTGTGAGGGGTGTCCCAAAATGGGCAGGAAGCCGCATGCGAACTTTGCCGCTGGGGCTGTAGGTGGAGCAAGCTGATTATTAGGCCACGAAGCGTGTCAGGGATGCGCCGAAATTGATGGCGCGGACGTCTGTGGACGGTGCCAGTGGGGCCTTGGATGGAGCTGCCTATGGGGCCACGAAACGTGTGAGGGGTGTGCCGAAATTGGTGGCACGGACGCATGGGGACGGTGTTTGTGGGGCTTTGGGTGGAGCTGCTCATGGGGCCACGAAACGTGTGAGAGGTGTGCCGACATGGATGGCGCGGACGCATGTGGACGGTGCCACTGGGGCCTCGGGTGGAGCTCTTCATGTGGCCACGAAGCGTGTGAGGGTTGTGCCGGAATTGGTGGTTCGGACGCCTGTGGACGATGCCAGTGGGGCTTTGGGTGGAGCTGCCTATGGGTCCACGAGACGTGTGAGGGTTGCGCCGGAATTGGTGGCGCAGACGCATGTGGACGGTGCCGTTGAGGCTTTCGGTGGGGGGTCGCTTTGGCCGCCATGTGGCCGCCCTCGCCGACTCGTCGCCGCCCGTCGCCGCCCGTCGCCTGGGCCTGCGGGCCGCTCTGAGCGCCATGTGGCCTCCGTCGCCGCCTCGTCGCCGCCCGCCGCCTCGTCGCCGCCCGATGCGCATTGCTTCGCAGCGTGTTGCATTGCTGCGCACTGCGTTGCATTGCTTTGCATTGCTTGGTGTTGCGTGGCACTGCTGTGCATTGCTTTGCGTTACGTTGCACTGCCTTGTGCCATTACGTTGCAATCGCATTGTGTTGCAATCGCATTGCATTGCACTGATCTGCATTGATTTGCATTGTTCTGGATTGCTGTGCAGTATGTTGCATTGCTCTGGATTTGTATGTTGTACTGCATTGCGTGACATTGCGTTGAATTGATTTGCATTGTTTGACATTTGTTGGTATCGCGTTGCATGGCCCTGATGTTGGTTGCATTGTCTTGCGGTGCGTTACAGCGATTTGCCTGATTGCGCATTGCTTTTCATTGAAGGACATTGTTTTATTCGCGTTGCTGTGCACTGGTTTACATTGACTTGCATTGTTTTGCACTACTTTGCGTTGCTCTGCATTGCTTGATTTGCACTGATTTGCATTGCTTGTCACCGCTTCGCATAGCGGTGTATTGCTTTGCATTGCGGTGCTTTGCATTGCTTCACATTGTTTAGCATTGCCTCGCGTTGCGTTCGTTGCATTGAGTTGCGTCGCATTACATTGAATTGCATCGCAGCATGGTGCTTTAAATTGTATTGCATTTCTTCGCATCGCATAACGTTGCGTTGCATCGCATTACATTGCTCAGCACTGCTTCGGATTGTATTGTTTTGAATTGCTTCGCTCCGCATAGAGTGCGAGAAGCCACTGTTTGGGGTCCGCGCTGGCTAACATATACACGGGCATGTATGTATACACATACATACATACATACATACATACATACATACATACATACATACATACATACACACATACATATATATATATATATAAATATGTATACATACATACATACATGCATACATGCATGCATGCATGCATACATACATACATACATACATACAAACATATATGTGTATATCGAAGGTTGGGTGGCGAGTCCGACGTGAAACGGAGACCCCTCCTTACCGGGAAATCGATTTCGGTTTCGGGTTCGTGTCGTGCGTGCCGTGCGTGCGTGCGTGCGGGCGAGGCGAGGCTGCGTGGGCGGGCGAGAGGAAATCCTCCTGTGGCTGGGCCGCGGCCGGACCAAATGATTCTCCTCCGGCGGCCGGTGGCCCGCGGTGTCCCGCCCGTGTCCCGCTGGTGTCCCGAAATCCTCCTGTGGCTGGGCCGCGGCCGGACCAAATGATTCTCATCCGGCGACCGGTGGCCCGCGGTGTCCCGCCGGTGTCCCATTGGTGTCACGAAATCTTCTTGCGGCTGGACCTGCAACCAAGGCAGCATCAGGTGGCACCGCGAGCAGTCACTGTGGCACCGCAGCGCGCACGTTCGACCACGCCGACCTAGCGCTGAGGTGAGGTTCGCGCGATTGATAAGCGCACGCGGGAACAGCGCTTCACGACAATGTCGAGTGCGCTTCGCCAACATCACCACATCACATCACGCTCACGTGCACAATCACACTACTCACTAGACTCCGCCCCACAGGCATCGTCAGAACAACAATCGCCACTTTTGCCCACTGTTGCCCCCCAACCTCCTTATCACCCGCAGGGTGGTCGCATAGGTATATATGTATGTGTGCATGTGTATACATTACAAGAACGAGTGAATGAACACATTAAAATAAACAGATATCTCATGGCCTTCGGCCCATCCCACCACCGTGTTTGGGGTGTGGGCCATAGCCCTCTAAGATGTTCGTTGGGATGTCGCGGGAGGACCCTCGGGGGCCTCGTGGAGGCAGCTTTGAAACCTCTTGGGGGGCGTTTGGGGGCCTCTTGGGGCGTCTTGGGGGCCTCCTGAGGACCTCCTGGAGCCTTTTGGGGCTTCTTGGGGCCTCCTGGGGGGCATCTTGTGATTGAAAGCTCGAATTGTCGGTTCGGGCTCCCGCTGTCCTTGGGTTTTTTTGGGCCGTGTCGGGCGCCTGTTGGGCCCTCTTGGGGCGTCTTGGGGCCTTCTTTGGGGGCCGGTCTTGGAGGCCTTTTGGGACGTCTTGGAACGTCAGAGGCTCGAAAAGTGTAGTTTCGATGTGCGCACACATTGCCGCCTGCCCAGGCAGGGCAGAGGGCAGAGGGCACAGGCAGAGGGCATTCATGCAGGGCAGAAGGCAGGGCAGAGGGCAGAGGGCAGGGCAGCACAGGGCAGCGGGCACTCATGCAGGGCAGGGCAGATGGCGGTCCCCCCAGGTCCGACCCGCACCGGCGGCGGCCGCCGCGCCCCCCGCCGCGCCGGCACCGTCGGCTGCCGTTCCTGGCGGCGCCGGCGCCGCGAAGGGGAAGGCCCACTGATCCTCCTCTGATCCTCCTCCTCCCCCTCCCCCTCCTCCTCCTCCTCCTCCTCCTCCTCCTCCTCCTCCTCCTCCCTCCTCTCCTCCTCCTTCCTCCTCCTCCTCCTCCTCCTCCTCCTCCTCCTCCTCCTCCTCCTCCTCCTCCTCCCCCTCCTCCTCCTCCTCCTCCTCCTCCTCCTCCTCTCCTCCCTCCTCCTCCTCCTCCTCCTCCTCCTCCCTCCTCCTCCTCCTCCTCCTCCCCTCCTCCTCCTCCTCCTCCTCCTCCTCTCCTCCTCCTCCTCCTCCTCCTCCTCCTCCTCCTCCTCCTCCTCCTCCTCGGGCAGCGCCTGCAGATGGGGCGGTCCTCCGAGGCCCGACGGGGCACCGACAGGGGGCCGTTGTCGGCTGCACTCAGGAGCAACCTTTTGGGGAGGGGCTCAGGGCGGGAGAGGCGTCGACCTCCGACCGCCCATGGATAGCCGGCAGGGGCCCGATAGCACATCCCGCCCAGGCACGTGCGGAGTCGCCATCGGGGGCCCATCGGCGATCGATCTCCGGTTCCACGCGATGTTCCCCCCTGAGCTGGTCCCCCCCCGATCGTTGCCCCTAGAGCACGCAAGAGTTTCCTTTGGCCGGAGGATGGGAGGATAGGAGGATAGGAGGAGGAGGAGGAGGAGGAGGAGGAGGAGGAGGAGGACCCCAGGGGTGAGGCGTTCCAGCAGGCCGGGCCTCGCCTTCGAGGACCGACGGAGCGGCCCTCTCTTCCTCGGCGCAGGGCGGCGGAGGGTGGAAGAGTTTCCTTTGGCCGGAGTGGGCCTTTGGCACGTGGCCTCCGGGGGGCGCGGGGAGGCCCAACTCGAGCACGCTGGCCGCCGGCGCCGCACCGCAGGCCACGATCGGGGAGCCGCGCAGCAGAGGTCACCCTTGCCCAGGGCCACGTTGTCGCGCAGCCAAGGTTGGTCAAAAAGGAGAGAACGACATTCAGGAGGGAAAGAAACACACACACACACAATTAATCGCCCAGTCCCCAGAAAATATGGGAAACTATGGGAAGTGGGGGGAAGACAAAAGCCAAGGAAATATGGGAAAAGATGGGGAATCTTTTCATGTGTGTGTATTTATTTGTGTGTCCCAGGGCCCCTTCAGACATTAGCATAAATTGTTGGAGGCCCGCGCAGATTTACTGGATCGGCGTTGCGCCCCCCGCGGCGCCTCCGGCGCCGTTCCTGGCGCGCTCCGCTCGCCAGGAAGGGGGGTCCAGCGCCAATCTTAGAAATCCGCGCAGACCGAAGGCTCAGTTACGTTTATGCACCAGGCACTGGTCCGCCAACGGTCAGGGCAGGGAGGTCCACCGAGCCAGAGTACGTCACACTGAAGAAGGACGTCAGGCATGAGAGGGGTCTCGTTTTCGGCGTCTCGGTCGGGGCCCTCCCCAGGCCCGCAGGCCATCAAGAAACGGCTCAGGACGGAGAGCTGGCCCAGGGGACAGCCTCAAGGTCCGGCACGTTTTTTGCTTGTTCCCCTCAGGAACCCTCTCTCTCTCGTGCTGTGCGGATGGAGTCGGAGATTCGCGCCGCATCGGCGATGCGCCGCGATCCAGAGCCCCGCTGTCCTCATCCTCACTTCGCCGATGCATCGGCGATGCGCGGCCGCGCCGCGGACGGTGCAGCGCCCAGTCGGCTCGGTCCGCTCGGCCCTGGCGCCGGGTGCCGCACTGGTCTGCTTCCTTCCCCGGCCGTGTCCAGCAGATCCGGGTTTTGGCCGGCTTCGGCTTCGCTGCTGGTTCGGTCGGCTTTCGTGGGCGCCGTCGCGCGATCCTCCGACCCTACGCACTCTCTGGCTCCACTCGGGCGACCTCCCACCGAACCCGCGGCCCCCAGTTCCCTCGCCCTGCTGGCCCGCGGAGGGGCGTGCCTGCTTCCGCTGCGAAATTTCTCTTCGTGGGATGGCAGCGCCGTGGTATCTCCGGCGAGAAGCTCCTTGGCATCGCTCGGACGTGCGCATTTTTCCTTCGGCGAGGACAATCCAGGAGCATCCTTGATCATCGAAACCGGGAATGCACGAAACCGAAAAAAAACAAACCGAAAAAAAAACACCGGGAATGGACGTCCGAGCGGTGGCGAGGCTCGGTCCAACGGTTCGTTTCTCTGGAGACGTGAGGGGCTGGCCTCGCCCCCCCAGGGGCGTCCAGCAGCCCGCGCGGTGGTTCTCCGAGTCTCCCGAGCTGCGGGGCCGGAGGCGGGTCTGTTCCTCTTGGCGCCCCTTTTCTGCATGTCTTCGGGAAGGGTTCTCCCTGGCCCTCTTAGAGTCCCTCGGGGGTGGACAGAACCCCCAACAGTGACACGTCGATTAGTGGATTGTCCATTTTCGGTTCTCGAGAGGGCGCCGCGGCCGTTATTTCCCAGGCTCGCGCCCGCCAGGTTTGGGCCTCAGGTCGTTTTCGCTAAACCACGTTTTACTAAAGGGGGGTTCTGTCCATCCCCGATTCTGCATTTCTTCGGGAAGGGTTCTCCCTGGCCCTCTTAGGGTCCCCCGCACTGAGCCCCCTCCACAGTTCCTCGATAGGAATACTGGTCCCCCCTCTCCCCTGACAGCATGCAGCGGTGCCCCCGCCCCCGCGTCTTGTGTTCCCACGCCGGGCTCAAAAGTTGAGATGTCATGTGCTATGTGCTATGCTTCGATCGGGACGTCTCCATTCCTTCAGAAATGGTGTTCCCGCTGGTTTGCTCCCGCCGTTCATAATGGCGCTCCTGCTCCAGCGGGGGGCACATTTCTGGGTCCGATCCTTCGTCGTTGCAATACCCGTCCTTTCCCTTCGTCCGCGTTCTCCTGATGTTCCTGCTCCTGCTGCTCCTCCTCCACCTCCTCCTTCCCTTCCTCCTCCTCCTCCTCCTCCTCCTCCTCCTCCTCCTCCTCCTCCTCCTCCTCCTCCTTCTCCTCATCCTGCTCATCCTCCTTCTCCAGTGTAGAAAAGCCCACCGTCCCGATCGCACAGCAACTGATAGCTCAAATTCTGCAACTGCCACTTGGGCGTCGAGGTCCTCTAGGACGCACCAGCCGGCGGATAGAAAAAGGCTCACCGCTATGGAAAGTGATGGGTGAGAGAGAAAGGATATCAGGTTCAGCGCGAGCGCACCTAGCTTACCCATCTTCCTTTTCACCTCTCCCTGCAGCTCCCATCCGTCCCGTGGCCGTCACAGCGGAATACGGCTAGAGAGACGCCAAGGAGTGGTTCAGGGATTCCCTGCTGTCTCCCATTTGGAAGAGGCTGGCCCACGCCGGCGCCCCCGCGTCCATTCGAGCCTCCCCAAAAAATTTGACAAGCACACAAGACCACTGAACGACACAGCAACCCCACAACGCACGCCAGCATCCACAACAAAGCACGTGACGACCAACGACGAGCACTCCGAGCCCCTCTCCCCTCCCCGAACCCTCCACCTTTCATAACTTGCCATGTGCCTCGCGCAGCACAGCACACGGCACATCCCAGAGGCCACGGCCTCCTCCATCTGGCCTTGGCTAGGCCCAGACGCCTGTCCGCACTGGTGGTCGCTCGCTCGGATCGGAGGCGACGATGTGGGCGAATAGCTCAGGGGAGAGCAGTACACATATCTAGAGCCTCCGGCCGCCCATGTCTTCGGCGAGGCTCCTGGGCGACTGCGTATAACGCCCGCCCTTGGCCTATCCGCCCCCATCGTCCGCCCCGACCAGACCCTGCGGCGGGCGGCGGGAATCCCTTGCGTCGCACTTCTCGGCGGTTGCCCACTTGGGGCCGGCGGCGGCTCGGCGTCTGCGCGGAGCTTCGCCTCGGGCACCTGTCCGCCGCCGGGCGGCACACCCCTCGGGGCCACCCTGCCCCACAGCGACCGCCCTGCCCCGGGTGGCGCGACCGCCACGGCCCTGCTTGGCCTCTTTGCCCCAGGCGCGTTGCCTGCCGCTTCTCGGGCCGCGGGTTGCTTGCCGCTGCTGGAGAGACGCCTCGGGCCTCCCTCCACCGGGCCCGTGCTGGGCGCGCCTTGTGCACAGGCGCCCGGCGCCAGCGGCAGCGCCATCGGCTCGGACCCGCACGGGGCCTGCCCGCCGCTTGGACGGGGAAGCGCCCGGGCGCCGGCGACGACATCTTCAAAGCGGTGCGCCACACTGGATCTGCTGCCCAGAGGGGCCACGCTGGTACCCCCGAGATTGACGCCAGTTGCTGCCCGGCCTGCAGCCTCGGGAGGCGCGAGAGCGGGGCCCGCTGGAGCGAGGGCCCCGCCGGCCCCTCGGGAGGCCGCGCCTTCTTTGTCGCTCTGCTCGGCTGCTGCACGCCTGCGAGAGTGACGGGTGAGGTCCAGTGGTCGCTCGCTCCTCCTCGCTCCTTGAGTAAAAAATTGTGATGAAAAAGGAAGATAAGAAATGCGACAGTGACCCCTAGCCGGAGGGACCTTTGCTGGGTGGCTTCCGGGGGGGCGTTGTGGGGGCAGGGGCAGGCACGAGCGCACAGGCCGCCTGCTGTCGCACCAAAGGCCCTTTCTGCCCAGGGTCACTCTTGCGCGCAGCCGAGCTGGCAGGCTCCCAGCCGCAGCGACCCGCCTGCGGCCGTGCAAGGGGACCCTGCCGGGTGGGCTGGCGGGGCCAGCGGACCCCCGAAGGGAGGTCGACTGCCTCATGGGGGCGCAGAGAAGGGCGGGAAGAGCAGGAGGAGGAGGGTGACGCGGGATGGGGAGGCTGGGGAGGAGGACCAGGAGGAAGAGGATACGGGAGAAGGAGGAGGAGGAGGAGGAGGAGGAGGAGGTGAAGGAGAAGGAGGATGAGGAGGAGGAGAGGAGGAGGAGGAGGAGGAGGAGGAGGAGGAGGGAGGAGGAGGAGGAGGGAGGAATAGGAGGAGGAGGGAGGAGGAGGAGGAGGAGGAAGGAGGACGAGAGAGGAAGGAGGAGGAGGAGGAGGCGGGAAAGAAGAAGGAGGAGGAGGAGGAAGAGGTGGAGGAGCGCCCTCTCACCGCCCGAGCAGGCCGCCAAGAAGAAGGCGTGAGCGTGCCCGAATCAGACGCGCCGGCGCGCATCGGCCACTCAAGCTGATCGGCTGCCCTCTGAGCGCTGCTCGGCTGCTGCCGCTGCCACGACAGGAGGAGGGGGATGAGGAGGCAGGGGACGGGGCGGAGGGGGAGGCAGGAGAGAGGAGATTGGATGGAGGGAGGAGGACGATTGAGGTTGGAGGGAGGGAGGAGGGAGATTGAGGTTGGAGGGAGGAGGGAGATTGATGGTTGGTGGAGCGTGGAGGAGGGAGGTGGAGAGTGGAGGGCAAGGGAGGAGGGGGGGCATGGAAGAACGGAGAATGGAGCAGGAGCGCGACGCCGACGAGCAGCCGCGGGTACTGCTATTGCTGCCGGCGCCGCCTCTCCCACGCTCGCCGCCTTTCTGTCGCTGGTCTCCCCTCGGCCGCGGCACTCCCTCGCCGATGCCGGCGACGCCCGTGGTTGTCTTGGGCGTTCGCCCCCGTGTTCCAGCGAAGCGGCGTGCCCCTTGTGGCGCCTGGCCCACCAGCCGGCCTTGTGGTCCTTGTGGCCCACTCCTTGGCCCTCCTCGGGCGGGGCTCGGATGAGGACAAATCCGCCCCAGAGCGATCCCGACCTCTCTGAGAAGGCCGCGGCGCCCGAGACACCCTCCAGAGCCGCCCGATCTCAGAGGTGCTCGATGCATCCTCACCCGATCTTATCCTCGTGTTGGCCTCGTCTTACTTCCAGCCAGCGCGCCAGCCGTACTCCCCCTCCCCCGCACCTGGCCCACCCCCTCCATGGCCATCACTTGGATTAAGTCGGGCACGTTCCTCCACAGGAGGAACATTCGAAAATAGTTATTGTTTATTTCATGTTTGAAGCAAACAGTCAGGGGACGATGTTCTGATTATATTGAGGAGTATTTGGGGGTTATTTGTTTTAATCACTTTGCTCAATCCGCTGGCCCATTTTCGCGCACCGGGAGGCAGTGTACAGGAGGCTCTTGGGAGTTCTCCGAGGCATTCGGGGACGTCTTAACCTGGAGCCTTTTTGGGGTTCTTGGAGGCCTCTTGGCGGCCTCCTGACCGCCTGTTGGGGGCCTCTTGGGGCCTCTTAGGGACCTCTGGGGACCTCCTGGGGGCTGCTTATGGCCGAGGGCTCGAAATGATGTTTCGTGTTCCCCCTCTGGAGCCTCTCTTGGGGCCTTCTTGGGCCGTCTTGGAGTCGTCTTGGGCGGTCCTGGAGCCCTCTTGGGCCGTCCTGGGGCTCTCTTGGGGCCGTCTTGAGGCGTCGGGAAGCCGAAAAGGGGGAAACGCCCAAATCTGTCCAAGACCTAAGGAAAATCAATTAATGTTACTTCTTGGGGCCCTCTTGTGAGTGCTTTTGGAAGCCTCCTGGGGTGTCTGGGGGCAATCTTGGGCATCTTGGAGCGATCTTGTGGATCTCTTGTTCTATCTTGGGGGCCTCTTGGCCCTTCTTGGGCCTTTCTGGAGGGCCTCGAGGGCGGCGCCCACCCGACCCGACCCGGCCGGGGATCTCTGACC
This sequence comes from Prorocentrum cordatum, assembly GCA_963575745.1. Taxonomy (NCBI): domain Eukaryota; class Dinophyceae; order Prorocentrales; family Prorocentraceae; genus Prorocentrum; species Prorocentrum cordatum. Next base: position 74,272 of record CAUYUJ010019103.1, read on the forward strand.
CGAACAGGCCGGGGACCGCCCGGGGTTCTTTTCGTCCGGGGACCCCCTAGGCCCTAGGGGGTTCTTTGCCTGGCGCGTGAATCATGCCATGGCGCGCGCTCGTAGCGGCCGCAGCGGATGCGTCATCCCAAGAACTGGTCGCGCCAAAAGCGGCATGTGGTTGTGCTGTTGCGGAACGTCAGAGATCCAGTTGTGCTTGCAACGCAATTCTCAAACTCGCTTGCGAAACATTTTTTATACATTTCAACATGATGATGTTACAAATCGGGTTCAGACATTTTGCAGACATTTAGGCTGCATGTTGGCTTTGTTCGGATCTAACGGACATTGCCCATTGCGGCCTTAGAGCCCCTAAAGGGGCCCTTTAGGGCCCCAGCGGGGGGCTTCAGGGCCCGAAAAGGGCACCTTTCTTCCCACACCCCATTAATCGCCCCCCGGTCCCTGAATTCGCGCCCGAAGCACCCACGGTCACCCGCGCGATGGCGCGAGGACAGCCACCGCGCCGCGCCGTCCGGGCCGGGGGGCGGCTGCTCTCTTTCTCCAGGGGTCTGGGCCGCGCGAGGGCGCGGGTTTCGGCCGTGCGTGGCGCGGCGCGGGGCGAGGAGTCGGGTGGCCAGGAGCATCCTGCCCCGCGCTGCGGTCGGCGCCACTGGCGCCATCATGGGCATGTGATTTCGGAGTGGTGGGTGGCGGGGGGGTCGCGTGCCCCGCCCCCTACCCTCGCACGCTGGCTCCCAGCGCGACGCCTCATGCCGTCCGAGCCAAGATCTTGGCAGAGGGTTCTGACGGGCTGCACAGCGCCTGCTGGGCGGTCGGCCTTAGCCCGAGCTACCACACTGCTCGAAGGCATTTGGGATCATGTGCTAAAAGGCTGCACCGACCTGTAGTGTGCCCAGGCGCCGATCTCCGCTCCTGCTGCCGAAAGGTACGACCAGGGTGGTGACAGTCAGTTTCAATACCAGCTCTTGCGATCGCTGGTGGCTCTCTGGCTTCACATGGATCAGGTTGGGCACGGGTGGCAAGAGCAGCCGTTGTTCGCTGGAACGCAGACCGTCGATGCATTCGCACAGGTCTTACAACATGGGGGCCGAGCTAAGAACAGACGAACCAAAGCGGGACGGACAGAGACAGGACAAGCCGAGACCAGACGAACCACAACGACGCGCAGCGAGGCGGGACGGAGGAGATGAAGAGGAGTAGGAGGAGGAGGCCGAGGAGGAGGAGGGATATTTAAGGGGAGCAGTAAGAGCAGGGGCAGGGGAGGCAGAAGGAGGAGAAAAGAGCGAAGAGGGATCAGCAGAATGAGCAGGGGGAGGAGAGCGACAGGGAGGAGGAGGAGGAGGAGGAGGAGGAGGAGGAAGAGGAGGAGGAGGAGGAGGAGGAAGAGGAGGCGGAGGAGGAGGAAGAGGAGGCGGAGGAGGAGGGGAGGAGGAGTACGAGGAGAAGGAGGAGAGGGAAGGAGAAGGAAGAGGAAGGGGGGGAGGGGGAGGAGGGGGAGGAGGGGTAGGAGGAGAGGAGGAGAGGAGGAGGAGGAGCGGAGGAGGAGGAGGAGGAGGAGGAGAGGAGTAGGAGAGATGAGGAGAGGAGAGGAGGAGGAGATGAGAGGAGAGGAGAGGAGAGGAGAGGAGAGGAGAGGAGAGGAGAGGAGAGGAGAGGAGAGGAGAGGAGAGGAGAGGAGAGGAGAGGAGAGGAGAGGAGAGAGAGGAGAGGAGAGGAGAGGAGAGGAGAGGGAGAGGAGGAGGAGGAGGAGGAGGAGGAGAGGAGGAAGGAGAGGAGGAGGAGGAGGAGGAGGAGGAGGACGAGGGAGGAGGAGGAGGAGGGGGAGGAGGAAAGAGGAGGAGGAAGGAGGAGGAGGAGGAGGAGGAGGAGGAGGGCCTCAGGCTTCAGATTCCTTTCTGGTGCTGGAGGAGAAGGTGGAGGAGGAAGCGGAACAGGAGGATGGGGATGACGGGAGGAGGAGAAGGAGGGAAGGAGGATGAGGAGGAGCATGAGGATGAGGGGGAGAGCGAGGAGAGGAGGAGGAGAAGGAGGAGGAGGAGGAGGAGGGCGAAGGAGCAGGAGGAGGAAGAGGAGGGCAAAGGAGCAGGATGAGGAGGAGGAGGAGGACGAGGAGGAGAAGGAGGAGGTGGGAAGGAGGGAGGGAGGGAGGATCGCCTGACACTCCTGAGCGGCGACCCGCGCCAAGGCGACTGGACGTGCCCGCAGTGCATGGACCTGCAGTTCGCGAGGAGCTCCGCCGAGCCGCCCTGCCCCCCGCCAGGGGATCCGGCGATGCGGGGGTTGTGCAGGTCGGGCGGGTGGTAAGGGGAGGTGATTTATTTGGGGAGCGAGGAAGAAGGCCCTACATGGGCTCCCATTGGAGCCAAAATATTTCATTGGGGAGCGAAGAAGAGAGCCCGAAAGGGGCCCCTTTGGGAGCCAAAAGAGACCCAAATGAGCCCCGTTGGGGCCAGGTCGGGGGGGTGGTAATGAGGGGTGATTTCGTTGGGGAGCGAAGAAAAGGTGCCCAAAGGGGCTCCTTTTGGAGCCCAGAGAGGCCCTAAAGGGCCCATTTGGGGGCAGTTCCCTTCACCCCACATTCGGGCCGCCCCTCATTACCACCCGCAGGAGCAGGGGGCCCGCCTCCTCTCGTCTTGACAAAGTCACGACGGGACGGGGGGGGGTCACGACAAGGGGGGGGGAGCCGCCCTCTCCTCGTCTTGGCCAAAGCCAGGACGGAAGGGGGGGAGGGGCAGCTTTCGGCCGCAAGGCACTGCCCACCGTGCGCCCCCGCAGCGATCCGGCCTGGCTGCGCCCACTCGGGGCACCTGCCCGAGGCTTGATGCTCCCGCCGGGCTCACCCTGCTGGGGAGGCCCCGCGTTCCTCTCCCCGCTGTCTCACGCTGAGTCGCAGCTTCGCTGTCGTGTGTTACAGTCAAGAGGCAGAGGTGAGCGATTGTTGCGGTGAAAAACAACCAAACAACCAACAAACAAACAAAAAACGTTCCCCTCCCCAGTGGCATCCCCGTGCCCTCCATCCCTGCCCTCAACCCCTCCGCCCTCCTCCCCCGCCCATCCCGTCTCCTCCCCCTTGCCCTCCTCCTGCATACAATTACGTTGCAGCGCTGTGTCGCCCAGGATAAACTTGGGAGATCGGAGGTTTGGGGGTGAGATCGCAGTGGAACGGAGACCCCAACCGGGAAATCGTTTCGTTTCGTTCGTGTCGTGCGTGCGGGCGAGGCGAAGCTGCGTGGGAGCGCGGGAGGAATGAACCCGCCGCTGCTAGGGCGAAGTCAAGACAAATGATTCTCCCCCTCCCGCCCATCCGGCGGTGTCCCGCGGTTTCCCGTGGTGTCCCGTGGTGTCCTGTGGTGTCCGCCGCTGCTAGGGCGAAGTCACGACAAATGATTCTCCCCCTCCCGCCCGTCTGTCCGTCCGTCCGGCGGTGGCTTGCGGTGTCCCGTGGTGTCCGCCGCTGCTAGGGCGAAGTCAAGACAAATGATTATCCCCCGCCCGCCCGTCCGTTCGTCCGTCTGGCGGTGGCTCGCGGTGTCCCGTGGTGTCCTGTGGTGTCCCGTGGTGTCCCGTGGTTTCTTGTTGAGTGAGATCGATATTGAGATCGATACTGAGGTCGATATTGAGATCGATGTGGTACCCCGAGGTGTCCCGTGGTGTCCCAAAAAGTGAGATCGATAGTGAGATCGATAGTGAGATCGACAGGTGTCCCGTGGTGTCCCGTTGAGTGAGATCGATACTGAGATCGATGTGGTGCCCAGGTGTCCCGTGGTGTCCCAAAAAGTGAGATCGATGATGAGATCGATAGGTGTCCCGTGATGTCCCGTGGTGTCCCGTTGAGTGAGATCGATACTGAGATCGATGTGGTGTCCAGTGGTGTCCCGTTAAGTGAGATCGGCAGTGAGATCTATAGTGAGATCGATATTGAGATCGAGAGGTGTCCCGCGGTGTCCCGTGGTGGCCCGTGGTGTTCCGTTGAGTAAGATCGATAGTGAGATCGATATTGAGACCGAGAGGTGTCCCGAGGTGTCCCGTGTCCCGTTGAGTGAGATCGATAGTGAGATCGATTGAGTCAGATGTTGGTTCCCCCCCCCTCCCCCCCCACAACCTCCTAATCACCCGAACGGTGGTCGTATAGGTAGTTTTGCTTCATGTTCGTCGTCCATGTTGCCCATGCTTGCGGTGGGGAGGACTACTTAGGCCATCGATACACCGACATTTCTCTTCCTCTTCATCCCCGGGCAGCGTTGCCAAAAGCCCCGGCTGGCGCAGCCCTGCCCCACCCGGGGCGACCGTTGTTCGGGCCTCGGCCCAGCAAGGGTTGCTCTCAGGAGTCGGTCTTCCGCACACGGGATTGCGCCAGCTCCCAGCTCCCAGCCAAATTTTGCGAGGCCGGGGTGCCATTCTTCCTCCTCCTCTCCTCCGCTCTCCTCCTCCTCCTCCTCCTCATCCCTCCGCCGCCGGCAGCCCTGCATCAGAATACGACCGCTCATCGTACTACTCTCTGACCAGCCACACAACAAGACCGTCCCTCCACCTGCCAGCCCAGCCCCCAGACGCTCCAGTTAAAGAACGTCCTAGCTACGTACACAACCGACCACCCACCCGCCAGCCGCCCGCCCTAGTTCCTCCTCCTCCTCCTAACTACCGCACTCAATCCTCAGCCCTACAGTATAGCAGCACGACTCTCTACTTATTCGCGGGTACCTCACGAACCCGCATGCCTCCCTCCCTCCCCTCCTCTCCTCCTTCTCCTCTCATTCCTCCTCATCATCCTCCTCCTCCTCCTCTCCTCCTCCTCCTCCTCCTCCTCCTCCTCCTCCTCCTCCTCCTCCTCCTCCCGCCCCATCTTCATCCCAGCCGCGGGCCGTGCTGTCTCGCAAGCCCTCCGCCAGGAATATGCAGTGCCGCAAGTGCGGCTCGCCGAAGCCCAACGGGCCCATGGTGGCCCCGGGGTGCACAACGATTCCGCTGCCTTGCCGCTCGCCACCCTCTGCCACGGAGAGAGAGGGCGGGAGGGAGGAAGGCTGGGTGGGCGGGAGGGAGGAAGGAGAGGGAGGGGGAACGGGATAGAAGAGGAGGAGGAGGAAGAAGAGGAGGAGGAGGAGGAGGAGATTGAGCAGGAGTAGGAGCAGGAGCAAGGATCAGGAGCAGTCGAGGGGGATGGGGAGGAGGGGGATGGGGAGGAGCAGCAGCGCCGGAGGAGGAAGAGGAGGAGGAGGAGGACTTGGACGGGAGGATTTGGAGGAGGAGAAGGCGGAGGAGGAGGAGGAGGAGGAGGCGCTGGAGGCGGAGGACGAAAAGGGGGAGGGGGAGGGGGAGAAGGGGGAGGAGGACAAGAGGAAGAAGGAGGAGGAGGAGGAGAAAGGTAGGAGGAGAAGGAGGAGGACGACGAGGAGGAGGACGAGGATCTCCCTCCTCTCCTGCCCCATCCTTCTTCCTGATTCCCCAAGCAGCGCTCTCATTGTAAGGATTCTCTCATTTCTTTTCCAAGGTTCTGGGCCGACGGGCCGCTCTGGCCGCCACGTGGCCGCCGTCGCCGCCCGCGGCCTCCCTCTGCCGCCCGCTTCTTGCGGAACCTCCTATTTTTGTTTTGCAGTGCTTGGTGTCGACCTGCATTGGTTTGCATTGCTGCGCACTGCTTTGAATTGCTTGGGTCCTCCTCCTCCTCGTCCTCCTCCTCCTGGTCCTCCTCCTCCTCGCCCTCCTCCTCCTCCTCCCCCCCTCCAACTTATGGTGGTGGCGGTGGTGGAAGACGGGCCCATCAGGAAGCGCACAAGCGCGTCGACGAAGGGCTTGCAGTGTACAGCATTGTTTCGGAGTGATTGGCATCTCGTGGCACTGCTCTGCATGGCGTTGCATCGATCGCGCCGCTGTGCACCACACAGACTGCACCACGACACTTGCACCACCTAGATTACGTACGCCACATTGGTTGCACCATCTACACTGCACCGCGCAGATTGCAAGACACTTCTGTTTTAGGTCAACGCCTGTTCAAATCAAGCTACTCCTCAGTGTCGCAAAACCAGACGTGTCGTTGGGGTAGGCCAGGCGTTTCGCCTGACATGTCTTCACAGCTTCCTGCATCGACGCTCGAAGCATTTCTCGATTACACAGTTAGAGCGCAGGTGGTGTTCAAAATAGGGTTCACGCATTGGCGCCGCCCACACTCGTCTTTAAAAAGTCACGGTTTCACGGATGAGGGGCGGTTCCTTTTCTAGATGGGGTTCTCGCTTGAGATGTATTGACATACCGGTGGCAAACATACAAACGTGTACAACAGATAGTCGGATGGAGGGCAGTTCTTGTTTCACACAGGTTTTTGTACGATCTCACATTTTACAAGGAGCATAGAGTTGTGCATCAACTACACGGATGGAGGGTGGCTATTTTTCAGAATGGGGATCTCTGTTGGTAGCTCCCCACACTGTCGCACCACCAGACGCACACACTTGCGCAGCAGTTGCACGCATGCGGGGCAGTCCCGTTTCAGAGCGGGGATGTCGTTACAGTGGAGGTCAGTCCACAAGAAATTTTCCACAAGAAACCCAACCCTGAGACCCCAGGACGTCCAGCGAGTCTTGGTGTCGGAACGCTACGCCCTTCCATCGCAAAACCATCGAAATCTCAGAAACCCATGGCACCCTGGGGGCAAGCAGGGTGTTTCTTGGCATGGCCCCAGCTGTAGACTTAGGTCGGGCCTGTCCCCCCACAGGGGGATTTGGAACGAAAAATGAAACATACCTTAAAGATGCTCCAGAAACTGGCAAAGGTGGTCAAATCATCGTCCCCTGATTATTCTTTGACTATTTTTGAAAGTCCTCCCTGTGGAGGGGCAGGCCCGACTGAACTGCAGACACCTCCTCAAGACGAGGCCACCACGCTCTGTCGCACGCCGTGAAGAGCTCGAAGGGCGGAGGGCAGCGCCTGCTCGGAGCAGAGCCCTCGCCTGCGGAACTGCGGGCCCACGGGGGCGGTCGTCGTCTTGCGGAGGCGCCCCGCGCAGTGGGAGCGCCGGGCGATCGCAGACGCGGATCAGGGGGGCGCGGACAGGGGAACGAAGAATGACATACACACAAAAACTCGGAGGTCCGCGCGGATTTCTCGGATCCGCGCTGGGGCCCCCTGGCGGCGCCTCCGGCGCCGCCCCTGGCGCGCTCCGCGCGCCAGGGAGGGGGGTCCAGCGCCGATCCGAGAAATCCGCGCGGGCCTCCGAGTTTTTATGTTTACTTCATTTTTCGTTCCCCTGGTGGATTAGCGACGGGTCCCTTTTCCATTGGGAAATCACGGAGCTCCGCCGCCGAGCGGGGCGGCACTGGCAGCACTCTGGGGAGGGCACCGCCCCCGATCCATGGATTTGGCGACCGCGTGCCAGACCCATGGATCGCTAATCCATGTTTGCGCGCCCCCGAAAGAGGATGGTTGCAGGGACTCGTGAGGAGGGGACTTGGGACGAGAGGGTGGTTTGCAGCGTCGGAGAGGCACGTTGGGTTCGCCCTGGCCATCATCATCATCATCATCATCATCATCATCATCATCATCATCATCATCATCATCATCATCATCATCATCATCATCATCATCATCATCATCATCATCCGCCCCCCCCTCCCATCCAGTCCTAATCCTCCTCCAGTGTTCCTCCCTCCTCTCCTCCTGACCCTCATCATTACCATCCCTTATCATCATCCCTCCATCCCTTGTCCCTCGACCTCGTCCATTTCGGCCTCCCCCTCCGCATCGACTACCTCCTCCTGGCCCTACTTGTCACTATTCCCCTCCAAGTTGCTCCTCCCTCTCCTCCATACGAAAGTAGAAGTAACGCTGCGAGTGTACCGGCAAGCATTCTGGAGTGCAGCGCTTCGGCGAGAGGCGTTGCCCAATATTTGTGCATGCTAGTTCTGTCCACGCACTGTTCGGCGCATGACTTGCGATGCGATGCCCCTCCTCCTTCTCACCATCATATAGCGCCTCATCATTCCTACCCCTCCTCATCCTCCATCCTTCCCTTCTCGTTCTTCCTTACCATCACCACCACCACCATCAACACTATCCGATTTCACCTCCTCAACCACATCATCCTCAAATGTTCGTCATCATCGGCTTCATCCTCCTCCGCACTATCATCCAGCACTTTCTTCTCTTGCCCCTCCATCCGGCCCCGCTCCTCAGCCTTTTGATCATCATTTTCCCCTCTCCCCCTCATTCGCCCCCCCTCTTTTGCATTCCTCC
>CAUYUJ010019103.1:87500-92500 GCA_963575745.1 Prorocentrum cordatum
AATCATCAACTCGAAAAACCATTGATTCATGCAAATCGTAATGGAAGTATAGATATCGGTCCGAGTCGGAGTAAAGTGTCGGAGATACAAAATCAAAATCATCTGAAAGGTTGCTGATCATCTCGTCATAAATTGCTTCCATACTTTGCTTGTAAGTTCCGTCGGGTAGTCGTTCGCATAGATTGACAATCTTGGGGATGTCAAGGTGGTCAATCGTCTCCTGGTATAAGACTCTGGTATCCCCATCTGGGTCGTCGCTGTATTCCAGAGTTCTGTCAGTAGAAGTCGAGGGTTGCTCTCCTGCTGGTACTTCATCTTTACGAATGGGAAGTACAGGTGGTTCTGTCGTATCCGCTGGAGCTGGCTGTGTCGAGGACGTACCCGGCGTAGCCGCTGGCAAGTCCGTTGACGATGAAGAAGCTCCTGGTTGATATCTCCCCGTAGAAGTCGTCGGTGGTCGTGGTGGTGACTCAGGCTGCCAAGGAGAGGGCCATGGATATGGCGATGATGATCTTCCTCGCTTCTGAGGTGGTGACTGTGTCGCGTCTGGAGGATCAACTGCTTTCTGCTTCTCCGCTGTGCTTGCCTTGGACTTGTCCAAGTCGAGAGGAATGTAGGGTAACTTGTCAGGAGTAGCTGGAGTCTGCAGTGAATCCTCTGATCCATGTGTGTCTCGGTGCTGTGGTTGCAACGAAGGTGGACCCATAGGTGCCTCTCGAGAGATACGTCGAGGTGCTGGTCCAGGTGCTGGAGGTAGGTCGTGATCATGTCCATGAGCTGGTATCTCCTCCATGTCGTCGTCGCTGTCGATGGTCTGGTCGCCTGGGACGTTGAGCTGCGGCGTGCCTGCCGTAGCTGGTGCCGTCGAGGGTTGACCATGCGATGGCTGATCTGGTGGTCGTCCAGGCTCTTGTGGAGGTATAGCATTTGACCGAAAAGGTGGAACTGGTGGTGCCCGAGCTGGCGGTGCTGGTGGATCCCGCGGCGGCTGCTGATCCGGAATAACAATGTCAGAGAGGTCGCCAGGCCAGTCAATCATGCTGATGTCACTCCAGTCCAGCTCTGGTGGATCGAAATGCTTGTCCAGATCCTCGCAATGGTCATAGCTGTAGAGCATCATTGTGCTGTAGTTGGTAGATTGCTCGGCTGTATAGCGAAGAGCTATGTCTGGACGTCGTACACGAATATTGTAGTCAGCTCGGTCCTCTCGTCGCCAGCGTAGCAGTAGAGCCCACTGTGCATATTCAATCTGAGGAAGTCGACGTACTTGTGAGCCGCACAAGATACCATGCACAGGCTTGAACGTATCGCTGAATATCTTGATGCCCAGGGCCAAAGGCTTGCATGAATCGCAAGCTTCTTCACTGGGAACATATACTGCTCTTGCTGCCATACCAAGCCAAACCAATATATCTTAGTGGGCGTAGATCCATCAACTAAATCCATCAGGTCGTACAGCGTCTCCGAAGGAACCAAAACTCCATCGGCATATATCTGATATGGTGTCAGAAAGGTAGCCGCTGCCTTGACCATCGTAGGGTTGACCAGGTCGTAGTGTATGTATAAGCTGCTCGTGTCATTTTTCTTGTTGAGCTCCATGATGTAGTGCTCAATAAGAACATGTCGCCGAAGATGTCGTAGAGGAATGATAAGCGGCTGGCCCTGGTGCTTGACTATTGCCGATCCTGCGCGTCGCTCCAGGCTGATGACTTCCGCTGGTCCTCGCCATCCGCATTCGTCTTTCCGTGCTGGTTCTCGCCAAATATCACATATCGTTCCTGGAACGAGTAGCTCCGGCTCGTGCTGGTGCTGAGTTATCTTGGATGCCTGAGCTAATCGATCTTGAATAACTGACTGTACGATAGCCTGTCGAGCCAGTAGTCTTGCGCGTGACATAGACTCCACGTAGTCAGGACGCTTCTCAAGGGCGCCCGTCATGGATGTGATGGTCTCGCTGTCGATCGCAATCGTCCTCGGTAGCTGTCCAGTCAAGGCCAACTGTGGAGTGCTGCCGCCATAGTTGAGAGTACAGTTGTGGCCGGCGCAACACTCGTAGCAGATGTCGGAGTAACTGAGGTCCAATCCTTCTGCTTGACTTGACTGCTTGAGCTTGAGCATAGAAAGCTTAAGAAGAGCTAGATGCCTTTCGACAAGTCCTTTGGTGGTAGCTCCTCCTTTGCCAATAGCCAGTCTGTTGATCTCGAGTCGATCACATAGTTTGGTGGCTTCGTGTCCCATGAGACCTCCTTCTTGATCAGTGAGAAGGTTCTGCATCGCTCCCCAAATGCGTATCCAAAGGTAGTTGAGCGCCTTCACCAATACTGGACCTGTCTTGTTGATGAGATGGTCTCCGGTCTTCCACTTAGTAGCTTCATCAATTAGAATCATGAACGTTTCATCCCAGAGGAAGAACAAATCGTGCTGTACCATCTCGTTGAACACTGTAGCCAGAAACGATTTAATCTGAGGTCGTACGTGTCGTTTAGCCCATTGCTGACAAACTTCACAAGCCTTGCAAATCTCCATGCCCTGTAGAACGATAGCCTGAGGTAATAGCATGGCTTGCAGCAACTTCATCATGTCCAATGGAGAATTGTGCCAGAAGCGTTCATGAAGTAGACGCAGTAGTCCGGCACGATCCTTCTCGTTGGCATGAGTCAACCTCTTGGGTAGCTCCCGAAGTTCCATGTTGGGCTTCGTCCGTGACAAGACACGGCCGTTGATCTCGATCTTTTCGATGGCGTCGTCAGTAGAAGCCGCAATTGGTCCAGGCCTCTCTGGTAGAATAGCATATGGTCCGCGTGTAGGTCGTGGTTGCTTTCCTCTGAGTCGTCGAGCTTGATCTCGTCGGCCGGGAGGACCATCGAGTATAATGTCCGAAAGGTGAACGCCCAGGAGAGTGATGATGTAGATCGTCGTCGTGGTGTCTATGTCGTCTTCAGGTGCGTTTCTCCAATCCTTGACTACGCTCATGTGGTAGTGGCCGTCCTTGTTGCCAAGAAATCTGGTGCGATCTTTGTAGTCATCAGGATTGCTAAACTCAGTCTCGTCAAACTTGTGTGCTTCCGACATACGGCATTGAGATGTCACAGTCCTGGTCGTGTAAACTTGGCTGAGAGCATGACATAGAACTCGTGCACCTTCCTGTTGTGGTCTACCAGTACCAGGCAACATCAAAATCCGTCCGGTAGGTGTCCCAGGAACGCCGAAACTCATAGTGTAATCGGTGATGGAAAGAATCGCTGCCTTGATCCATTGTGCTTCCGTGGGCGTGAAGGTGTCGAGCGTGATCTTGATGCTCTTGGTGTCGATGTCCTTGAATTCTTCCATGAGGTCGTCCAAGGACTTAGGTCCTGCTGGTGCTGGTAACTGAGCTAATGGTGCTTCATCTTCTGCCTCGTCATCTGCTGCTGCCGGGAAAGCTCTTGAGAGCTTGTTGATAGAGATTCCTGGTTCTTTGGACTCCAGGGCCAAGATGTCCTTGCAGAGTGCCGTACAGAACTTCTTTGAAAACATTGCTGCTGCGGCTGTCCGCTTGCGATGCGTCTCTTTATCATAACCTTGAAGATGTATGTGCTCCTTCTTGCAGCTGCAGCGCTTCACAGAATGACTGAGACAGAAAGTCGAAATCAACGTAGTGTCCTTCTTGTTCCTTCGGCCGTCCTTTTCACTGGAGAAAGCACACATACAAGTGTTGTAACGTTGATTCGAATAAGCTGGATGATCAAGGAGGGCTGCCAAGGGAGACTTCGTCCAAATACTAGAAGATCTTGGACTCTCCACAAGATTGTCTCTGAAGTCCTGCTTGATCTTGACAGCGTGTGAGGTCATGAACTTCAACATGGGCATTTCTGATTCTCGTAACTCCATGGTGTCCTTGATGTCGCGTCCAGTGCCCATGTGACTCCAATACTTGCATCTTGGCTCCATCGTTGTGACTCTTGGTTTGAATGTCTTGTCTGCTCTCTGTAACTTGAGTTGATGAGGTCGATGTTTGAGGTCCCATCCGTAGCGTAGGTCAACTGGAAAAAGAACTGCACACAAGAAAGGTAATGATGCCGTACAGAAAGATAGATGGGATGAACCTGAACACCAACTCCATAGAATCGGATATCCGCAATAAGGTCCCTTGGCCAGTGCTGCCTCGAAAGCGTCGTAGTTCTCGGGCGTGATGACCGGTAGCCAGGTGTAGGTCGCGTAGAACATTTCTGGGATCGAATTGAATTCGGTCCTTGCAACTGCCAACTCCTCTGGAAGTAGGTGCGAAGGAAAGAGTGGTTCGCCATTCCACAGTGAGAAAGATTCCTTTGAAGAAAGAGCTTGCCAATCTCGATAGTATTTCCGTGTTGTAGATGAGAATGAGGTAAGAGTATCTGGAGTGAACAGTTTAGCGTCGTGCCCAGGACTCAATGAAAATGAGTCCCGTGGTCCTCATGTGGTGCTCGGTCGTTGCCGTCGATCATGGATATAAGAGTGACTCCGTGATGATGCTGTCCTTGCTGATGTGCTCCGTCGTCCACTTCCTGCTGATGCTGAAGCACTGTTTTGTTCCACACGTCGTTCTTTTCTTTGTCGAAGTTGTCGATCGGAAGTAGATAGTGCGATGAGTCCGTCAAGAGAATCCTCTGTGAGCACATCTCGCCATTGCCGAGTCTCAGTCCCAGAAGTCCGTCTTGATTCTGGAAGTGTCCGCACGATATGATGCTGCCGAGTCGTAGCAGAGTCTGTAGTGGAATGAGTCCAGGACAGTTTGCTGACTGACCTGTGATGACATCGCAAGAAAAGTAAGCATGCTTCATTCCAACCAGACCAATAGGAAATACACATATGCCGATGCTGTGCTGGGGCTGAGATGAGATGCCCGTGAACTTGTTCTTTGAACGATACCACATCACGTGTTTCATCAGGCCGCGAGGTCGTAGTAGCTTGTCGAAGATCTCTCGAAGAGTAGCACTCCCGATAAGACCGCGAGCTGCTCCAGGGTCTACGATGAGGCCGAT
>CAUYUJ010019103.1:97500-107500 GCA_963575745.1 Prorocentrum cordatum
CCTTCCGTTCGTGAAACTCTTGCTGCATTTGAAGACGAATGTGGGCGGCGCCAAGGCAGGAGCACATCCTGAAAACGAGCCGCCGCTCATCCGTGAAACTCTTGCAATGCTTGTTAACGGAATGTTCGCAGCGCTAAGGCGAGAGCCACAGATTGAAAAGGAACCGCCCTCCATCCGTGAAGCTTTTTCAAAATTGTAGGACGAGCGTGCGCGGTGGTCATGGCGAGAGCCACATTTTGAAAACGGCCCGCCCTCCATCCGTTAACATGTCGCCGATGTGTACGACGAAGGCGCGCGGCGCTAAGGCGAGAGCCATACGTTGAACGCGGCCCGTCCTCCGTGAAATGGTTTCATATTCGATCCTTCAGACTCATAGATTGTGAAGAGGAAATCTCTGGCGAAACGCCCGGCCCGATCTTTCGACAGGCCTCAGGAGGGAGTTTCTCGAGTTTTTCGACAGGAAGGAGGATGGAGAAGAAGGAGGAGGATGGCGAAGAAGGAGGAGGAGGGAGAGGGAGGAGGAGGGAGAGGGAGGAGGAGGAGGAGGAGGAGGAGGAGGAGGAGGAGGAGGAGGAGGGGGAGGAGGGGAGGGAGGAGGAGGAGGAGGAGGAGGAGGAGGAGGAGGAGGAGGAGGAGGAGGGGGAGGAGGAGGAGGAAGAGGAGGAGGAGGAGGAGGCGGAGGAGGAGGAGGAGGAGCAGGAGGGGGAGGAGAAGGAGGAGGAGGAGGAGGAAAAGGAAGGGGAGGAGGAGGAGGAGGAGGAGGAGGAGGAGGAGGAGGAGGGCGCCGCGTGTGGTACGGGTGTGGACGAACGTGTTGCTGGCTGTGTGTGGAGCGCCTCTTTTCCATCACCCTGTCCCTCTGCGAGGAGACGAGCGAGCGAGAGCCCGCCCTCCTTCCTGGAGCCACGGTCCTCTACCCCTTCCTGGCCGTTTCGCTTTCCCGTCAGGAACGTTTGCTTAGCATGTCGCTGGGGCCGCCGCCGCGACACGCTAAGCCAAAGTTCCTCACCGTAGCACCCGCCCACCCACCCCAGAGGCGCTGAAAGGTGCAGCAATACGCTTCCATATTGATCGGTTGGACCACGAAGAGGGGAAGAACCGCCTGTCGCGTCTCTTGCCCCAGCCGCAAAGTTTTGTGCAAGCTTCGCGGCACATCGTCGACGAGCTGCCTCTCGGTTGGAAAGCCCGCCGGCGTCCTCGTCGATAGGTGTACGGAAGTCCGCGCTAGCCCCCCCGGGCGCTCCAGCTTATTCAATTGTTTCATCCTCCTCCTTCTCTTTCTCCTCCTCCTCCGCATCCTCATCCTTTCCCTCCCTGCTCCCTCACTCGAACGGTATATCCTCTTGCCTCTCTTGCTTATCATCCTGTCCTTGCCGTTGCCGCTTTGGATATCAAGGATCCTTTACCGCGCCCGCTTTACATAGTCATACTCGCTCTACACGCTATAGATCGGTTTACCGAAAACCATTTTCACCTTCCTACACCCTAATGTCTAGATGGTAGCAGAGCAGGTTCGCCCCTGCTCCAGTGCGACGGCCGCCATGTCCCACTTCGGTTCGATGGCCATGGTTTCCAACCCCCATCGCTCTACATCGCGACGCTTGCAGGAAACGCTATTCATGTGCACGTCAGGGCTGGACCAGCCAATCCGCAGGAACACTACGTCGTGGCGTTCTACATGCTGCTCTACATCCCGCTCTACATCCGCCTTCAGCATCATCGCCTTCGTGCAATTCTCCCCGCTCGTTGCGGTAGGAGAAGTTACTCTAGGGTCCGTCGGGGCCTCCGCCCATCCGCCAGGAACAGTGACCGAGAACGTGCACAACCAGTACCTCATCAAGGGCAGCAGCACCAAGATCTACAAAGACCGCTTTGCGACCCATCCTGGGCATACTGGCCAGGCAGCTCGCGGACCCCAAGTTGTCAATGCCCCCGCCCGGGGGGGTAGCTTCACGTGTTACCCAGTTGCTCGACACAACGTTCACATCTGCGGTGTCAGAGCAAAGTCCTGAGTTTCTTGGGACTGTGTCTCGAGAGTTCTGAGAAAACCCAGCAAAGCAGAGGCATCCGGTCACTGCGTCGCCGGTGCCGGACGGGGATGCAGCTGGGAGTACGACGACTGCGACACCACCATTCCGAGGCACCACAATTCGGAACCCGACCTTTCGTTTTACCTACTCAAACCCGCCAGCCGGCCAGGACGGGCTCCCGATGTGCACTCCTCTAGACGATCGTGCATTTGCCGGCGCTCACTACAGTGACCACGCGACGTCCGATGAGCACGCCCGTGATTGTGTCGCGCGATGCTCTGAACACCGTGAGCATTACAGTGACACGACACGAGCAGACGCCCAATACATTGACAAAGGAACCCATCCGGGGCAAGTATCCTCGGCGACCCAAGCAACGCCGCTTGAGGACCCCTGGCCTCCAGCACCTTTACGACTGGCTGAGGGACGACACACCCGATGGAAGGCCACCAGAGCCGGCATGCGTGCCATCGCCAGGTGCAACGCCTGCATGGACGCAGGTGGTGGCAGCTGCAACACGCGCCACCTCCGCAATTGGGGGCCCGAGCACCAGTCTCGCGTTCGTTTTTTTCAGAAATGGGCGATGATCTGGTCAGCGGCGATCTCGGACCTCAACGAGTTTCGCCAGTTGCCTACGCCTCGTCACGCCTTGCCGGCATGGCGCGCGAGAAGTCATCCGCCTCTTCCTCAACATACGCCTCATCAGCACCACCATCATCATCATCATCACCATCATCACCCGTATCACCATCATCATAATCATCGTGATCACTGTCGTCATCACCATCATCACCACCATCAGCATCATCCTCATCAGCATCACCAGCATCATCATCCTGATCCTAACCTTTTCCTCCCCGTCCACACGCCCTCCCCCTCGATTCTCCCCTCGCCATTCCCTGCCCGTTACTGTTCTCCCCCCTCCCCCATGTTCCTACTTGTTCCTCCTTCCATTACTGCCTCTTCCTCACTCCCCCCCTTGTCCGCCATCCTCTTTGCCCTCCTCCCCATCAGGTCCGCGAAGCCCGCAGTCATCACGCCGACGAACACCCCACAGGCGACCATGCTGACCATGGAGCCCTTGGGCGGGGCAGAGACCACCCCAGTAGTTCGACGGCGCTTGGCCAGGCCAGCGGACGCGTGCACACAGTCCCCCGAGGTGGCCCCCGCTGGCCTCAACGGGCCCCTTGGTAGCGGCGGCGCCCCCTCTGGGCGTTGAGACCGCCCTGGGCTACCCCTGGGGCCTGTCGAGGCCAGCCAAGACCACCTGGGGGGAGATTTGTGCGCAGCCTCAGGCCTTGTCATTCGGCGCTCCCCCCCAGAAAGGAGGGGAGGGAGAACGGAGCAGGGAGGGAGAAGGGGAGGGGAGGGGTGATGGAAGGGAGGTAAGGGAAGGGGAGATGGAAGGGAGGGGAGGAGGAGGGTATTGTCGCTGGCCTGCTTCGCTGTCTTCGTTGGTCACAGCTGAAGCAGTAGCGCTCAAGGAAGCCGTGGATTTCATTTGGGTGCTCTAAATTGCCTGCGCCAACCTTGGGAAGCAATTGTCGACCCCCTTTTGGATGAAGCTATATCATCGCTTCTCGCCCCGAACCCTTCAGCGCGGGATCCCACCAAGATCCTCATAGGATCCCAGCAAGACCCCAATCAGATTTCAATTAGGGCCCAACGCAATCGGATTCCCATAGGGTTCAAAGACGCCGTCTTGGGGCCTCTCTTGGGTTGTCGTACTCTTATTCCCTCCACCCCCTTTTCCCCCCCCGTGGAACTGATTGATTCATTAGTTTGCCGTGGAGCTAACGATATCGCTCGGCGGTTCCCCCCCTCGGGAATTCATGACTTTATCCTTTGAAGTGCTACGAATGACGCCGAGGGGGGGGGAATTGCTTTCCGCGTTTATATGTCAGCCTTGGCATCGCTCGCAGGCTGGTGCCAACGTGCTGTACGCCCTCTGCAAGAGAGGAGGGGGGCCGCGAAGGCCCTTGGAGACAGGCCGTCACGACGAGGCGAAAGGCGGGGCCCCACGGCTTCCCAAGGGGGGTCCGCTTTCGCCAACCGCCGCCCCTCGCTGCAGTTATCGTTCCGCTCGGGAGCCGGCCTCGAGGCACAGACGGCGGCGATGTACACCGGCATTGGCCGCGCATGGCGTGGCGGTGCTTCCTCTCCTGGCCACAAGGTTGGCCTCCAAGTTTGCACCTGGAACGGCGCACGGCGAGGCATTTGGTAGCCGACAGGGGTAAGGCGTGCGTTGCCCGATGTGAGTATGCCAGGTTCAGTTCGATCCGCACATGACGTCGACTCCGCACAGCTCCCAGGGCTTTCGTCGCGTCACGGGTCACTGTTGTACGTGTCTCAGCTCGCCCTCGGGGGGGGGAAACAGCATCGGTTTCTGATAACCGATCTGATTTGCAAGCGTTGGCGACACAGCCTTTGCAATCTCCTCGAAACTGCCCGCTCTCGAGGTGTATTTCTGTTCGCGGGTTTGGATATGTTCCCCTTGCTTGCCCAAATTGGTTGGCAGTGATACTACCCTCTGGAGCCCATCCAGACCCTGCCCCACCAGGCTTCCCACGATTGCATGTTCAGACCGTTGTTTGCCAGAGCTGCAAGGGTGCTCAAGTCAATTGCGAACTCGACTACCTAAGTGATAGCAGCATTCCAGCCTAAAATTTCGCCCTGGCTCGCCTGTGCGTCGCTGATCGGGAGAAGAAGGAGGAGCCTGTGATTGCAGTTGAAGGACGCGACGGAGCAGAGGGCTTCTGCTTGCGACATGTGGACTCGCAGTGCTGACACGCGGGCGAGGATCCGATGCAACTGCGACCAGCGCGGCCGCATGTGCTGTGCGCGCAGGCCTTGTTACGAAATCTGCCCCCCCCCTCCCCTCTGGCAGCCGCCGCCTCGAGAACATTCAGGAGGGACAAAAACACACAGACACAATTAATCGTCGATTCCCCAGAAAATATCGGAAAATATGGGAAGTGGGGGGGAAGACAGAAACCCAGAAAATATGTGAAAATATTTGGAATTCGTTTATTTGTGTGTATTTATGTGTGTGCCCCAGGGCCCCTTCAAATATTCTTCGAGGTCCCCCGCCTTCCAGAAGGACGTCCTCCCTCGCTCTGCCCCCCCCTTCTGGGCGCCTCGAGCTGCCCCCTGCCCCCCCCCCCCCCGTCCCCCCCTAACATATGACCGTGGTCTTGTCAACCAGCTGACCCCTACCTTGGCATGCATCGCTCGGACGTGTGCATTTCTCCCTCGGCGAGGACCATCGAGGAGCATCCTTGATCATTTGGCGAACAAAAACACGCACGAGACCGAAAAAAACACAGGGGATGGACGTCCGAGCGATGGCGAGATACCATAGATCGGCACACCAATGCTTTATGAAAATGCAGCACCGTCTTTTTGTCGCAGCCTGGCAGCCAGGCACAGCACGGCACATCAATCGTTTCGCATTCCAGAGACTGAACGCGGCACAGTACCGCACGGCAACTTGTCCGCCTTCTTTAATCCAGGCAGGGCACGGCATCTGTCTCGCATTCTAGGAACCAAGCACGGCACAACATAGCAAGGCATGCGGGCACCGCACGGCACATTCGTCGCATTTTAGGAACCAGCCACGGCACGGCAAGCACGGCTTTTGAGAACGGCACGGCAAGCGGCCATGGCACGGCCAGCCATTTTCCGACTGAACACGAGAATTACCCTCACCTTCTTGCAGCAACACATACTTTTTACAGCACTCGCCGTTTGGGGCAAAAGGCGCCTGGGCTTCCAGGCGTTCCGAAGCCCTCCCAGGTGTTCCCCTGCGTTCCCCGGGCGCGCCCCGCGCGCTCGCGAGTGTTCCCAGGCGCTCTGGCTGGTTCCGACAGACCCTCGTGCGCTCCGAGGCCATCCCTGGCCTGGACCCCGCGCAATGGCGAGACGCACTGGAGGCGCACTCGATTGAATCAGCGCCAAGCACAGCACTCGCCGTTTAGGGCAGACTGCGGTGGGACTCTCAGGCGTCCCGAAGCGCTCCCAGGTGCCCCCCTGCGCCCCCGGGCGCTCTCAATAGTTCCGAGCCTCCCGTGCGCTCCGAGGCCTTCCTGACCTGGACCCCCCCCGCCCCCCTCCGCCAAGGCCCGAGCTGCCTGCTCGGCCCCGCCGCCCACGCAGGAGCGCGGGCGCGCGCGACCCCTCCGACGATCCAGCCGACCTCTTCGTCCTCGCGGCTCGGCGAGGGGCCCTGCCGCCCGAAAAAGGGGCCGCGTGGCCCGCCGCACCGCGCCCCGGCAGCTCCGGACGAGGTCGCCGGGCTGGAGCACGGCGGCGACCCCAGGCGCCCCAGGCAACGCTGCTGGGCGAGGCGCGAGGAGCGCCCCGCTGGTGCTCACACGGGTTGCACGGGTTACACGGGAGGGGGAGGAGGAGGAGGAGGAGGAGGAGGAGGAGGAGGAGGAGGAGGAGGAGGAGGAGGAGGAGGAGGAGGAGGAGGAGGAGGAGGAGGAGGAGAGGAGGAGGAGGAGGAGGAGGAGGAGGAGGCGGAGGAGGAGGAGGAGGAGGAGGAGGAGGAGGAGGAGGAGGAGGGGGAGGAGGAGGAGGAGGAGAGGAGGAGGGGAGGAGGAGGAGGAGGAGGAGGAGGAGGAGGAGGAGGAGGAGGAGGAGGAGGAGGGGGAGGAGGAGGAGGAGGTGGCGCAGGACTGCACGGTGTTCACACGTGGTCTGCGGCGCTCTCGGCCGCGCACGCGCCGCCCGAGCGCGCCGCGCGCGCGGAGGGCCCGAGCGAGCCCTGCGCGCCTGGAGGGCCTCGGGCTGCTGCAGCGTCGCGCGGGCCGCGGGGCGCCCCTGGCCCGGCGGGGCTCGTCCGCTGGCCGGCGCAGCGGGGCACGGCGGTCATCTCGGCGGGCGTGGCGCCCGCGCGCAGCGCGGCCCACCTTCCAGCAGAACGCAGCGCCTCTTCCCCGTGGGGCACTGGACGCCGTGGCGGAGGTGGGCCGCGGCCAGCGCCTCTGCGGTTGAGGCTTCCGGGCGCCCGAGGGTGCGAGTGAAGCCGGTGGGGGACCTACGGGGCGAGTCGGCACGACCAGCAGCAGAGCCAGATTGTGCCATGACAGGTGCGTGCTGGCGTTTCTTCTCCTCCTCTCCCCTTCATGTTCCTCCTCTTCCTCTTCCTACTCCGCCTAGTCGGTCTCCTGCTCTTCCTCCTCGTTTTCGTTTCCCTTCTCCGCCCCTCCCTCCAGGAGGCGGCCCAGCAGCAGGGCCTGATAGGGGTTGCGCAGCAGCCACAACAGCAGCAGCTGGTCGGGAGCCAGCCACAGTTTGCCCAGCAGCAACCGCAGTACGCGCAGCCGCAGCAGCAGCCGCAGTTCGCGCAGCAGCAGCTGCAGCACCCGCAGCAGGCGACGGGTTGCTGCCACGTTGCTTGCGACTGCTGTGCGCCCCGCCGCCACATTCCACCATGTGAGGTTCCTCCTCCTCCTCGCTATCCCCTTTTTTCTCGCCGCAGTCATCGTCGATTTCATCTGAATCGGCAGTTTCACCATCTGTGTCAGTATCAGCAGCAGCGGCATCATCATCATCATCATCATCATCATCATCATCATCATCAGCAGCAGCAGCAGCATCATCATCGACATAATCATAATATTCATCATCATCATCATCATCATCATCATCATCATCATCATCATCATCGCCGTCGTCATCGTCATCGTCATCAACAACATCACCATCATCATCATCATCATCATCATCATCAGCATCAGCATCAGCATCATCATCATCATCCGCATCAGCACCGTCATTATCACCGTCTCACCATCCTCATCCTCATCCTCCTCGTTCTTCTTCTTCTCTTCCTCCTCCTCCTCCTCCTCCTCCTCCTCCTCCTCCTCCTCCTCCCCGTCACCATTTTGGTTCAAGGGGCCTGCTCTTGAGCTTCCCAACCTCGCTCAATCGCGGTCAGCAAGTGGCCATGTTGCAACCACGGTATTTGTTCAAGTGCTTCCGTTTCTTTTTCCAGTCGCGTTCGCGCCATGGTTTGGCGCGGCAAGGTTTCCTGGCGGCGGCTGGCGACGTGGAGGCGGCAAGAAGCAAGCTGCTGACCGTCCCCACAAGGAGTACGATACATGCTCCGAATGCCAGCACTGGGAGTTCAAGTCCTACTGCACTTGGTGTTGCACGAAATGTGGTGGACAGTGCATCTCGCGATTGCAAGAAGGAGCTCGCGCCACTCAGCCTCGCAACGCAGGAGGAGGTAGAGGAGTTCCAGCAACAGCATATCCCCATGTGCTCGCGGCTGCTGCAGTATTGTTCGCTGCACGGCCCGATATGCAAGAACTACTTGGTGGCATGGTTCCCCAACAGGCTGCTGGTGAAGAGGAGTGGACGCAGGCCCAGTATGCTGATGCTGCGCGTCATGAACACACGCAGCTCACCAGGGACGTGGAGAACAGCGCCAAAGCGGTGCGCCTCACGTTCCAAAAGGTATTCCACCACTCGACGAAGGTCCAGAAACTTGAGGAGGCCCTTCGTCGGGAGGCTCACGACAACCTGCAGCAAGCTGAACAGCAATCTCGGGAATCTGAACAACAGACAAGAGATGCCGATGACAAGAGGGCCCCCGCTCTCGAAGGGCGGCCTGGATCGACGCCAAGCGCCAGGAGCGGGCGCAGGCGGCCGCAGCGGCCAGGGCGGCCCAGGAGGCCAACGCCGCCCAGGCGCCGCGGGCGCCGATGGCGGGGCCGGCCGCCACCGCCGCAGGCGCCGCCGCCCCTGGCGGCGGCCCCGCCGCCGCTGACGCGCCTGGCGGCCGCGCCGCGGGGGCCCCTGGAGCGGCTCCAGCGGCGACGCTTGCCGAGCCTGCTGGTGGCCGCGGTGCGGCGCCCCCTGGAGCGGCCCACGGGGGAGATGCTCCGGCGCCAGCTCCTTTCAATAGCGAGGTACCTGAACTGCACAGGATGGATGCTGCACAGCGTTGCGAGCATTGCGCAGTAGCAGTATCCCACTTGGCTGGGCGCAGCAGTTCGCGGATATGCAGAAGCAGATCCACGATAGCGCCGAGTGCGACGTCGGTAGCGACGCTGGATCTGAAGCAGAAGACCTTCCCCAAGAGCGCGCTGATGAACTTGCTAGTCTCAGGAAGCGTTCTCTGGATGGGGGCCCTCGAGGATGCCGACCAGACCCGCGCGGAGGAGCTCATGTTTCGGAAGGCCCGATCGCGCTCTTCCAGCGCCAGCCGCGCCCAGGCCAGCGCGGGCGAGAGCTCCAAGGACCTCTTCAAGGCCGCGGTCGCCCAGATGCCGCCGCAGCAGGCTCAGTTATCTAGGCTAGGCTTGCGCCTCCTTTCTTGCAATGCCACTAGCTGGAGTGCTCCGGCTAAATGTTTCGCCCACGTTCGCCGAACACCCCCACCTCCCCGCCACCTGAAGTCGGCCACGCGCGACGCGGCCACTGCTGGGCGGCGCCTCCATTGTTCCCTTGCCTCGCCTTCTCCCGGGGGCAGGGCCCACGGCGGCGTCGGCGATACAGATAAGAGATGCAGGATCTGGCAAGGGCTGGATGTCCCCAGAGCTCCGGGCCCAATCCTGCGCGACGGCCGCACGCGCAGTCCACGCGGTCGCTGAGCTGGGGGCCTCGGGGGTGGGAAGCATCCAAAAGGTGAAGCAAATCAGTGCGTTCGCCGATACTTTGAGTACCCCGCGGCCCCCGATAGAGGATTGCAACATTGACCTTGAAGATGACTCGCGCGAGGGCTGAACCACCCCGGGGATGTGAGTTTACCTGGAGCCATGGTCGTGGATCCCTTATTGATTATATTTTTGCTCGCGACACATTGGCGCCTCATCTTCAAGCGAGCAAGGACCAGGCGCCCCCGCCTCAAACATTGCGCCGCCTCGAAGCGCGTTTGCCACTTGCGGCGCTACTGGAGGAGATGTCCCAGAAAGTTCAGCCTAAAGTACTGCTTGCCTTCGAAGGTCCCAAGCCCACCT
>CAUYUJ010019103.1:112500-142009 GCA_963575745.1 Prorocentrum cordatum
GGAACGATCTTGCAGCGACTCGGGGCCTTCTTGGACCGTCTTGGGACCATCTTGGGTCGTCGGGGAGCCCTCTACCCGCCCATGGGGGGGGTCAATGGGGGGATCATGGGGGGAAGCAGTCTCACACACCTGGAGACCCACAGGGGGTCGGCGGATCTATCCTCACCCGATTTCATCCTCGTCCGCATGCATGTGCAGTCAAAGCGCTGAAACGATCACAGGGACACTGTTTCTTGGGGGCTCTCTGCTTATGCGGGCCACTCCTCGGACCTCCAGCTTGGGAAGCCTTCTCGTGGCCGCGGCTCGCCGTGGCCAGGCAGGTCCTGCCGTTCTTCACTCCCAGACATCCGATGCCCTGATGATTGTCAATCCTCCTCCTCCTCCTCCTCCTCCTCCTCCTCCTCCTCCTCCTCCTCCTCCTCCCCCGGAAGTCCCAAACCTGTCTCCAGCGCAAGCTATTCATCCCGAGCCGTTGTTCGACGGTCCCGGGGCCTGGCGAGGGCCCCTGAAGCAAAGCATCCGGCTTGTTTTTCGCGAAAACGTCGGAGGGCTGTCGTTGCGTGATACCCGATCCCAAGCCAAGCCGCCGGGTCGGTTTTGGAGGTCGCCGCGGCGATCGCGGCGGCCGCAAATCGGGGCAAGCTGTTGTCAAGGAGTGGCACGCTCCTTCACAACCCCCCTCTCTGCGATGCAGACGTGGCTCGTGTGCAATAGTATGGCAACAAAGAGTTGGGCAGTCCTGTCTTTGGGGGTGGGTGCCGACTATCACGTAGCCAGTCTGGGCCTGGCATCCCTCGTGGCGTCGTGCCCATTTCTTCCGTGCGGCAGGTTCGTGTCGTCTCGACGCGGCCGCGACCCCAGCGCGGGTGTTCCAGGTCACGCGCCGCCGGCAGCCAAAAGTCGGCATGCATGGGATGACCTGGCGATCGAAAGCCCGCCGATCGCGCGAGGTTCCCAGACCCCCGACGTAATGATTTTTTCATTACGTCGACCCCCAGAGGTCCCGACCCTTTCCCCGGGACCAGTTTTTCGTCCTGAGTCGTTTTTTGACGTTCCCGAGGCCCAGTGAGGGCCCCCGGAGGCCGAAAATGAAGGAAAACCTCCCGTCATGATTTTTTCATTACTCGAGGGGGTCTGGGTTGAACGATCCACGCGGTGTCAGAAGCCAACGTCGGGGCGTCACGACACAAACATGCCATCGCCGTACCCACTTCTCGCGTGCCAACTGGTCGGGCGCACGTTGCCCTCCCGGGGACGTTGTCGAGTGCAGCACTGGTCTCTGCACACAGGTTTGTGCCGCCTCGACGCGGCAAGGACGCCGGCGCGGGGGTTCAAAATGGGACTCCAAGAGGTATTCTGAAAAGGCCCGTTTCGGATTCCATGACCGGCACAAACAAACCACGGCACGAACCCCATGCGACAGACCGGGTCGAGAGCGTTTCCTCTCAGAGCTCCCGGCAGCGGACGGCGCTCGAGGCCGAACGGCCCGCGCGGTGGGCGAACACGCGGCCCACGTCGTCCTGGCAGGAGCTTCCTGCACGGCCGTCTCTGCGATCCGATCGCCAAGCCGCGCCGGAGGGCGCAGGGCTGGGGCGCAGGGCAGACCGGTCGCATGGACCTGGCAGGGCTGGCGCAGCCGGCACGGCCGCCGGGCGGAGGGCCGTCGCGGGCGCCGCCAGAGCGGCTCGGGCAGCTGCGCGCGCTGGAGGCGCGGCGGCGCGGCTGGGCCGCGCGCGCGCGGAGGGTGCACGCGGAGATCCAGGGCGCCTTGGAGGACCCGAGGTCGCTCGGGCGGGGAAACTCAGACCCCCGACGTAATGATTTGTTCATTACGTCGACCCCCAGAGATTAGACATCTCCCGTCATGATTTTTTCATTACTCGAGGGGGTCTGGGAAGGGGGCCAGAGAGGCCCAGGCCCCCTCGCGTCGTGGAGGCGTCACGACGGAGGGTGTCGGGCCACTGTCGGTTTCCAGGGGCCCTCGCCGGGTTCTGGGGCCGCCAGGAAGCAGCTCGGGAGGAAGGGCGGGTCGCGTGGAGTGGGTCGAGACCTCTGGGCGTCCAGGTTGCGAGAAAAACCACGACGTCGGGGGTCCGGGGGTGTCATCGGCCCGGGGCGTCCCCATGGTTTCCCCAGGGCGTACCCCAGGGCGGCCTCCAGAGCACCCCCTCACGAAGCCCACGGGCGCGCAGGAGCACCAGGGTGGCGCGAAAAGCCGGGGGCAGTACCACTTGTGGCAGCCCCCGTCCAGGCTGGACGCGGCGGCCCGGGCGATCCTCGAGAGGGCGCGGGCGCGGCCAGGCAGCCCGGCCCCGCCAGGGTCGCGGCCAGGCAGCCCAGCCCCGCCGCGCGGCGCGGCGCCGCATGCGTCCGCCGCCGCTGCCGGCCAGCCCGCCGAGCCACCGGAGGTGGCGGCGGGCCACCTCGCGGACGCCATCCCAGAGATCCGGCGCGTGGCCCTCGGCCTCGACGACTGGTTCCACGCGTGGGGCCGGGACGGCCGCCGCGAAGAAGGGCGGCGCCCGCCGCATCAGGGCGCGCAGGAGGCGCCCGAGGTTTTCAGCAGGCGGTCGCTGCAGGACGAGGATCGGAGGGCGTCAACTGCCATGCACCTGCGCCGATCCTGGGCCCAGGCCCACCCCTGGGCCCAGGATCAGTGCAGGCGCGCCCCCTCGGCTCGGCCAGGAGGGCAGGAGTCAAGCCCCGAGCCTGGGCCCAGAAGTGGGCATGGGTCGGTGCGCAGGAGGCGCAGCTGGCGCCCTCCGAGCGAGGAGAAGCTGTGCTGCGCCCGCCTCTCGGGCCTCATCGCGCGGGAGCGGCACCGGCAGGAGCAGCAAGCCCGGCAGCAGGCCCAGCGCCTCGAGGAGCGGGAGCGGCTGGCGGGCGAGCTCGCCGCGCCCGCCCCCGCGCCGGGGCCCTGCCGGCGGTGCGAGGCGCGGCTGCGGGAGGTCGCGGAGCTCCTGGGCGCTCTCGCCGCGGTGTGCTCTGCGGTGCACGCTGCCGTGCGGCGGGGCGGCCCCGAGGGCGGGGTCGGCGAGCGGCCCGGCGGCAGCGGGGGCGAGCTGGGAGGCCGGGGCCACGAGCTGGAGGCGCTGGCGCGCGCCCTAGGCCGCGTGGCCGGCCTGGACCCGCGGCTGCAGAGGCTGGTCGACAGCCTGGCCGAGAGGAGGGCCTCGGCTCCGAGAGGCGCTTCTTCGCCCTCCCCTTCCTCCTCGCCCATCCTGCGGGTGCTGCCCTCGGCCAGAGAGGGTCGAGGGTCAAGTCGGGCTTGGAATGGGGATGAGTCGGGGATGGATCCAGGACGCAGGCGCGTCTGGAATGGATATGGAATGCGGGCGGGTCTGGATTCTTGCCTCGCGGGCCCACAATGACGCAGCGGAGATCGGAGTCATACAAGTGGGTCTGGACAGTCTGGAGTATTGATGGGTCTGCACAGGGTGTTTGGAATAGTTCTGTGATGGGTGGGTCGGGAATGCGAGTAGATTTTAACATTGGATAGGTTGGTCTAGAATGCTGAATTTAGGGTGGGGGCCTGCGCGGAGAAGAAGGACGAGGAGAAGAAGGGGGTGGGAGAGGAGGAGGGAGTGGTGGAGAGGAGGAGAAGGAGAAGGAGAAGGAGAAGGAGGAGGAGGAGGAGGAGGAGGAGGAGGAGGGCTTCTGCCCTTGACAATAGCATTCGCAGTGCTGAGAGTTGAGCAAGAATCACGTGCAAATGCGACCAGCGCGGCCGCATCCGCTGTGCGTGCAGGCCTTGTCCCGAAATCTCCCCCCCCTCCGACAGGCGTCGCCTCGAGAGCCTTTTTCGAAGGCACCCCCGGATTCCCAGAAGGACGTCCCCCTCGCCCTGCCCTCTTCTGGGCGCCTCGAACTACTCCCCCTGCCCCCCCCCGCCCTCCCCACATCTGACGATGTGATGTTGCCAATCCGCTGCGCCAGAGGTCGGGATCCCTTCCCTGGGAGCGGTTCTTTGCCCCAGATCCATGTCTGATAGCATCCAGGGCCCACCGAGGCCGAAATGAAAGATTACATTGGCATATATATATATATATATATATATATATACAGAGGGAGAGAGCGAGAGAGAGAGAGAGAGAGAGGCGCTCAATTTCAACAGGGCATGATAAAACACGGTCGGCACAGCACGGCAATTCCGTTGTCGCATTCTGAAACACCGAATGGCACGGCAATTCACCGTATCTTCCGTATTCTGGCAGCCAGGCACAGCACGGCACGGCAATCGTTTCGCATTCGAGAATCCAAGCGCGGCCCACTATTGCACGGCAATTTGTCAATTTTTTATATAAAAGCAACAACAACAACAAAAACAACAATTACTAGCACGTGGGGACACACCGTTCTCACCAGTGCCAGGGTTTTCATAGGAGGCGGGCAATACCCCCACTTTGTGGGGGGGCCGGTTCAAGCTCTACCAAATTTCCAAACGACTCTTCGCCACCACCCACACCCAGCTTCCCGCCCTATGACGTTCGGACACTTCACTTCGTGGCATGCGGACGACCGTGGCTACTATTCAGGCCCCGCGGCCGACGACGACGGCGTGCGCGCGCGAAGAAAAAACGAATGTGTCCCGCATGGTATTATTTGACAGGGATGATGGCCCTGGCAGGTGCGCAACCGTTGTTGCAGAAGTTCGAAAAAGTTGCTCGCAAAAGCCCGTTTGACAGAAATGTTTAAAAAATGTTGGGTTTCCTACGAATCCGCAAGAGCGCGCGGGATGAAATTTTGACATTTTTTTTTGAAAAACCATTGGTTTTTTATGTTTTTATGTTAAAATCGCTACGAAAACTAAGGTTTTGGAAGGATTTCGTCTTGCGCGCGCGAATGTCCACTTTACCTTATTTTTTGCAAGGGATTCTTGAAGTTTGGTTATGTTAGAACAAGAAATGTCCACTTTAGCTTATTTTTTGCAAGGGAAAACCGGGGGACGTAACAAACAACCGGATCCGGACTCCCCCGTTTTGCTTGAGACTTCCTCACGAAAATGATGAAAATGTGGCTGCGGCCTAGGCGCGGCGGGGGGGTCGTGCACCAGGGGCCCAACAATAATTATTCTTTAGAAGTAATAATGTTCAACAACAACAACAACAACAACAACAATCATTTTACCCGAACGCGTGGTGTTCTCCCCAGTGCCAGGGTTTTCATGCGACGCGAGACAATACCCCCACTTCGTGGGGGGGCAGTTCAAGCTCTACCAAATATCCAAACGACTCTTCGCGACCACCCAAACCCAGCTTCCCGCCCTATGACGTTGGGACACTTCACTTCGTGGCGTGCGGACGACCGTGGCTACTACACTGGCGTGGGGTACACACCCACAGAACTTGGTCACTTATTCGGGGCGCGCGTGTGCCCAGCATCCTGCAATTGTGACATACAATACATGACACAGACAGACAGAGAGAGAGACAGAGAGCAGACAGAGAGAGAGACAGAGAGAGCGGAGTTGGTCACATTTTTGGGGCAAGTTCCTGAGATCGTCGTGTTTTTTGTTGGTCTTGCGCGCGCGAATGTCCACTTTACTTTTTTTTGCAAGGGAATATTGATTATGTTAGAACAAGAAAAAGTAGCTCGCGCGAGCTCATGTAACATAAATGTTGAAAAACCATTGGTTTTGTGGGAGTCGGACAGCGCGCGCGGGATGAAATTTGGACATTTTTTTTTGAAAAACCATTGGGTTTTTGATGTTTTTATGTTGAAATCGTTACGAAACCTAAGGTTCTGAAGGATTTCGTCTTGCGCGCGCGAATGTCCACTTTACCTTATTTTTTGCAAGGGATTATTGAAATTTGATTATGTTAGAACAAGAAAAAGTAGCTCGCGCGAGCTCATGTAACATAAATGTTGAAAAACCATTGGTTTTGTGGGATTCGGACAGCGCGCGCGGAAGGACATTTTGACAATTTTTTCTTAAAAAACCATTGGGTTTTTGATGTTTTTATGTTAAAATCGCTACGAAACCTAAGGTTTTGGAAGGATTTCGTCTTGCGAGCGCGAATGTCCACTTTACCTTATTTTTTGCAAGGGATTCTTGAAATTTGATCAACTAAGAACAAGAATTTTCATTTTATAGTGTTTTTTGCAAGGGAAAACGAGCGTCAACAAAACAACCGGATCCGGTAACAATCCACTTTTCTGAAGCTTTCGCTAGAAAATGAAAGAAATGAGGCTGCGGCCTAGGTTTTGGAGGGGGGTCGTGCACCAGGGGTCCCAACAATAATTATTCTTTAGAAGTAATAATGTTCAACAATCACTTTACCCGAACGCTCAGTGTTCTCACCAGTGCCAGGGTTTTCATGCGACGCCAGCCAATACCCCCACTTTGTGGGGGGGCAGTGCAAGCTCTACCAAATATCCACACGACTCTTCGCCACCACCCACACCCAGCTTCCCGCCCTATGACGTTCGGACACTTCACTTCGTGGCCTGCGGACGACCGTGGCTACTACACTGGCGTGGAGTACACACCCACAGAAGTTGTTAAGCCTACGTTCGTACACCCACAGAAGTTGTTAAGCCTTGTTAACCCACAGAAGTTGTTAAGCCTTCCACAGAACATCTGTTGCATATGATGCATATGGTTTTTGGAGATTTCGGCGTGCGCGCGCGAAGAAAAAACGAATGTGTCCCGCATGGTATTATTTGACAGGGATGATGGCCCTGGCAGGTGCGCAACCGTTGTCGCAGAAGTTCGAAAAAGTTGCTCGCAAAAGCCCGTTTGACAGAAATGTTTAAAAAGTGTTGGGTTTCCTACGAATCCGCAAGAGCGCGCGGGATGAGATTTTGACATTTTTTTGTTGAAAAACCATTGGTTTTTTGATGTTTTTATGTTAAAATCGTTCCGAACACTAAGCTTTTGGAAGGATTTCGTCTTGCGCGCGCGAATGTCCACTTTACCTTATTTTTTGCAAGGGATTCTTGAAATTTGATTATATTAGAACAAGAAATGTCATTTTATAGTGTTTTTTGCAAGGGAAAACGGATTACAACAAAACAACCGGATCTTGGACATCGTCTTACCTGAGGCTTCCTCACGAAAATGATGAAAATGTAGCTGCGGCCTAGGCGGCGCAGGGGGGCCGTGCACCAGGGGCCCCAACAATAATTATTCTTTAGAATTAATAATGTTCAACAACAACAATTACTAGCACGTGGGGACACTCCGTTCTCACCAGTGCCAGGGTTTTCATAGGAGGCGGGCAATACCCCCACTTTGTGGGGGGGCCGGTTCAAGCTCTACCAAATTTTCCAAACGACTCTTCGCCACCACCCACACCCAGCTTCCCGCCCTATGACGTTCGGACACTTCACTTCGTGGCATGCGGACGACCGTGGCTACTATTCAGGGCCCCGCGGCCGACGACGACGGCGTGCGCGCGCGAAGAAAAAACGAATGTGTCCCGCATGGTATTATTTGACAGGGATGATGGCCCTGGCAGGTGCGCAACCGTTGTTGCAGAAGTTCGAAAAAGTTGCTCGCAAAAGCCCGTTTGACAGAAATGTTTAAAAAGTGTTGGGTTTCCTACGAATCCGCAAGAGCGCGCGGGATGAAATTTTGACATTTTTTTGAAAAACCATTGGTTTTTTGATGTTTTTATGTTAAAATCGCTACGAAAACTAAGCTTTTGGAAGGATTTCGTCTTGCGCGCGCGAATGTCCACTTTACCTTATCTGTTGCAAGGGATTCTTGAAGTTTGATTATGTTAGAACAAGAAATGTCCATTTTTAGTGTTTTTTGCAAGGGAAAGCGGATTACAACAAAACAACCGGATCTGGATGACATCGTTTTACCTGAGGCTTCCTCACGAAAATGATGAAAACGCGGCTGCGGCCTAGGCGCGGCGGGGGGGGCGTGCACCAGGGGGCCCAACAATAATTATTCTTTAGAAGTAATAATATTCAACAACAACAGCAGCAGCAGCAGCAGCAGCAACAATAACAACAACAATAACAACAAAAAGCCAGGTACGGCACTGCACATTGCTCGCATTCCAGGCACCGCGCACGTCACAGCACGGCAAGGCACGCGGGCACGGCACGGTTTTTTCTGCGTCCCAGAAGCCAAGCGCGGCACCAGCACGGCACCGCACGGCACGCGGGCACAGTGCCCGGCACGGCTCGTGGGCACGGCACGGCGCGCGGGCGGCATTTGTCGCACCTTCTGGAGAGAGGGAGCGGCACGGCGCGAGGAGAGCGGCACGGCGAGCGGCCACGGCATGGCCAGCTGATCTCCTGCCTCTTGAGCACGAGAACCACCCTCACCCTCTTGAAGCAATTCGGACCCCTCACAGCACTCGCCGTTGAGGGCAGCATGCGGTGGGACCCTCAGGCGTCCCGAAGCGCTCCCAGGTGACCCCTCTGCGCCCGCAGGCGCTCTCGATAGTTCTGAGACTCTCGTGCGCTCCGAGGCCCTCCTGGCCTGGGCTCCCCCTGGACCTGCCTGCTCGGCCCCGCCGCCCGCGCTAGAGCGCGCGCGCGCGCAGCCCCTCGGGCAATCCAGCCGCCTGGCGGCTCGGCGGGGCCCTGCCGCCCGATGAGGGGCCACGCGGCCCGCCGCGCCGCGCCGGCAGCGCTCGGCGAGGTCGCCCCCGGGCGGGTCTGCGCGGCACAATGACGAGCTGGCCAGGGCGCAACGTCGCGCACTCGGACACGGCGCGGGTGCCGACGGAGCCCACGCCAGCGCCGCGCACGCCGTCGGCGCGCCCGCTGTTGTCGCTGGCGGCGCAGCGGCGCCCGCCGCATCCCCGGCTAAAAGGAACTCTGCGGTCGAGAACCCTGGCAGAGCAGCGCCGAGCTCCAGTGCCGGCGGGAACGACAGCAATGCGAAGTCAGGCGCCGATGTCCGGAAAATGGTTGAGAAGTTGACAGACATGCTGGAGCGGGGGAAGTCTTTGTGAGAGTCGCTCGCCGAGCGAGCGGAGGTGTCCTTGAACGCAAGCGGAAGCGGCGCCGTGGAGGCAAGATCTGGGAGAAGGATAGCGGCTCAGACGAGTCGAGTTTCGAAGAGGCCCCGACCGCCGGTTCCAGTCGTCGAGTGCAGCTCTGAGCCCGCCCTGGCCCAAGGGCCCTGCTCGCCGCTGGTCTGAAGCAGACCCGCGCGCCTGTCGCGCCAGGGCGGGGCCGCCCAAGCAAAAGATCTGGATTCACAGAGCGCGGACGCGGCGCAGCACATCGCGCGCGCGACACGGCATGCACCCCCAGCACGAGATGGGCGCGCTCAACGTCAGGGAGACGCGCACGGTGGGAGAGCGCGTCGACGCCCTCACGAAGTGCGAGCTACCGCGGCTCGTCCACCTCTTGATGCAGCAGCTGCAAACGACCGAGCAGGCCACCGAAGACGGGCACTGGCCAGTGACGCAGCACCTGGGCATGGCAGGCTCGACCGACATCAGGCTGGCGAGCGGCGCGGAGATCGCGTCGGCGAAGCCCGCTTCCTCCGAGGGTGCGACGTTAATGGGGCGCTTGAGCCGCGCGGGCGGCAGGCCGCGCCCCCCCCCCCAGGGACTCGGCGAGGGAGGCGGCGGCGGGCGCGCCGGGGCGCCATCTCCCGCGCGGCCGCCCCGAGAGCGACCCGCGCCTGGAGCAAGGAAGCAAGTGGCACGCTGCAGCCCCCGAAGCGGAAGAGGCGGTGGCAGGGCCGCATCTGGCGAGGAGGAGGGCGCGTCCGCGGCGGACGAGGCCGCGGCGTTGTCCTCCGCCCCGGCCGCGGGAGCCCGCAGCGACGAGTCGGAGCCCGTCGAGGTCGAAGCCCCCTGCGACGCGGCGCCCGGGGCCCCGGGCCCCGTCTGGCGGGAGGCGCCAGCGCCGGGGCCCGCGGGCCCAGGCGTCGGCGGGGGGCCTTCCCTGCGCCCCCCCGCTGGACCAGGGCGCCCGGCGAGCCCGCCACGCAGGGCCGCGTTCGAAGGCGAGGTGGGGCAGGGAGCGCCTCTCGACGGGGGCAAGGGCAAGGACAGATGGCCGCGTTCGAAGACGAGATGGACCAGGGAGCGCCTCTCGGACGGGGGCAGGGGCAAGGACAGATCGCAGAGGCCGGGCCCGCCCCGGAGAGAAGGGGCCGCCGCGGGCAAGGAAGGCGCCCAGAGCCGAGGCCGCGGCGACAAGGCCCAGGGCAAGGCGCCATGAAAGAGCAGCAAGTGGCGCGCATGAGGCCCGAGGTCGGCCGGGAGGCGCGCGACGGCGCGTCGGGTGGCAGCTAGGAGCCCGAGACCGCCATTTCTTCGAAGCTTGAGGACGAGAGCAAAGGCGTGGATCTCTACGCAGTCTCGTGCGAGCCAGCCACGCGAATCCACGGCGTTCCTAACTCTGCGCTTTTTCGCGATACCAAGGCTTTTCGCCAACTGCGCGGGCTTCCGGTTCGCGAAGTCGGCAGGGCTCGAGCAGCGCGGCTTCATACCGCGAGTCAGCGGAGCATCCAGCGAGAAAGTCTTAGACTCAGTCATCACGCAGCCCCCCCCCCACCCCACACCGCTGCCCGCGGGGAGCGGTGGTCGAGGCCTGACGCCGCTGCCTCGCGCATTCGTTCCTGAGCGCGGATGGCCCGGCAAGGGAGGGCATTTCAATCAGCGACGAGCTGCTAAGCCGTCCGAGCTTCCAGGCGGACGTGAACGGATGGCCCGAGCCGCCACCGGCACGCGAGGCGGGCGGAGGAGGAGAGAGGGGGGGGGAAGAGCGCCCCGCCCGACCGGCGCACTGTTCACAACCAGGCGGTGGCGGGCAGCACGCCCCGCCGCAGGGGCGGCTGGGCGGCGCAGAAGGGCCCGCGGAGGGGCGCCAGGGCGGGGGGCCCGCCCCGCGCGCCCCCATTGGAGGGGGGAAGCACGCGGGGCGAGACCGCACCAGGAAGAGGAGGGGAGAACCTGGAGCCAAGGAGCACCAGCGCTGGGGAGCGAGCTACCACGGAGGGCACCCCGCGGCCAGGAGCGCCTGATCGGCGCAAACACATGTGGACCAGGGAGCGCGCCGCCATGGAGGGCAGTTGAGCAGGCCAGGGCACCAGAGTGGCGCAAGCACTTGTGAACGCCGACCAGGGAGCGGGCCGCCGTGGCGGGCAGCCCACGCACGCGCTGCGCAAACTCTCACACTAACACCCACAGGGGCGCGCCCCCCTTGGAGTGGGGGCGCGCCGATCAGGCAACTGGGCGGCGCAAGCACTGCAAGCGGGCACCCATGCCAGGGGGCACATCCACGTCGGAGGGCAGGCGCACGTGCGGGGACACCAGACAGGCGCAGACGCCTCCCTCGGGAGGGATACCACGCGCGCGGCCCCGGGGGCCCGAAGCCACGTCAGGCGCTCATTTTCGGGAGGGAATGCGCGCGAACCAGGCGGCCCGCCACGCCAGCGGCGCACAGCACACAGCCCGCCAGCAGCCGCAGCGAAGGGGCTCACCTGGTGCCCCGCACACGGCGCCGCGAACCAAGCCTTGTTGCAGGCGCGACAGCGGACCTCAGGCCGGGCCCGCCAAGCGCGTCGGTCAAGCCAGGCCCTCATGCTGAAGAAGAAGGGCCGAGTGCGGCTGCGCCGCCGGGGCTGCGCGCACTTGGGCAGCGTGATCTGGGCCAGGCAGGGTAGAGGTCAAGGCCGAGCAGCGCGTCGTCGACCGGGCGCCACCCGCGTCGCAGGTTGCCGCCGCCGCCCCAGCGTCGGCGCCCGCGGCCTCCTCAATGCCCCCCCCCTTCCGACGTCGTGCCAGCCAATGGGTGGGGCCAGCATGACATCGCGGCCTTGGACGGAGGAACAGCCCGCCGCCCCGGCCCGGGCGCGCCCGCGCCACCAGGAGACCGTTTTGGTTCGAAGCGGGCCCGCAGTTCGGCGAGGAGGGTGGGAGGCACCCAAAGCGGGGCAAGGGGGCGGGTGAACGGCTTCACGATTCGCGGACCTGGGAGCGCCAACGGTCGCACCCCCGCGCGTTTCGGTCCGCCCAGTGGAGGCCCGCCGCTGTCTGCCACCGCCTGGGTCGCCACTGATCGCGGCGATCGCTCGGCACGGCGCCACCCCTTTCGGGGGGGCAGCGAGAGGGCGGGGGAGGGGGGAGCGGTGGAGTCTTCGCCACTCAACGCGCGCCGGCTTCCGACACCGCCAGCACCGCAGATCGCATCAGCAGCATGCAGGACGATTCGTTCGCCCCCAGGCAGCGTTCGTCGAGGCGCATCGGCGCGGGGGCCCCCTGAGGCCCCCGAAGCTCCAGGAGAAGGCTGCAACAGCACCGAGCCAGCGGGGCACGCGAAGTGCGCGGGGCCCACGAGCTGCATTGGCGACAAGCCTGCAACGACAACCATCTGAGATGCCACCGCCCGCAAGCTCATAGCACATGCCCGCCCCCCAGGAGCGCCCCAACCTCAGCCCACCGCCTCTTTACATCATCGAAATACACGCCCAGCCCCTGCACCACTGGAGCAACACGCGATACCCGACGAAGGCATCGGAGGGGAGGAGCATTCCAGAGGCGCGAGGGCAAGACGCACACCCACCTTCAGGAGCACCACGGTCTCTGCCGACGGGTCGATTGACGTCGCCCCAGCATCCATAGGGCCACGCGCAATATCCTGCGACGCATTCGATGAGGAAGCGCCTTCCAAGAGCATGAGAACTGCGCCAGCGGGGCACGCGAACTGCGCGGGGCCCACGAGCTGCACTGGCGACAAGCTGGCGACGCAGACGGTCTTTGAACTGCTTCCGTCCTTGAGGCCCAACACATGCTGCCACTACCGCCACCACTGCCACCCCTCCCCGCTCCTCCAACCGCGCCGCCACCGCCGCCCGCCTCCATCCGTCCACACTGCCCGAGGTTGTAGTAGCTCAGGATGTTTGCGGGTTACACATCTCGCTGCGCAGCGGCGTGGCTGGCCACCGCTGCCGCGGGTCGCCCTTCTCGCGCGCGCTGGCCAGGGAGCCGCTGCAGCTCGCGATAGCGGGCTCCAGCTTCACCAGCCACGCGTCGTTGAACAGCGGCAAGGCCGGTCGGCGACTATCGCCCTTCTCGCGCTCGCTGAGCTGGGCGCCGTAGCTCGCGATGGCGGGCCCCAGCTCCGCCGCCAACAGGGCTTGCGAGGGCCAGCAAGTCACGAGATCACGTTGGTGCTGCTGGAGTCCGTCATGCCGCTCGCGGTCTTGCTGCTGGAGTCCGCCGTGCTGCTCGCGATGGTGTTGCTGGACTCCGCCATGCGGCTCACGGTCGTGCTGCTGGAGTCCTTCATGTTGTTCACGATGGTGTTGTTAGGGGCGTCATGCTGCTCAAGGTCATGCCGATGGAGTCCGTCGTGCCGTTCACGATGGTGCTGCTGGAGTCCGTCATGCTGCTCACGGTCGCGCAGCTGGGGTCCATCGTGTTGTTTACGCTGATGCTGTTGATGTCCGTCGTGCTGCCCACGGCCGTGCTACTGGAGCCCGTCACGTTGCTCACGGTGACGTGGTCGGGGCCCGTCATGTTGATCGCGGTTGTGTTGCTGGAGTGCGTCCTGTCGCTCAGGATGGTGCTGCCAGAGTCCGCCATGCCGCTCGCGTTCGTGCTGCTGGAGTCCGTCGCGCTGCTCGCGGTGTTGCCGCTGGACTCCGCCATGCTGTCCACCGTCGTGCTGCTGGAGTCCGTCGCGCTGCTCGCGATAGTGCTGCTGGAGTCCGTCGCGCTGCTCACGCTGGCGCTGCTGGAGCCCGTCGCGGCGCTCACGACGGCGCTGCTGGAGTCCGACAGCCTGCCCCCGATGTTGCCGCAGGATTCCGCCGTGCTGTTCGCGGTGGCGTTGCCGCGGCCCGTCGTGATATTCACGGGCGCGCTGCTGGAGCCCGTCGTGCTGCTCACGACGGCGTTGCTGGAATCCGTCCTGCCCACGCTCGCGTTGCGTAAGTCCGTCGTGATGCCCACGGCGCAGCTGCTGGAGCCCGTCATCCTGCTCTCCGTCGTGTTGCTGGAGTCCGCCACGCCGCTCACGATGTAGCTGCTGGGGTGCTGCTGGAACCCGTCATGCTGCTCACGGTCGTGCTACCGGACTCCGTCACGTTGCGGACGGTCGCGTTTTTGGCGTCCGTTGTGCAGTTCACGATGGTGTTGCTGGAGGCCGTCATGCTGCTCACGGTCGCGTTGCTGGAGTTTGTCGTGCTGTTCACGATGGTGTTGCTGCGGTGCGTCATGTTGCTCACGGCTGTGCTGCTGGTGTCCGTCATGCTGCTCTCGATAGGGCTTCTGGAGTCCGTCCTGCTGCCCACGGTTGCGCTGCTGGCGTCCGCCGTGCTGTTCACGACGGTGTTGCTGGAGTCCGTTATGTTGATCACGGTAGTGTTGTTGGAATCCGCCGTTTTGCCCACGATGATTATGTTGGAGTCCGTCATGTTGCTCACGGTCGTGCTGCTGGAGTTCGTCGCCTTGCTCACGATGGTATTGTTGGCGTCCGCCATGCTGCTCACGATGGTTTTTCTGGTGTCCGTCGTGCTGCTCACGACGGCGCCGCTGGAGTCCGTCGTGCTGCTCACGTCCAGGTTGCTGCAGTCCGTCGTGCTGCTCTTGATGGTGTTGGTGGCGCAGCACCCACGGCGCCTGCGGCGCCATCGGCGCCAACGGTGCCCGCGGCACAGGCCGAGCCGGCGGCGCGAGCCGGGCCAGAAGCGCCTGCGGCGCCGGCGGCGCCCACGGCGCCCGCAGCGCCCGCAGCAGCCGCGGCGTCCCAGGAGCCGGTGGCGACGCGCCGCGGCGGTCTCCATCGTCCGCGGAGGCAGCCCTGCGGCGAGTACAAGGCCAAGCGCGGCCGTGAGGCCGGCCGCAATGCCAGCACCGAAGCGGCGGCATCCAGACCCCAAGAGGGCGAGAGCGAGGACAAGCCCGCGCCCGCTGGCGCGGAGGCTGCCGAGGGCGAAGGCGAGCCCACTGGCCTGGAGGCCATTGGGGACGCCGAAAGTGCAGAGCAAGCTGAGCAGGAAGGTGATTCGCCGAAGCAGCCACATCCAGTCCAGTCTCCCAACAGAGACATGGACCATGGACTGAGAGCGCTCGGCCAAGGCGGCGATCACCTTTCAAACCCTTCCTTGCCCCTCGCTCTCGCACTACCAATCGATGTCGGGAATGCGAGTGGACTTTGAGATTGGATGGGTGGGTCTAGAATGCTGAGTTTGGGGTGGGGGTCTGCGCGGATGAGACGGACGAGGAGAAGAGGGGGGAGGAGGATGAAGTGGTGGAGAGGAGGAGGAGGAGGAGGAGGAGGAGGAGGAGGATATTTCGGGATGTTTGTAGGGGTCTCAGCGGTTCGGGACCCTTGATGCGGGGCCTACTTTCCGATGGGAGTGTCTCTTGTCACCGTGCTGGCCTGCACGGACAAGCTTCGGCAGCTGACCCAGTGTTCGGCCAAAGGGACCATGGGAAGTTGGCCTGGGTGTTTCACCCTGTTGCGCCGCCATCCTCGTCATCATCCTTACCTTCCTCTTCAGCCTGCTGCACACTTATTTAAAAACCCACTAAGTTCGAAGGCTTGTGCTGCTGTTACGCGATCTTCTCGTGGCCGGTTATGTTGCTATTCGGCCGTCGCGACCAGGCTAACAATGGGGAACGGGCTCAATCGTCACGCGTGTTGCAGCGATCTGTTGCAGGGGTTGACGCGCAGGCTCAGCGCCTTGGCTGGGGGCAGTCGCCGGGCACACGAGTACGCCAGAGCCGTAGAGAGGATCACGGGGAGGACGAGGGTACGGGGATCACGGGGAGGATCACGGGGAGGATCACGGGGATCACGGGAGCCGTAGAGAGGATCACGGGGAGGATCACGGGGATCACGGGAGCGCGCGGGAGGGTGAGCAGCAGCAGCGGTCCCAAGGGGCACGGGCCGGGAGGAGGAGGGCCAGTGGGGGCGGCAGAGCAGGAGTCGAAGAGGACGATCCGGGTCACGCCCAGGGGTGCGAAGGCAGGCGAGTCTCGCGCGTCGCGGCGCGGCTGGGAATGCCTCATCCGCAGGGTTGGCGCCCCCGCGAAGGCGGTTCAAGAAGGCAGTTCAAGAGGGTGGCTCTTGAGAAGGTGGTTGCGAGAAGGTGGTTTCAGCAGGAGGAGGAGGAGGAGGACGAGGGGAGGAGGAGGAGGAGAAGAAGAAGGAGGAGGAGCAGGAGGAGGAGGAGGAGGAGGAGAGGAGGGAAGGGAGGAGGAGGAGGAGGAGGAGGAGGAGGGAGGGGAGGAGGAGGAGGAGGAGGAGGAGGAGGAGGAGGAGGAGGAGGAGGGGAGGAGATCAAGGAGGCGGGCGTTCTCCACGCGCCACGGCGCGCTTTTCCCCGGCCCCCGCGGGGGCCGCAGTGCGTTCGGGGATCCGTATCCGCCCTCGCGAAGATTGCCGCGCATCGCGGGGCGCAGTGCACGAAGTTAGGCGAACAAGAAAAAGGAGAGAAACAAAAACACAAGCAAACAAAAAGTGAACAAGATGATGATGATGATGATGATGATGATGATGATGATGATGATGATGATGATGATGATGATGATGATGATGATGATGATGATGATGATGATGATGATGATGATGATGATGATGATGCTGATGATGATGATGATGATGATGATGATGATGATGATGATGATGATGATGATGATGATGATGATGATGATGATGATGATGATGATGATGATGATGATGATGATGATGATGATGATATGATGATGATGATGATAGATGATGATGATGATGATGATGATGATGATGATGATGATGATGATGATGATGATGATGATGATGATGATGATGATGATGATGGTGGTGGTGGTGTGGTGGTGTGGTGGGGTGTGTGGTGGATGATGATGATGATGATGATGATGATGATGATGATGATGATGATGATGATGATGATGATGATGATGATGATGATGATGATGATGATGAGGAGGAGGAGGAGGAGGAGGAGGAGGAGGAGAAGGAGGAGGAGAAGGAGGCGGATGTGGAGGAGAAGCTCAGAGGGGACGGATCGGGGATGGCGGAGCATGCGGGCGCCCAGGTAGCCGTGGATCAGTTCGGCCAACCGATCTATCAGGACCTCGACTCATCGGGGGGGGCTCTCTTCCAGCACACTCCGTTCCACACCTCAGGAGGAGGAGAAGGAGGAGGAGAACTTATTTCTTCTGATGATGTGTTCTTTCAGCCAGGTCACCTCTCTTGCCAGTGATCCTCACCTGCCTTGGGCTTTGGCAGACTCTCTCCCCATTCTCCACCGCCCCCTTCTCTCTCTCTCTCACTTTCTCTTTCTCTCTCTCTCTCTCTCTCATTCTCTATATTTGGTGTGTTCTCTCTTTCTCTCTCTCTCTTTCTCTTTCTCTCCGTCCGCCCCAACCCCCCTCGCCATTCGATGTGCGCTGTGCCTTCGACCTATTCCGCCCCCTTCTCTTCTGAACCCTGTCTGCGCCTCCTTCTCTTGGCCACGCCGTCGAAAGGGCCGACCGCCTAGCTTACACCCCCCACATAGCTTGCACCACGTAGATTCTCCTTTCTAAAAACAGAACAGGATCTACCCCCCCCCCTCCCGGCGTTATCGCTTCACCTTTCGGGTATGCAAATCATATATGATTATGACCACATGTCCATCTTAAATATGAATTTACACTATCCCCGGGGGGCCGGTATCCCCCCCCTGAGGTTCCGTTGTAAAAAACGTTGTGCGGTGACATTTTTTGTTCTAACATAACACTTTTTCGCAAATCCCTTGCAAAAAATGGGACGAAGTGCACACGCGCGCGTCGTCGCGCGCGCATGCCGAAATCCTTCAAAAACCGTCGGTGCCGGAAGGATTTCGCAATCGGGTTTCCAAAAAAACATACAAAAACACAGGGTTTCGCAACACACTTTTGCTAAAAAAGCTTCCGCGCGAGCTCTTGCGAAATCTTAAGAGAACCATAGGTTTTTCAAGATTTTCACAAAATGCTATTAAACGGGCTTCGCGCGCGCATGTCGAAATCTGTCGAACGCCCTTGCGCGTGTGCCGTCGCGAGAATCCTCTGCAAAAACGGGACGAAGTGCAGACGCGCGGGTCGTCGCGCGCGTATGCCGAAATCCTTCAAAACCCATCGGTTTCGGAAGGATTTCAAAATCGTGTGTCCAAAAAACCTACAAAAACCCAAGGTTTCGCAACACGGATTTTCAACAAAAGCGTGCGCGCGCGCTCTTGCGTCGTCGTCGTCGTCGTCGTCGTCGCCGTCCTCCCTCCTCCCGCGTCGTCGTCGTCGTCGTCGCCTACGTCGTCCTCTGTCTTTCCTCGTGTTCGTCGTCGTCGTCCTCGTCGTCGTCGTGGTCGTTTCCGTCGTCGTTGTCGCCGTGGTCGTCCTTCCTCCTCCTCTCTCGTCGTCGTCGTCGTCCGTCGTCGGCGTCTCGTCGTCGTCCCTCCTATTTCGTCGCCGTCGTCGTCGTCGTTGCCGTCGTCGTCGTCTTCCTTCCTCCCTCGTCGTTGTCGTCGTCGGCGTCGCCGTCCTTCCTCCTTCGTCGTTCGCGTCGTCGCCGTCCTCCCTCCTCCCTCGTCGTTGTCGTCGTTGTCGTCGTTGTCGCCGTCGTCGTCCTCCCTGCTCCCTCGTCGTCGTCTTCGTTGGCGACGTCGTTGTCGTCGTCGTCGTCGTCGTTGTCTTCGTCGTCGTCGTCGGCGTCGTCGTCGTCGGCGTCGTCGTCGTCGTTGTCGTCGTCGTCTTCGTCGTCGTCGTCGGTGTCGTCGTCGTCGTGGTCGCTGTCGTCGTCGAAGTCGTTGGAGACGTCGTCGGTGTCGTCGTCGTCGGTGTCGGCGGCGCCGTCGTCGTCGTCGTGGCTGCCGTCGTCGGCGTCGGTGTCGTGGCCAAGTGCCATCTGGTACCCACCGTCACGGTCTTGTCTTGAGAGTTCTTGCGACCAAGTTGTGGGTGGGAGGGTGGGATGTTTGCACGAGCAGTGGAGAGGACAGCTTCAAGTTGAGCAAGTGATTAATTGCACCACATAGTTTGCATAACATCGGCTGCACTTCATACCTTACACCCCATATAGCTCACACACGCACAGTACAATAACTTATTGTTCGGGATCCACGCTGGCTGACATATATGTATATAATATAAATATGTAGATATACACATACACACATAAATACATATACCTACACATGTCTACAGACATACCTATACACATACATAAACATATACATTTGTGTACAGTATACACATACATATACGTATATGCATGCATGCATGCGTGCATGCATACATATTTAAATTATACCTGTATATAAACATGTATGTATGCACATGTGTGTGTAAATGTGTGTGCTCATATGTACATGCATGATGTATGCACAAATATGTATAACATAGTTGTGCATGCGTACAAACATAGCTGTATATATAGGGATATACATCATCCTTGTTCTCATCATCCTCCTGCTCTGACTCCTGCTCCTCCCCTGGGCGGCGCCCGACGCGGCGTCGCTCCCGCCTGCCGAGGACGCGAGCGGCAACTACTTCGACCAGACCGGTCAGCAGGTGATGATCGCTGGCCAGCAGCCCGCCGCCCAGCAGATGGCACCGCAGCAGGCGTCCCGTCCCCATCTGCCCCTCCTTGCCCCCCCTACCCTTCTCCTCCCCATCCGTCTCCTCCTCGTCCTTTCCCTCCTTCTCCTCCGTCCTCCTACCCTCCCCCCCCCTTATCCTCGTCCTTCACCCCTTCCCCCTCGTCCTCGTCCGCCTCCTCATCTTGTCCGCCGTTCCTCGTCCGCCTCCTCACCAACACCACCACCACCGTCATGATCTCGTCGCACGCAGCCATCATCGACCACCACCAGCAGCAGCATCATCATTATCCCCATCATCCTTATTGTCATCCTTGCCATCCGCCCCCGCCTATCGTACTACGCCTGCTCCTCCTGGTCCTCCTCCTTCTTCTCGCCTATCGTACTACGCCTGCTCCTCCTGGTCCTCCTCCTCCTCCTCCTCCTCCTCCCGTCCTCCCCCTTGCTGGTCATCATCATCATCCTCCTCCCCCCCGTCCCCCTGACCCCATGATCGACCTTCTTCTTGCCGTGCTCTTAATATTCTGGGAGGCGTTGGCAGATTATTCATGGCATCGGGAGGCCTTACAAAACGGGCGGAGGGAACGATATTAAAAGATGCGTCCCACTACCATGTTACGCACCACGTACAAGGTACTCGCTCGCCAATTCGATGCACGGTTGCAGCCCGGTAGGCTAGGCCAGGTAGGTTTCCGCCCGGGCCGCTCCGTAAGCGACGCTTGTGCTGTTTAGGGGGGATCTTTACATCAAAGCACGGGAGTGGCAGCTTCCGCCGTGGGTCGTTGGCACTGATATGGCGAGCGTTCTCGACAGACTGAGAAACCACGTGTTTTCTGGGCATTGTCGGAGCAGGATGCTCGGGTAGAGCACGTGCGGCTTGCATCCTACATCTGACCTGCCC
This sequence comes from Prorocentrum cordatum, assembly GCA_963575745.1. Classification (NCBI taxonomy): domain Eukaryota; class Dinophyceae; order Prorocentrales; family Prorocentraceae; genus Prorocentrum; species Prorocentrum cordatum. Next base: position 132,891 of record CAUYUJ010019103.1, read on the forward strand.
AACGGAGAAGCGTCGATGGCAGCGCAGCATCTGACAGTACGCGCGGCGTCAAGAAAGGAGACGTGTTGTCAACAACGTTCTGTTACGCAAGTTGTTCAAGCATTGTGGCTTCGACGTTGGAGGCGCCTGGCGATTCTGCCGCAGAGTTCACATGCATGCTCGACATCTTGTTGGAAGAATTGTCAGCGTACGGCCTGACATCGAATTAAAATACGACGCAACATGTACAAACGACGTTGATGCGTCCAAGGTTTAGCCTCTCATTATGTATATTGTTTGTTGCTTGTTGCCTGTCATGACGTCCCAGTCGGGCTACGAATAATACATCGGCAAAGCGTTATGTGGTCTGCGTACAATAACAGCAATCGCATGGAATGCGCATGGGGCACCTTTCATCTGCAACAGACAAATACGTTTGAACACGTGTGTGTGTGTATCTATATACGTGTGTGGTTTTGTTTGAAGCTTCCAGGCGTCGTTTTTCCGCCCACTATTATCGATGGTCTTTAGACGACAGCAAATGGCAGCACAGCGCCGGCCAAAAGTTGCGTCGACGCGTTCAAGAAGTTGGTTCGTTGGCTTCGGCAAGCTTCCCGCCGAAAGTTGGGAGGAAGCGAAGCGACGTTGCGAGCACGCGTCTTGGTATCGCTCGGACGTGTGCATTTTTTCTCGGCGGGGATTATTAAGGAGCATCCTGGATCATCCTGCGAAACGGACCACGTTCGAAACCGAAAAAAGCAAAGGGAATGGACGTCCGAGCGACGGCAAGGTGTTGTGTTGCGGCGCTGGTGAAAGCGCGGCGCTGTCGAAGCACAGGCGGGCTCGAGGCGGGGCGACTCTGCACGAGAGGTCGGGGGCAGAGCGGAGGGCGGCGGCCGCAGAAGGGAGGGGGGGGGGTCTTGGCATCGCTCGGACGTGTGCATTTTTCCTCGGCGAGAACCATCGAGGACCATCCTGGACCATCGAGCAAAAAAAACACGCACGAAACCGAAAAACGCACGGGAAATGGACGTCCGAGCGACGGCAAGGGGTAGGGGGCACTCAGCCCGCGGAGGTCTTCGCGGGCAGTGCAGCGGCCTGCTGAAAAGTAGCACGATCAGTTGCTCACAGTGCCCTACCCGCCAGTCCTCTCGCACGTGCGCGCCTGCTTGCCGTAGTGTCACACGCCCTTCGTCTGCGTTCGGGGGAGGGGGGGGGCGAACTTGAGTGACTGAGGGGAGGCCGAGGGAGACGCAACGAATCCGTGGGTGGCTTTGGGTCGTTCTGGGACGTCCCGTGTGCAGCGGGCAGTCGGCAGCCCTGGAAAACTCCTAGGAGGGCTCCGGGAGCTTTGAGAGGCGCTCAGGGCATTAGGAGGTTCTGGGAGATCTCACGGTGCCGCGGGAGGCTTTGGGAGACCTCGCACAGCTTTGGGAGCCTCCTGGGAGCATGTTGAAAATGATCGTGGCCTTGGGGACGCGGACAGGTGGCGTTTGACAAAGGGTTCGTGATTTTGGAAGCGCGGACCCATGCATGTTGCAAGGGGTCTTGGTTGGCCGTTACGAGGTGACTCAGGCCACACAACGAGTGATTTAGGCTATGTGGTCAAAAAAGGGTCTTGGTCTTGCAAGTTCGGAACCATCGCATCTCATGTTTCGGAGGGCCGTGACTTTTGGAGCGGGAACCGATCGCGTTTTACAAAGGATCGTGGAGTTCGGATCCCTTGTCTTGGCGGACAACCGTAGTCGTGGGAACGCGGACCCATCGCTTGTACACGGAATCGTCGATTTAGGAGAAAAGATACATTCTGATGTGCGCGGGATCGTGGCCTTGCGAGAGCGGGTTGATCGCATTGATGGTTTGGCGAGCGTGGTACGATGGTTGGTCGTGTTGGGGGCGTCGACCCTTGATTGTAATGGCCTCTGGCCAGTGCCGCCGACCTGGGGGGCTCCAGATTCGGTGATCTTCGCGGCTCTGTGGCTTCCTCCTTCGATTCTTCCGGTCCTTTTTCTTCTCCTCCGGGGGGGGGGCCTGTAACGGTCCTGGGTGGGGTCCAGGGAGGGTTCCGACGGGAGGGTCCTGGGGGCGGTAGCGGCTAGGTCTGAGGGGGGTCCCCGGGACCCCCCGAGACATCTTGGGGATGCGCAAATCATTAAGAAAACGCCAGATGGGGGACCGCCCCCCCCCCCCTCCCCTCCTTCCCTGGGGGGGGCGTCCAGATGCGCAAATCATAAAGAAAACGCCAGATGAGGGACCGCCCCCCCCCCCCTCCCCCTCCTTCCCTTGCCGAACCACCCCAGCGACCCCCCTCCAAGCAGAGCTGAATCTCTTGCTTAGGCTCAGAGCTGAAGATCTTGCTGAGGCTCCTTGTAGCTCACACGCCGGATCCGCGGATCCTGTGAATGAGTCATCGTGGGTCCTGGAGTGCGGGTACGGTTGTTCGTTTGAAGGCGCATGACCGTGGGAGCAAAGATCAATCGCAGTTACCAGCCCGCGTGGCCCTGGGCGTGCTGATGCGCAGCACGCTTGCGTACCCTTGAGGCCCCAAGACTTTGGACTAAACGTTTGTGGTATATTTGCGGTAGGGTTGCTGGTATTGCTATTGTTGTTGTCGTTGTTTTGTTGTGGTTCCTCGTGTTGTTCCCTCTATTGTCAGTATTAATATGAGTGTGTAGCCTCCGCGTCCCCTTAATCATCATCACCATCGTCAGTAGCAACATCGTCATCATAAGTATCATCATCATCATCATCATCATCATCATCATCATCATCATCATCATCATCATCATCGTCATCGTCATCGTCATCGTCATCATCATCATCATCATCATCATCATCATCATCATCACCAACTTCATCATCAGCATCATCATCAGCAGCAGCATCAGCATCATCATCATCCTCAGTATCCGCATCATCATCGTTATCGGCATCATCATCAGCATCCTCATCATCAGAATCCTCATCCTCAGCCTCAGCACCGTCATCATCATCATCATCAGCAGCATCATAATCATCATCAGCATCAACATCATCAGCATCACCATCAGCATCATCAGCATCATCATTTTCATCGGTATCATCGTCAGAATCAGCATCATCATCGTCATCATCAGCATCAGTATCGCCACCATGATCCGCATCATCAGCAGCATCATCAGCAGCATCATCATCACCACCAGCATCACCGTCATCAGTACCAGCACCAAAAGCCGCATCATCCTCATCATCATCATCATCAGCAGCATCACCATCAGCATCATCACAATCGTCATCAGCAGCAGCATCATCAGTGATGTCATCATCATGTTTCGTCAGATTGCTGATTATCCTATGTCATCCCCTGGCCGTCGTTGTCGTCGCCCTCCTCCCTCATCAGCCTCCTCCCATCCTCCTTTTCCTCCTCGTCCTCCTCCTCGTCTTACTCTTCATCCTCCTCGCCCTTCTCGTCTACATCCTCCCGCGCAAGAGGAGAAGGAGACGTAGGAGGAGGAGGAGGAGGAGGAGGAGGAGGAGGAAGAGGAGGAGAGGAGGAGGGTGAGGAGGAGGAGGAAGAGGAGGAAACGACAAGGAGGAAGTGGCCATGGTGGAGGTGGCAGAGCAGGACGAGGGATGAGAACAAGAGGAGAATGAGGAGTAGGAGGAGGAAGAGGGAAGAGGGAAGAGGGCGGAAGAACGTGGAAAGATGAGGAGGAGAAGGAGGAGGCGGAGGTGGCACGAGATGGGCGCGAGGCCTGCGCTTCCGCGGCATCAGCCCGCGGCCCGCACAGCTTTTGCAGCTGGGGCTGCAGCAAGCTCGGGACGCGGCTGCCCCCTGGTAGTTCGCGGCAGGCCATGGCAGGCGAAGTTGCGGGCAGCGAGCGCTCGCGCCGCCCAGCGCTGGTCAGCAGCAGAGGCTGCGGGCGAAACGCGTAGGCCAGGGCCTCGCACGGACACGGAGGCGCCTCTCCCGGCAGGGCGCGGAGGCCCCACGGGAAGGGACCGCGCGCCCCGCTGAGGTGGGCACGCCGCCCTCCACCCGCAAAGCGCCCCGCCGCCCTGGCCAGATCCGGCGCCGCAGCCGTGCTCGATGCCACAGGGGTGGGGCGGTGGAGGGCGTCCACCTGCGCGGCGGCGTGGCTTATGATGGGAGGAGGAGGAGGAGGAGGAGGAGCAGGAGCAGGAGCAGGAGGACGAGGATGGAGGGGGGAGGAGGAGGAGGAGGAGAGGAGGAGGAAGGATGAGGAGGAGGATGAGATGAGGAGGAGGAGGAGGAGAGGAGGGGGAGGAGGGGGAGGAGTGGGGAGGAGGGGGGAGGGAGGGGGGAGGAGGGGAGGAGAGGAGGAGCAGGAGGAGCTGAGGAGGAGGAGGAGGAGGAGGAGGAGGAGAGGAAGAGGAGGAGAGGAAAAGGAGGAGGAGGAGAGGAGGAGGAGGAGAGGAGGAGGAGGGGGCGCGGAGAGGAGGAAAGGAGGAGCAGCAGGAACGAGGATGAGGAGGGGGAGGAGGAGGGGAGGAGGAGGAGGGGAGGAGAGAGGAGGGGAGGGTGCGAGGAGGGGGAGAATAGGACAGCAGGACGAGGAGGAGGAGGGGGGAGGGGAGGATGAGGAGGAGGACAGGAGGAGGAGGAGGAGGTGGAGGAGGAAGAGGAGGAAGAGGAGTAAGAGGAGGAGGAAAAGGAGGAGGAGGATGAGGATGAGGGGAGGCGAGGAGGAGGAGAGAAGGAGGGCAGCAGTACGAGGAGGAGGAGGGGGGATGAGGAGGAGGAGGAGGAGGAGGAGAGGAGGAGGAAGAGGAGGAAGAGGAAGAAGAGGAGAGGAGGATGAGGAGGAGGAGGGGAGGAGGGGGAGGGAGGGGGAGGAGGGGGGAGGAGGGGGAGGAGGAGGAGGAGCAGGCGTAGCAGGAGGAAGGAGGAGGAGGGAAGCATGAGGATGAGGATGAGGCTGCGGGAGGAGGATGGGGCGTAGGAGGAGGATGAGAAGGCGGATTCAGGAGGAACGAGGAGGTCGGAGTCTGCGAGAAGTAGGAGGTAGAGGAGGAGGAGGAGGAGGAGAGGGAGGAGGATTAGGAGTCAGGAGGAGGACAGGAGGGTGTGGAGAGGACGAGGGGGTAAGTGGGTGGGAGGTGTTAGTAGGGGGGGAGGGGGAGACGGCGCAGGAGGCGCAGGAGGCAAGAGAAGAGGAGGTAGGACGGAGGGGGACAAGGGAGGACCTTCCACCTTGTCTTACCTCATCGTCTTTACTCCTTCGCCTCCCTATTCGTCCTCCCTTCACCCCTGCTCATCGTTCATCCGTGTTATTCCTTGCTTATTGTTCTTCTCATTCCTTCTCATTACTAGTCTTCGCATTCGTCTTAATAGTTGCACTCGTCGTCTTGTTGTTTGTCCTATGTTTGGTACCATTGTTATTACGTGGATTCCCTTTCCCTCGTCCTCCGGCTCCTCCTCCGCCTCCTCCAATGAAGAGCGATCACACCGTTTGAAGGGGGGAACTTGTTGGGGATGATCAAGGGTATCATAGTGCTTCGTCCTTTCAGGTGCGACGGTTATCTTGAATGATGCTCGCAAATACTCCGGGTACGGTTGCGCGAGGCCGACGATGAGCCCACAATGGTCCTGTAGCCCTCCTCCTCTTCGTCTTCCTCCTCATCTTCCTCCTTCGTCCCCATCGTCCTCCTCGCTGCACTGACCTTCGTTTCGATAGATGTTCGTCGATGCTCCCCATCGTCCCCCTCCTCCTCCTCCTACTCCTCCTCCTCCTCCTCCTCCTCCTCCTCTTCCTCCTCCTTCTCCTCCTCCCCATCTTCCTCGAGCCCTGCCATCCTCCCATCTTAATTCCGCCCTGCTCGCGGCGCCGCCGCAGCTGGTCCAGCCGGGAATGGCGCAGCAGGGCTTCCCCGCGCAGGCCTTGCCGGACGGTCCTGAGGTAAGGGGAGGGTCCTTCCCCTTCCACCTCATCCTCCTCCTTCTCCTCCTCCTTCTCCTCCTCCTCCTCCTCCTTGTCATCCTCCTCCTGCTCCTACTCCTCCGCCTGCTCCTCTCCGCCTCCTCCTCCTCCTCCTCCTCCTCCTCCTCCTCCTCCGCTTACTCCTCCTCTTACTCCTCCTCCTCCCTCCTCCTCCTCCACCTCCTCCTCCTCCTCCTCCTCCTCCTCATCCTCCACTCCCCATCCTCATCCTCATCCTCATCCCTCATGCCTCATCCTCATCTCATCCTCATCCTCATCCTCATCCTCCTCTTCCTCCTCCTCTTCCTCCTCCTCAGCCGTTTCGGCTCGGGCTGGCGAAAGTGTGTGCAAGCGCCCGAGCGTGCTCTCGCGTGTCTTCGAAACGGCACACAAGTGCGAGCCATATATATATATATATATATATATATATATACACAGGGCCCGCCGCGCATCCCATGTGGCAGTGCGTGCAGTGCGCCAAGAAGCCTGGCATCGCCTATGCGTGCTTCGCGTGAAGCGCCGTGGAAGTTGCCATCGGGGAAGTGGGCCAAGGGGCCCCCTCTTCGCGGCGGCGGCCAGGCCCCTCCTCGCGGCGGCCAGGCCGGGCCCCTCCTCGCGGCGGCGGGCAGGCGGAGGCGAGGAAGGAGGTCGACGACAAGCAACTGGAGTTCGCCAAGTACGTCCTGGAGCTCCAGAAACACAAGTACGGGGAGGCCCGGACCGCCTGGGCCGCACGGGCCGCTGGCCCCGCCGCTGCCGCTGCGGCCGGCGCTCGCTCGCGCCGCCCGCCCGGCCCCCCGGGCTGGCCGCTCCGGCCCGGCCGCCGCCGCCGCCGCCTGCGGTGGCGCGGCCCTGGGCGCCGCCGCGGCCGCAGGACCAGCCGCAGCTCCTGGAGTGCGCGGCAATCGTCGACCAGGCGGAGGTGGCCAAGAGCACGGACGGGAACTTGGGCGTGTGCCAGATCCTCATGCGCCTCTCCGACACGGGGCGGAAGCTCGAGCGTGCGCAGGGCCGCATCGACGCCATCGAGTTCAAGGCGGCCGAGGTGCAGAAGCGCCTTGAGGATGAGGAGGCCATCCTTAGGACCACTGTGGCAAGAAGAAGGAGCTGGAGGAGGCTCGGGACCAGGCGCAGCTGCGCGTGGCGAGCGCAATGCTCCAGGCGATCCCAGCAGGGGCGGCCCGTGGGCGCGCGATCCGAGGCGCGCTCGCGAAGACCGTCGATGCCGGGGGGCTCAACGAGCACACCGAGGCCAGTCTCAAGGCCGAGGTGGAGGCGGCCGTCGAGGTGCTGACCACGCTCATGGAGCGGGTGGCGGCCCAGCCCCCACCCCCGCCGCCCGCGGCACTGGCCGCGGCCTCAGCGACTGCAAGCGCTGGGGCGCCTGCTGTTGGCAGTGGCGCTGCTGATGCGCCCATGGACCCTGCAGAGGAGCCAGTTGCACCCGACCCTACCGACGACGAGCAGGAGTTCTGGGCCAGCATCGGCCTGGGTGCAGCAGCCGCCGCAGAGGGCGCCGAAGGGCGCGATGACTTGCTGGCCTGGCGCAAGCGGGCCTGGGAGGCCACCAGCGCTGCGCACAAGAAGGCGCGCACGACGCGTTCCTACCGCTGCAGGAGGCGCGCGACGGCGAGGAGGACGCGTTCAAAATGCTGGCGCAGCTCGGGCAGGACCCTCTCAGGGCGCATTGCGATTGCAAGGACACTGTGAGGTGTGCACGCGACGAGCCTTTCGCCATGCGCGAGGCCAACGTGCGGCGGCACCTCTGGTCAGCGTGGTGATCCGAGATGGGCGACCGGGAGGTGGAGGCCGTGAAGGTCAAGGCGCACCTCGGGGTGAACGCCACGACGAGCCGCCTGGCGCGCCGTGGAACCCGGCTGCGGGGGGCCCCCAGGAGTCACGCCTCTTCGCCGCTGCGCGCAGGCGCCGAGCGAGGCAGCTGGCGCGATGGCTGGGGGACCTCCACGCGCACCTGCAGGGAAGAGAAGTCAACGATTCCGTGGGCTTGGGCGCGGACGCACGGGACGGCGAGGAGAAGCACGATGAGGACCAGCACGGCGCCGAGGGCGGCCCAGCGACCAGCAGACGGCCCCCACAGTGTCACGGATTCGGTGCGCCCGAGCCCCTCCAGGCGACTCCGGGTGCACCGGGCGACCAGGCCAGAGGAGCGGCAGACAGCGGCGTGGAGGTGCACCACGCCCTTGCAGCGCCATGGCACTTGAGGGGCCACAGCATTTTCGCAGGACCTTGCGACGACGAGGACGCGGTGCTCTTCTGCACGCAATGCGGTGCCAACGCGGAGGTGCCGCGGAAGAGCCAGGGCAGCTTGATGGATCCGTGCCACGGCCCCGAGGCCGCCGGACTAGCAGAGGCGCGCTGGCGGCTGCGAGCTGGCCTGCACCCGCACCTTCGGGGGCAGAGACAGCGGCACGGGCAGCCTCGAGGTCTCACAGACGCCGAGCGGAGGATCTGGCGTCCAGTGCTGGCGCCCGACGCTGGCGAGGAAGAGCAAGGAGGTTGGGACCGGGTTACGGGCTTCGCTGGCGGCATCTTCACATCTACGACGTCGCGCGGTTGCACGGACTCGTCAGCCCAGCCGAGGCGGTGGCCTGGGTCATCATCATAATCCTCGTCCTTCTTTTTTTTTGACGTTCGCCCAACAGCCTGATCCTCCTCCTCCTTTCCACCTCCTCCTCCTCCCCCTCCTCATCATCATCAGCAGCAGCAGCGATAGATCATCGATCATCATACGAATCGTAATAATGATATGGATACTAGTATGGATCGATAAACGCATCGTTAGAAAATACGAATAACAGCAATAACAACATCATAAACAACAGCAATAGCAACAACAACAACAACAATAACAACGATGATGATCAGACGAATTTCAGAATAATGGTACGACTCCCAGCAATAACATAAGTATGAATACTAGTACTGAAAATGTGAAGCTACCTATAGTACTTCTAAGAATAGGATTTAAAGTAAAAATAGCAAGACTAGTAGTAGTAGAATAGTAGGAGTAGTAGTAGTAGTAGTAGTAGTAGTAGTAGTAGTAGTGGCAATAATCATACGAAGACTACTACTAGTAGTTGTACTACTTCTTCGTTTTGTACTACTACTACTACTACTACTACCACTACTACTACTACTACTAGTACTACTACTACTACTACTACTACTACTACTACTACTAGTACTACTACTACTACT
>CAUYUJ010019103.1:142109-179609 GCA_963575745.1 Prorocentrum cordatum
CTAATAGGGAACAGTGATCAAGCTACCCACCCGCCCGCACGCCGTCTAGCTCCTTCCCACCCGCCCTCCCTACACATAAGTGACACCCGAGCCTGAGCACGTTCAGCGGTCGTCTTTGGATGGTTAGCTACTGGGAACCAAAGCCGACCCCACGATTGGGCGAGGTGCGCCACGCGTGCCAGGCGCGCCACGCGCGCCAGGCACCCCTCGGGCCCGAGCGTGCCAGGCACGCCTGGTGTGCCAGATGCGCCACATGCTCCGAATGCGCCCGGTGTTCCGCACCCTCCAGCCGCGCCAGGTGCGCCGCGTTCCGGGCACGTGCAGAGTGCGTCAGGTGCGCATGCGCACGTGACAGTACACCATCCTTGTCTAAAACCGATGCCCATCACTGTGTCTGGTGGGCCTGCGCACAGCAGGCCACGCGCCACTACCCCCACCTGCCCTGTCAAAAACCACTTGACGGTGATCGCGGGATGGCCGCCCATGATCCAGATTTAGCCGCGAGGTGCATTTTGTATTACTTTTGTCAGGGATGGTAACCCTGCGCGCAGCACGAATATGCTGACACTCCCGCCGTCCCTGTCAAAAACAATACAAAGTGCTCGCGGGCCTCATGAACATGACTCAAGACTTTGCCCCAAAGTGTACTGTGCATTGTTTTTTGTTGACAGGGATGGTGGGGGGGGGGGGGCGCATCGGGTTGGCCGCGCATGCTGCACATGTGGAGGCAGAGTGCGGTTTGTACTGTTTTTTGACAGGGATGGTGGCCGGCGGTTGGGCATGGTGCCGACATGGGGTCGGGTTGGCCCCTGGTCGCCTGGGGGAGGGCGTGTATATTAATATGGCACAGTGATCAACCCCTCCCCGAAGGGGAAGAAAGGGGGTTGGAAGAGGGAGCTCTCTAGGCCACCTACGCCCAGAGGGCTCGTGGGAATGTTTGGACCATTTTGAAACTGTCTGACTCTCGTAGATTTTTCATCAAAAATCCGCCCGTATGGGGGACATGCCCGACCTCAGCTTAGGCACCCCGTTGGTCGGTACACCTTGTCCAGAGCCCCTCTCCCTTTCCCCCCTTGAAGGGGCCCGTTCGGAAGGGGGAAGCGAGATTCAGGCCAGCGCCCCCTCTGAGGGGCCCGTTCGGAAGGTGGAGCGAGACCGAATGGAGCAGTGTTCTGCTGGTTTCACCCCTACTGCGCCTCAAAGAGCCTTCATGCGTGCACACCTCTTCTACCAATGCTCTGTGGTAGCCGCCTGCTCCCCAACAGCATGACGCTTGGGCCGGAGATCCTCACGTCACTAGTCGACCAGGCGAGTTTTCAAGAAACGTTCCACGTGGAGCACATCGGGGCTCGGGCCACCAGCGGGACAGGAGCATCTGCGGTGTATCCTTTTCCGAGGAAGCGCAAGCATTGATTGAGACGCGTGTATTAGCAACTGGTCCACGGATCTGTGTTCGCGTGTATCCAATTTCGGATTGTCTGAGGGTCCAATGGCATCAGGCACTCCCTACCCTGACGGGGGCCGTGTCGTGCATAATCGTCGGTGCTGGTTTTTATCCCGCTTGTTTCTTATTCCCTCTTTTTCCTGGGTTCTTCCCTTCTCTCTCTTCTTCCATCTCCTCCTCCTGCTCCATTCCTTTTCTTTCCGAATAACTCCTCCCTGTCGCACCCCGAGGCTGGTCGAAAGGGCAGGCCCTTGGCGTTTCGCTTGAGACGTCCTCACCATTCATGATCCTGAAGCTTAGAAGTTTCAGAAGTTTCGCGAATGGAGGGCGGGTCGTTTTCAAAATGTGGTTCTCGCCTTAGCGCCGCGCACATCTGTTTTTAAACTTTGCAAGCGTTTCGCGGTTGTCAACATGTGGCTCTCGCCTTAGCGCCGCGCGCATTTGTCTTTACAACACGCTCAGCAGTTTCACGGATGGAGGGCGCCTTTTTATATTATTTTTGGTTTGGATTCATGTAATGTGGCTCTCGCCATAGCGCTGTGCACATTCACTTTAAGAGTTTACAGCAGTCTCAAGGGTTCTCATGCTCAACGTCCCACGCATGGAGTTTTGGTACGATGTCGGATTTTCAGGGCGGAACAGCTACGTTGATTCGTGGTGGTGAAGTCTCAGGAATGGTGTTCTGGCGCGATTTAGGATCACCAAGGCGTAGCAGTAACGTTGATATGCGGAGTTGAAGTCCCAGGGGAATTGTTCTGGCACAGTTTGGGATTTTCACACGGTTCTTTTCCAACGTAGCACCTCCTTCGGTGAAAGTTGATCCTCGTAAAGGCCTATGCAGAAGGAGCTTGGAGGGAGGATTACTTGCAATGTTGCTGATGGGTCTTGGGTTGCACTGGTCTTGCTTCCTCCTCCTCGTCCACCCTTGTGGTCTTTGGTCCTTCGGTAGGCTCCAGTGACGAAGAACTGTCACGGGCTCGCTCAACCGACCTTTAGCCTGCTGCTTTGCGGGGGCGTCCCGCGTTCAGAAGACGCCTCCGAGGTTCAAGGGCGGAAACGGGAGCTGTGGGCGAGGAAGAGTAGAAGGAGACGGCGGAGTAGGAGGAGGAGAAGGGAAGGATAATACAGATGAGGCGGAGGTGGATGCAGAGGTGGATGTGGAGGAGGATGTGGATACGAGGCAGAGCAAACATGATGATGAGGACGCGGACGACGACGCCAATGACGATGACGATGACGATGATGATGGTGGTGGATATGATGATGGTCGAGTTGGTGGTGAGGATGACGATGCTGATGAGGTTGTTGATGACGACGGTGGTGACGATGCTGGCGATGATGCCAAAGACGACGATGATGCTGCTGCTGATGATTCTGATCATGATGGCGATGCTGACGATGTCGCTGCTGCCGCTGCTGCTGCTGCTGGCTATGATGACGAGAACGGTGCGGATGATGAGGATGATGATGAGGATGATGCTGGTGACAATGCTGATGATTAGCTTGATGATGCTGATGCTGGTGCAGAATCTGACTGTGATGCTGATTATGATGATGATGACGATGATGCTGATGATGCTGATGATGATGGTGATGATCATGCTCATGATCATGATGATGATGTCGACAATGACGGTGGCGACGATGATGATGGTGGTGGTGATGATGCTGTTGTTGTTGTTGATGATGATGATGATGATTCGGTTGATGATGATGATGCTGATGCTGATGCCGATGGTCAAGCTGCTGCTGATGATGGTGGTGGTGGTAGTGGTGGCGGTGGTGATGATGATGCTGATGCTGATGGTGAGGAGGAGGATTACGATGATACTGATGCTGATGATGCTGCTGCTGATGATGATTGTGACGATGATGCTGCTGATGATGATGATGCTGCTGATGATGATGATTGTGATGATGATGAGGCTGATGATGATGATGATGATGATGATGATGATGATGATGATGATGATGATGATGATGATGCGGACGCTGATGCTGCTGCTGCTGATGATGCTGATGATGATTGATGATGCTGATGCTGATGATGATGATGATGATGATGATTATGAGCATGATGCTGATTATGATAATGATGATGACGATGATGATGATGATGATGATGATGATGATGATGATGCTGATGCTGATGATGCTGATGAAGAAGAACATGACGACGACGATGATGATGATACTGATGATGATGCTGATGGTGATGATGATGATGATGCTGAAGATGATGATGATGATGATGATGATGATGATGATGATGATGATGATGATGATGATGATGATGATGATGATGATGATGATGATGATGATGATGATGATGATGATGATGATGATGATGCGGATAATGCGGATGATGATGCTGATGCTGATGCTGAGGATGCTCAGGATGATGATGCTCATGATGCAGCGTGCTCCGGCGGACGGAGCGGCGGACTGGAACTGCCCCAACTGTGGCGACCACGTCTTCGCGAGGCACGCGGTCTGCAGGCGCGGGCCTTGCCGCGCTTCCTCGGCCACTGCCTTGCCCGCCTCCAGCAGTCGCGCCTCTTTCGGGGACTTTGCCCTGCTTCGCTCTGGTCCCCTCCTCCTCCTTCTCCTCCTCCTCGTACTCCTCCTCCTCCTTCTTCCCCTCTTGCTCTTCTCTCCTCCTCCTCCTCCTCCTCCTCCTCCTACTCCTCCTCCTCTCACTCCTCCTCCTCCGCCTCCTCGTCCTCCTCCTTCCTCCCGCTCTCTTCTCTTCTCCTCCTCTTTCTCCTCCTCCCCCTCCTACTCCTCCTCTCTCCTCCTCCCCCTCCTCCTCCTCCTCCTCCTCCTCCTCTTCTCCTCCTCCTCCTCCTCCTTTCCTCCTCCTCCGCTCTCTCCTCTCTTCTCCTCCCGCTCCCCTTCCTCCTCCCCCCCTCCTCTTACTCCTCTCTACTCTCCTCTTTCTCCTACCTTCTCCTCGTTCTCCTGACTCCTCGCCTTCTCCGTGTCCCCTTTTCTCACTCCTCCTTGCTCCTCTTCTCTTCTCCTCCTCCCTTCTTCCTGCGTTGACGAAGAGGAAGGAGAACACGGAGACCGTCGAGTCTCCTCTCCTCCTCCTCCTCCTCCTCCTCCTCCTCCGCCTCCTCCTCCTCCCTCCTCCTCCTCCTCCCCCCCTCTCTCCCACTCCCCTCCTCACTCCTCTCCTCACTCTCCTCCTCCTCCTCCTCCTCCTCCTCCTTCTCCTGGTCCTCCTCCTCCTCCTGGTCCTTTTCTCCTCCTCACTCCTCCTCCTCCTCGTACCTCCTTCTCCTCCTCTTCTTCTCATCATCCTCCTCCTTCTCTTACGTCCCCTTCCCTCCTCCTCCTCCTCCTCCTCCTCCTCCTCCTCCTCCTCATACTTTCCTCCTCCTCCTCCTCCTCCGCCTCCTCCTCCTCCTCCCTTCCTCCTCCTCCTCCTCCTCCTCCTCCTCCTCCTCCTCCTCCACCCTCCTCCTCCTCCTCCTCATCCTCCTCTCTCCTTCCTCCACCTCCCCCTCTCTCCCCTCCTCGTCGTCCTCCTCCTCCTCCTCCTCCTCCTCCGCCGCTTTCTTCTCCTGCTTCTCCCTTCGTCCTCCTCCTCCCTTCCCCTTCTCCAGGACCTCTCTCCTTCTTTCAGGGAGGGGGAGGGAGGAAGGGGGAGGAGGAGGGCGGATGGAGGAGGCAGGAGGGAGGAGGGCGGAGGGAGGAGGCAGGAGGGAGGAGGGCGGAGGGCGGAGGGAGGAGGGATGATTGAGGAGGGATCAGGGAGGAGGGAAGAGGACTGAGGGCGGAGGGAGGAGGGAATAGTGAGGAGGGAGGAGGGAGAGGGAGGAGGATAGAGGAGAGGGAGGGAGGGCGGGAGCGAGGGAGGGATTGGGGGGGGGAAGGGGGGAGGGAGGGGGGAGGGAGGGAAGGCCCGGGAGGGAGGATGGAAGGAGGAGGCAGGGAAGGAGGGAGGGAAGGAGGGGAGAGGAGGAGGGAGGAGGAGGAGGAGGAGGACTAGTAGGAGGAAGAGAAGATGAGATGATGATAATGAGATGATGATGATGATGATGATGATGATGATGAGATGATGATGATGATGATGATGATGATGATGCTGATGATGATGATGATGGATGATGATGCTGCTGGTGATGATGATGATGCTATGATGATGCTGATGATGATGATGATGAGATGATGTAGTGGTGGTGTGAGATGATGATGATATGATGATGATGATGATATGTGATGATGATGATGATGATGATGATGAATGATGATGATGATGATGATGATGATGATGTGATGATGATGATGATGATGATGATGATGATGTATGATGATGATGATGATGATGATGATGATGATGCTGATGATGATGATGATGATGATGATGATGATGATGATGATGATGATGATGATGATGATGATGATGATGATGATGATGATGATGATGATGATGATGATGATGATGATGATGATGATGATGATGATGATGATGATGATGATGATGATGATGATGATGATGATGATGATGATGATGATGATGATGATGATGATGATGATGATGATGATGATGATGATGATGATGATGATGATGATGATGATGATGAGGAGGAGGAGGAGGAGGAGGAGGAGGAGGAGGAGCAGGAAAGGAGACTCGACGGTCTCGTTCTCTCCTTCCTTTTCGTCAACGCAGGGGCTGCGTAGTGCTCGTCGCGCCTGCCATCAGCTTTGCCGCGCGCACGCTGATCCTGCAGCGCCCCCCCCCCACTCGCTTGCACCGGTGCCCTCCTCCTCCTCCTCCTCCTCCTTCATCTCCTTCTCCTCTCCCTCCTACCTATGGTGGTGGTGGTGGTGGAACATCTGCCCGTTACTATGTTTTTGCCGCAGTCGGGGTGCTTGCCACGACGCCGATGCGGGCCCCGTGTGCTCTTCCCGTGCGCACGTGCCGAGCCCTTCCTCGCACGGGGCCCGTCCCAGGAGGGCGGGGTGCGCCTCCGCAGCGCGCGTGCGGCCGCGCATCCGTCGGCCGGCCCTGTGCGGTCCACCCGGATGCGGGCCTCGGAACATAGCGACGACGTGTGCCACATGCAGCGGTGAACGCCTCCCCCTCCCCCTAAGGTTCAAAGTTGGCGGTGGGTCTGGTGAGTTGCACTTCGACCGCAGTCCCCCCCCGCGCGTGCCCAGTTTGAGTTCGGGGGAGCGGGGGAGTGTGCACTGATTAATCCCCCGACTGTATAGTAAGGCTGACGCGCTTCCCAAGGGTACCCTTGCATCCTTACGTCTTAGATCATCTTCGGTCCGTCGTCAACCACTTTCGATGGCCAGCCCCGCTCGAAGAGTCTCGGCATGGGCGTCCTGGGCCGTCGCATCCTTACCGCGCATTCTTACTATATGCGCTGACTGTACTCGCTTCTCATCACGAGACATCCTGGGGCAGACTCTGGCTGAAGCGAACGTAGAGCCGGGAGCGCTGTTTCCCCGAGACAGCGGCGCGGGTCTATTGGTTCATCTTTGGGCGTGCGTGAGGCTTCCGTTCTGTTGTTCCGGTTTGCGAGACAGGTCAGGTATCCAAATGGGGTTGTTGTATTTTTGATTTTGTGCGAGGTTTGCTCGCAACAATGACGTACCAATCCCGAATTTCCACCTGTCCCCCTGGCCCAGAAATCGAAAAGTGAAGGTTCCTGGCTGGTTATGCCATGTGTGTTCTGTTGAGTTAAATTCGGATTGTGTTTAGCCCTATGGGACTCTTTCGTTTCATTCACATCATATGGGCGCCGCTAGGCTTCCTGGGACTTGGTTTTTTGGGGGCCTTCTTGGACCTCGAAGAGGCCTGAGCCGTCTTGACGCTCCTTTTGAGGCAATGTGGGGCCTCGTTTGGAACCCTCTTGGGGTTGTCTTGAGTGTATGTGTAGGCCCTCGTGGGCTCTTCTTTGTCCGACCTTGGCGCTCCAGGGTCAGCTCGTAGCCCTTGGGCCCTACCGTGAGTGGGATCGTGGCCCTTGGGGGAGAAGATGATTCGTGGCCCTGGGAGCGCGAGAAGTTCTTGCGCTATACACGGGATCGGGGCCCTGGCAACGGGATTCCTTTGCATTTTCCGATGAGTCGTGATCCTCGGAGGAATGGTCCTTCGTATTTTGCAACGGCTGGTGCAGTCCAGAAATCGAAAGACATCCCTGTCAGATTTGTGTAAGGTACTTCTTGAGGTGATGGTTTGGAACCTGTAAAATGGGCACCTGCAGGGTTCACCAGGAGAGCGGTACTATCAGAGTGATGGAGCCGAGCTGTCTTGCGTAGCCCCTGGTGCGTGGCTGCGGGGAGCTTCCGCGATACGGATACTTGGGCTCTTTGTTAGAACTGATCGATACTGTTGAGGGTTGAGGACACGGATGCGGCTGGCCCTGTGTTTCCGCACATGAGTTGTTTCTCGGATGAGCCAGACTGGACAACGGCATGTCTCGAGGACTTCCTTACGCGGGAGAAAAGCAGTCGGCTCGGGGGACACTCGAATCCGTGCGTCCGACATTTCCTGAGTGTGTCGATCGATCCCAAGGGGCCTGAGTGCTTCAAGGAGTCTCACCTTCAGCGCCAACGTTCTTCAGTGCTTGAAAGTTTCTCCACCCTTTCAAGGGTTCATCCCCTTTCTCCCTGCTGCTGTTGCTGTTCCTCATCCTTATCTCTTTATCCCTCCTCCTCCTGACATTCCTTCTCCTTGTTAATAACTTCTCCCTGTCGCACCCCGAGGCCAGTTTTTAGGGCGGGCCGGGCGTTTCGCCTGAGACCTCCTCACCATTCCCGACTCTGCAGCGTAAACATTGGCAACAGTTTCACATATGGACGGCGGGTGGTTTTCAAACTGAGGCTCTCGCCGTGGCGCCGCGCACACTGCTCTTAGACAGTTGCAAGAGTTTCACGGGTTGAGGGCGAGTGGTTTTCAAAACGTGGCTCTCGCCCTGACGCCGCGCACATTCGTTCTGAACGTTAGCAAGAGTTTCACCGATTGAGGGCGAGTGGTTTTCAAAGTGTGGCTCTCGCCTTAGCGCCGCGCACATTCGTTCTATCCAATTTCAAGAGCTTCACGGATTGAGGGCGAGCCGTTTTCAAAATTTGGCTCTCGCGTTAGCGCCTCGCACATTCGTTTTCAAACTTTACAAGAGTCTCGCGGATTGAGGGCGGGCCGTTTTCGAAGTGTGGCTCTCGCCTTAGCGCCGCGCGCATTCGTTTTCAAATTTTCCCAGAGTTTCACGGATTGAGGGCGGGTCGTTTTCGAAATGTGGCTCTCGCCTTAGCGCCGCGCACATTCGTCTTCAACATTTGCAAGAGTTGTGTTTTTTCTTGGAAGGATGCAGGCTTATGAGGGTGCACAAGCTACATTGATTCGCAGTGTTCAGGTCCCTGGAATAGCGTTCTGGCATGATTCAGGCTCGTGAAGACGCAACAGTCAGGTTGATCCGTGCCGTTGTCATCCCGAGAACAATGTTTTGGTATGCTTCAGGGTCTTTAAACAGTCGTCTTCCAACGAGGCGGTTCCCTCAGTAAAAATCAATCGTTATAGGGGCCTGTGAAGAGGGAGCTTGGAGGGAGGGTTTATTCCGACATCGTTGAAGTCTCTTGGGTTTACACTGGTCCACCTCTTCCTCCTCCTCCTCCTCCTCCTCCTCCTCCTCCTCCTCCTCCTCCTCTCCTTCCCTCCTCTCCCTCCCACCTCCCTCCCTCCAGAGACCCCTGGCTCCGCGGGTGGCGGAGGTTGTACAGTCAACCCGCAGAGCAAGGATGAGTCGCTTTCCAAGGCTACCCTGGCATCCCTGCCCCGTCGGCCCATCCTTAGCTGCTCTCGCTGGCCAACCTCGTTCGAAAAACGTTCACATTGCCCGCCAAGGCCCTTGCATCCTTACCGCACATCCTCACTATATGTTCCGCGCATCCTCACTATGCGGGCTGACTGTAAGTCGTGCGCCGCCCCGCGGAGCCCCCACCCACAGAGACCGAGAACGGCTCGCTGCCCAGGCCAGTGTTGCAGGGCCCCGCAAGGACCCGCCCTCCCCTACATGCTCCTCTTGCGCTTCCCCCTCCCTGTCTCCTCCCTCCTCCTCCCCCTCCCTCCCCCTCCCTTGTCCTCCTCCTCCTCCTCCTCCTCCTCCCTCCCGCCAGCCGTAGCCATTTTGGCTCAAGGCAATGAACCGTCCCGACGACCGCGAGTCTTTCGGGGCGACCTCAGAGCGCGAGGGAGGTTCCGCTTTGAGGCCACTCTCCAATCCAGTCCAATCAATTTCAGGGGATCCCGATCCCGACAGAAGTTGCCTGTCGGTCCAAGCCCCTTCGCCAGCAGAGTCGAAGCCATGGTGCCGAGCCCTGCGGTGTTGCGCGGCCCGCGCAAGCCGCACTGGGGCTGCAGCCGCTGTGGCCGAGCGGCCAACTGGGCGAGCCGAATCACACGCTTGTGCGGCGCCAGCGCGCCGATGCGTGTGGTGGCCGCCGCTCGGGAGGCAGATAAAGCAGCAGCAGCAGCATGCACTCCGTCCAAGAAAGTTGGTGGCTCAGGCTTGCGCCCGTCACCAGCCCCATGGAGCGCCGAGCTCAAGTACATTCAGCAGATGGAGCAGCGCCTCAAGGCCACAGAGGCGGAGCTTCGCAAAGTCAAGGGTGGCAACAGTGTCAAGTCGCAAGAAGAAGCAGCTGCTGCTCAAGACCCAACTCAGGCTAAGCGTGCCAACGTTCTCAAGCAGATCGAGGTGTATGAGAAGGTCGTCAGGGACACTGCCGAGTTTGGCGGCGCCGTGCACGACGCGAACAAGGCTGCGCTCGAAGACCTTCGGGCTCAGGCCAAGGCGCTGCGGCCCCCCGTTACAGCGCACACGACGGCGATGCAGAAGCTTGAGAAGTCCAAGCAGCAGCTGGTCAGGCAGCAGAGCGAGCTGGAAGAGTTGCAGCGCAAGATGGCGCAGCTTCAACAAGACATCAGGTAAAGAGAGCGCAATCATCGCCAAGACGTCCGAGGTCAAAATTCTGCAGCAGGAGGTTGCCGAGAGTGCGGCCAAGCTCAACCCGCAGCAGCCCTCGACCAACGTCAAGGATGAGGCGCTTGACGAAGAGACGTTCAAGCTGGATACGGAGAGCGAAGAGGTCAAAGCCGTGCCAGAGCTCGTTGAGTTCTACGCCAAGTTCTCAGCCGATCCCGTGTTTGCCAAGTACCAGCAATTCATTCGAGAGAAGTACAAGAACAAGGATGTGCCCATGCCGCAGGCGGAGCAGCAGCAACCTCCACCCGCAGCGGGCACGGACGCCAGCAACAAGCGTGGCACCGAAGACGAGCTCAACTTACATGAAGCTCAAGAATTGTGGAACGACTTGCAGAGTACCGCAGCCCAAGGCGACGAGGCCACCAAGCTGCTCGAGCTTACCAACAAGATCCACAAAACCAAGAGGAGTCACACTCGCAGCCCTGATCATGGTGCTCCAGGTCAGTGCGCGACTAGCTCCTAACACGCTCATCGCCAACCTCCAAGGTCAGAGGATCGACGAAGGAGGAGATGGCACACGCAGTTCCAGTTCTGGGCCGACTTCGATGAGCTCGGCTTCGCCAGTTCAGATTTTTGCTGCTTCTGCCATTGGTGGAAGTACTGCAACAGATGGGAATGGTCAGTCTGATACAGGATGCAGGCCACATGCCAATGATCTCAGCATCGGTGTTCCCTGGGCCTTGGGGGTCTCTGGGCACTCCTCGTCTGCGGCCACGATGCCGCCGTTGCTGGAAGCCGCTCGCGCCAACTGGCAGTCAGGTGCGCAGCCTCAGTCCAACGCCAGTCGAGATCAGCTTCCAAGAGTGAGCAGCCCCAGAGTGTGTGGTGGTCGCAGTCAGGCTCCAGCTACTTCTGAGAGCGCGCTGCAGATGCATTTGATTGAGACCTTCATCAACGCCAACCAGGGTCGCAATACTTTAAAGAAGCGAGTCAAAGCAAGCAAGGCGAAGATCATCTTGGCTCAAGAGATCGGATACTTCGCCCATGATGTGGAGGAGCTCTACAGCTTCGCCGCCAAGATGGGTTGGTCAGTTATCGCGCTGCCAGGAGCTCCCGCAGCAGGACACCTTCCCACGGCAGGCGTCGCAGTATTTGCTCGCAATGGTATTGGTCTGCGCTGGTCACCTGCATCTAATACGTCGGAGATAGTTGCACATAGAGGGCAGCACATTCAAGTGGGCGCACCAGGCTGGCCGACCCTGAGTATATTCAACATCTACCTCTACACGTGTGAGGGCATGACAGTCAGGAACGCGGCCATTCTTGCCAAAGTTGGAGAAGAGATGGCGGGACTCACCCATCCAGCGCTCATTGGAGGCGACTGGAACATGAGTACAGATATCGTTGAGGAGTCGACTTTTCCGCTTCATGCGCATGTGGAGATCACAGCGCCGAAAGAGGTCACTTGTCGCACTCCAGCTTCGTCATCCACGATTGACTACTTCGCGCTGAGTGAGGCCGCTACGTTACTTTTTCGTACCGTCACGGTGGACGCCGAGTGGCACATCAAGCCGCATAGGCCAGTTCACCTGCACATGGCGGCAGTTGGCAAGTCCCTGTAAGTCTTGACCTACGGCGCGGCACCGAAGTTGTCACCCGTTGTCCCCGAATGCCCTCGCTTGCCAGAAGATCCCTGGACTCTGACTGCTAGGTATGCTGATGAGGCGTTGGTTCTAGTTAAAGAAGCACGGCCAGTTGCAGCGTGGGGTCTTCTAACGTTGGCATGGGGTCAGTTCGTCGAGCAAGCAGCCCGGCGCATTGCTCATATTACTGGCTCAGAGGTTAAAGATTACGGCGCTTACTCCAAATTCCTTCAGCCAAGATGGGTTGACATCCGCTACGAGCTGAAGGACGCCCCTGGAATCCAAGCGCGCGCAGATGGATGGAAATGGCTTTCTGATATGATGGCAACAATCGCTCACCTGCGTGAAAGCCGTCAGCCCGAGGAGATTAGCAAGATGCAAGACGAGATTCTCCTCCTGCAGTCATCTGCATGCCCTGGGCAAGGCTTAAATCGCAGGTTGGATGCAAGCGTCGAGCAGGCACGTCGAGTCGTCAGCAGTCAATTTCACGCAGATGCTATACGTGAGTTGCAAGACGAGTGGCAAGATTATATTGATCAAGCGTTTCAGGAAGCCGACAGAGACAGTCAAACGAGATGGAAAGATTGGTGTCGACAAGCCAGCGCTGGAGGGCTTCGGGGCCTTCATAGACTGACGCAAGTTCGACAAGTACAGGCTCCCACCACAGTTGTAACTAGTACTGGGAAGTATTCAGCTCATCCTCATGAGATTGTAGCTGCTATGGAAGCTGAATGCAAATCGATATGGCGAAGTTCCACGGAGGCCCCTAGAGCTTGGATTCCCGACAGAAGTTCTCATCGGCGAGCGGAACCAGAGGATATCCGCAGAGCCGCTCGCACCTTTCCAAGCACTACGTCATTTGGTCTCGACGGGCTTCATCCACGACATCTGTTGCATCTCAGCGACGATGCATTGCGAGTGCTGGCAGTACTGTACGAAGCTATGGAATCACTTGGGATGCTTCCCAAGCAACTGGTATGGATTCTCATGCCTATGCTGCCAAAACCTCAGGGAGGCCACCGTCTCATTATCTTGTACGCGTCGGCCTACCGCGTTTGGCAAAGGATGAGGAGATGCGAATCTGACGATTTGATGAACGTGCTGGACAGAAAATGTTGGGGCGCTGGCAAAGGTCGAAGTCCAATCGACAGCGCGTGGAAGTTAGCAGCCCGAACAGAAGCTAGCACAGCCTCAGGTCGTTTATCTGTCACGCTTATCGCAGATTACTCAAAGTATTACGATAATATCGAGTTGAAGCAGCTGCGGCAGAAGTTTATTCGCTTCGGAGCGGCCATGGCATCAGTCAAGCTCACCTACAACACCTGGCGTGCGCCGAGACTGACCCGACTGCTGCAGCATCGCGGCAATCAACTTGGACATGCAGAGTATGGTATTCCTGCTGGCTGCGGGGTGGCTGACATAGCCATTAAAGTGCACGCCGTCGAGCAGTACGATTATTATGTGGCACTCCATCCCTTAGTTGACTTCGCCAGCTACATTGACGACTCGAGCATGGGAGTCGAACGTGCAGACCGATCTTCAGTCATCTCCCTTGCGGTCGAAGCTGGCAAGGGTTTCTTGGAGACGGCTGCAGCACTGGGGGCCACTATCAATGAGAAGTTCGCAGTTCTCGCCAACGCGCGGGAACTGGCGGAGGAAGTTGCTACCAAGCTCGGCTTTTCGGCAGACAAGGCAGTCACAACGGCCACCTATCTTGGGATCAGGCTGCAGGCAGAGTTCGAAAGGCTCCGATCCGAGAACACGAGCGAAGATGTTCAAGCGCAAGGCCAAGCACCGACAACGACTTCGTAAGCTAAGACGGTATAAGAGGGCCTTGCCTGAGCTAAAAGAGCAAAGGATTGGCAAAGTTTTTCGCGCTGGCGCCAGGCCTGCGCTAACTTGCGGAGTGGAGATCTTGGGACTTGACAATGCTGAGTTATTGCAGCTGCGTCGTGATTACTGCAGGCAGGTCAAACCCTTCCACGGAGGCGTTTCTCTCTCAGCAAAGCTGGTATTATACGGTGACCCCGCTTTACGTCACGCTGTGGCGCCAGCATTGCAATGGAGTCGAATGGTTTGGATGGCAGTATCGCAGCCCGACACAGCAGTTGTATCCTTGCAGGTGCTCAAGTCATGGTGGGACAAGGCTTTACTCCACCTTGATATTGCAGCACTGGAATGGAAGGATACGCGAGGTCCCCTTGCTCGCGCAGCACTGTGTGTGCACAGAGTTGGTTGGACAATTCAGCCAAGTACAGTTTGGAAAGATCACCGAGGAGCTGCTATTCCCCTGGAGCAGCTCACACCTGGCATTCTTGAGGATCTCATGGGCAAGGCCATGCAGCGTCGACTTGAGATGACTTTGGCTGTAGAATGGGGGGCGCCTCCAGGATCTCGAGTTTCGTTTGATTTGATCAGGGCGACAGTTCGTCCCAAGAGCCGTCGTCTCAATAAGCATCAGAAATTTCTGGTTCGCACGTCGGCGGTGGAAGGTCATTGGACCAGGGAGCGAGCTCGACTCAGAGGTTGCCAGACTGATGGTCGCTGCAAGTGTGGAGCAGCATTATACGGATCACCACAGGCTGTTTGTGTGCACCTTGCCAGAGGTGATTGCAGCCAGAGCCGAATCTGAGGTGCCAGCTTCTTTTATCCAAGCAGCAATTGATCATCAAGATGAGAAGTGCTATACCCAAGGCTGCTTCACCTACGCGGACAGCGACATCCCAGAGCTCGATCCAGGGGTTGAGGCGCACTTAGTCACTCCAGAAGGTGAAGATATAGATGCAGAACCTGAACAGTTAGCTGAGCAACTTGTACAAGGCGACAGGTTAGAATTCGCAGTTGATGGATCATGCAGCAAGCCTTCTCTTGTCACTCTTCAGAGAGCTGGGTGGGCTGTGGTGCTGATGAACCCTACGGCTGACACACCAGTTGCAGTCATGTACGGCGCGGTGCCGAGAGCCATGCCCCAGTCGTCAGCAATGGCGGAGTTCCTGAGCATGGCGTTAGTCGGGCAGATCGCCGACAGTCCTTCGACGGTATATGCAGATTTTATGGCAGTGGTGAAGGCGGCTCTGAAATCGAAGCAGGAACAGCTGCAGGCCAGGTCAATGTACTCGTGCGTGCAGTTCTTTGGCCACCAGATGCGCGGCTATGATAACATCCAGAGCGTCCGCCACGTCAAGGCCCACAAGTCTGGCGAGCAGTACCAGGCGCTCTCGGACGAGGACAGGCGCATCACTGACGCCAATGTGGTCGCCGATGTGTTTGCCAAAAAAGCTGCGCTCTTGCACCCGTCCGCTTCTCCTGAGTTCCTTGTGAGAGTTGATGATGCCAGCGCCAACGCCAATTACTTTGTTAAGTTGTGTGCCCACGTGTTCCCGTGTTTCGAGCAAGAGGAGAGGTTTTCCAGGCTCCCCGTTTTCCCTCGGTCGAGGCACACTATGAAAGAAAACTGGCACGACTGGTGTAGGACCACCATTGGCACCCAGTGTAGGAATTGTCTCAGCGTATTGGAGCCAGGCCGAGACAGGCCCATGCTGGGCTGCAGAGGGTTGCCCAAGTTTTTGAGAGACTTCAGGCAAAATCCCCTGGGCCACCAGTTGCTGTTTCCCAGGGGAGCGTGACCAGCTGGAACTGTGCGGGGCCAGCCTGCGCAGCTCCAGTTTTTGTTTGTTATCTGTGCGGGGCCTGGGCTCAGCAACGTCGGAAAGATAAGCTTCGGTCCCCATGCGTGAAGCCCGCGTCTAAGGGTGACGAAGTGCTGCGAAATCTCAGAAGGGGAATTGGTCCGCATAAGAGGCTGGCCAAACGCATTGATTCTGTTGCGCCCCTTCAGAGAGTCGCCCCCGACAGCCCAGCCCTCTTCGAGTTCCACAAGCGTCACTCGATCGAATCCCGATTCTGTTTTGTCCTACGAGGCTCGTATGGCAGCATTGCATGCCCGAATCAAGGCAAAGGAGGAGGCTGCCCGAGGCGCAGTCCCTTCCCGATAGAGCAGCGGCCACTCGCTGTTCGTCCAGTTCCAGGCGGGCACGTGCGTGCCCGTGCTGTCAAGCAGTCATGTGACATGGTACTATTGCAGTCATTTAGTCATTTAGTCCTCCCTCCCGCCACTCTCCTCCTCCTCCTCCCCCTCCTTCTCCTCCTCCTCCTCCTCCTCCTCCTCCTCCTCCTCCTCCTCCTCCTCCTTAACGGCCCGTCTGCCACGCCAGGGCCCGCCAGGGCCCGCGCGCGCCCGCCCCGTCCCGGCGACCGCCCCTCCGCCCCGCCCCGTGGGTGGCCGGCCCCCCCCCCCGCGCTGGTTGGGGTCTTCCCGTCCGAGGGTTGGTGGGGACTGATGCTCGGAGCCATAGGGTGCCCTGGGCTTCTTGGGTTTCGAGTGGTTTTGCCGTGGAAGACGCGCTGTTCCCGCACCAAAAATCCATGGGCGTCCTGGGGTCTCAGGGTTGGGTTTCTTGTTGACGGTTTCTTGTGGGTGAGCCCCTGTTGTATCCCCTCCCAGGTCTCCCACGTTCGTCATGCACCCTGCGAGCAGTCAGTCCACATTCTCCCCAGACTTCCCCGCCTGCCCCCTTCAACGGACGCAGGATGGTCTGATATACATTTTGCCGCCATCGGGGACGCCAGACTCATGAAGGCGGGAAAGTCTCAGCCCTGGCACCGCAGGGCTACGGTCGGCACACGCTGCGTTGGCGCGCCAGCGACGCCAACGAAGGCGTTCTGGGTTGAATTCATCGACGCGCTGCCGGTGGACACGGTGACGCCATTGGATCCGACCGAATTCACTTTTGAGCGATCGGGGCCGCGATCGATTCAGGGTTGAAACGATCGACGCAGTGTCAGAACA
This sequence comes from Prorocentrum cordatum, assembly GCA_963575745.1. Classification (NCBI taxonomy): domain Eukaryota; class Dinophyceae; order Prorocentrales; family Prorocentraceae; genus Prorocentrum; species Prorocentrum cordatum. The sequence continues at coordinate 158,988 of CAUYUJ010019103.1, forward strand.
TTTTGCGCGCGCCAACGCCGAATGAACCTGCCGTAACCACTGCCCGAGCAGCCGATCTTTGGGGACCTCGGCGGGCGGCGGATGTGGATACGTGGCACCCCGCAATAGCGGGTATGAGTGAGGGGGCGGGCGCGGGGTGGGTCGCGAGTGGGTCGCAGGTGGGTCTCGTGTGGGTCGCGGGGCGGGCCGCGGGGTGGGTTGCGGGTGGGTGGGTCGCGGGAGGGCGCAAGGCGACGACGACAACAGCAACAGTCATTTTAAGATTGTCATTCGCTCTCACCTGCTCGCGTGTCAATCCAGATGTATGTCTGAAGCCCTCGATACCCGCCCTCTTCGTCTTCGATCGTACCTCCCTTGGGGGTATATCATCCTTACGTGCCACGTGTAGTGGGCGCAACCATTACAACAGGAAGAGGAAGGCAACAGGAAACAAGAGACAGCAAGGAGGAGGAGGAGGAGAGGAGTGCGGGAAGGGAGGGAGGAGGGAAGGGGGCAAGGGGGAGGGAGAAGGATGGAACACGAGAGAGATTAGCAGGAGAAGGGCCAGGAACAGCAAAGCAAACGGCAGAACCAGACGGGCAGCTCGGGCGGGCGGACCCCAGCAGACAGGTCGGGCGGGCGGGCCTTCACAGGCGGATCGGGCGGGCGGGTCGCTGAAGCGTCAGTCCTGCATGACTCGCCAGGAAGTCTCCAGCGAGGGCGCGGATCCCGAGTACCTCGGGAGGAAGTCCAGAGCGAGAGCGTGGTTTCTGAGTGTTGAGGCGCGGCGTTTAGACACATTGCGCGGAAGTCCCACGCGAGAGCGCACCGTCTAAGTAATGTGCAAGGAGTCCAGCGGAAACCATATTCTCAATACATTTGGAATGAGTTTCGGGCGGGAGCTGTTGTTGTTGTTGCTGCTGCTGCTGCTGTTGTTGCTGTTGCTGTTGCTGTTGCTGTTGCTGCTGCTGCTGCTGTTGTTGTTGTTGTTGAACTCTCACTCTTGAAGAATGATTATTGTTGATCCCCCCCCACCGGTGCACATTGATTTTTTTCGATTGAAGTGCCACCCCCGGGGCTCGCACCTTGTTTTTTGCTCAAGGAAAGTCTTCCTGCTCAAACTGTGCCCCTGCCCCCCGGGCTACAACAACAACGGCTCCCGCCTGAGACTTCCTCGATTTTTACTCAGGACCCCCGCTCCCGCCTGAGACTTCCGCGCAATTTACTCAGGAAAGGCGCTCCCATTTGAGACTTCCTCGCGATGTAATCAAGACCCCCGCTCCCGCCTGAGACTTCCGTGCAATTTACGTGGGAACGGCGCTCCCGCCTGAGACTTCTTCGAATTTTACTCAGGACCCCCGCTCCTGCTTGACATTTCCGCGCAATTGACTCAGGAACGGCGCTCCCGCCTGAGACTTCCTCGCAATTTAGTGAGGACCCCCGCTCCCGCCTGAGACTTCCGTGCAATTTGCTCAGGAACGGCGCTCCCGCTTGAGACTTCCTCGCAACTTAGTCAGGGCCCCCGCTTCCGCCCGAGATTTCCTCACAATGTACTCAGGACTGCGCTCTCGCGTGCGACGTCCTCACAAATTATTCTGGAATTGCGTTTCGGCGCTCAGGAACCACGCGCGCGCCAAGGACGCCTTCACAACGTGGTATCTTCCCTCTTCCTTCGTCCTTCCCCCTCCCCTTCCTCCCACTCTCCCTCGTTCTTCCCCTCCTCCTCTTGCAGGGCCCGCGCCAATTCCAATGGCGGGCAGAGAGATGTACGCCCCCGAAGGATTGTCCGCCCGTTCCGGTTTGCCCGCACGTCTAAGCCCGCCGGCCCCAGCAAAGAGAAATAATCCCCCCGAAAGGGGTGTGATCGAAGACGAAGAGGGCGGGTTTCGAGGGTGTAGGGTATACGTGTTGAATGACTCGCGGGCAAGTAAGAGCGTACAGCCTTAAAATGGTTGTTGTTGTTGCTGTTGTTGAGAACGACGAGTTTCAGACGCCCCCCCATGGGAGGGGGGGAGGGGGGGGCGCATCACATCGAATCCGGGGAGGGGGAGGCGCTGCACCTGCGAGATTCCGATGGGATCCCTGGCATTCCTGGATTCCTGGGGATCCGTCTGGATTCCTTGAGATCCTCCTCCTGCCCCCCTCCTCCTCCTCCTGCCCCCCCCCTCCTCCTCCTCCTCCTCCTCCTTCTTCTTCTTCTTCTTCTTCTTCTTCATCTTCTTCTTCTTCTTCATCTTCTTCTTCTTCTTCTTTTTCTTCTTCTTCTTCTTCTTTCTTCTTCTTCTTCTTCTTCTTCTCCTCTCCTCCTCCTCCTCCTCCTCCTCCTCCTCCTCCTCCTCCTCCTCCTCCTCCTCCTCCTCCTCCTCCCTCCTCCTCCTCCTCCTCCTCCTCCTCCTCCTCCTCCTCCTCCTCCTCTCCATCCTTCTCCTCCTCCTCTCCTCCTCTCCTCCTCCTCCTCCTCCTCCCCTCCTCCTCCTCCTCCTCCCCTCCTCCTCCCTCTCCTCCTCCTCCCTCCTCCTCCTCCTCCCCTCCTCCTCCGCCTCCTCCTCCTCCCCTCCTCCTCTCCTCCTCTCCTCCTCCTCCTCCTCCTCCTCCTCCTCCTCTCCTCCTCCTCCTCCTCCTCCTCCTCCTCCTCCTCCTCCTCCTCCTCCTCCTCCTCCTCCTCCTCCTCCTCCTCCCCTCCCCCTCCCCCTCCCTCCCTTTCCTCCCCTCCTCCTCTCCTCATCCTCCTCCTCCTCCTCCCCCTCCTCCGTTCTTTGCCCCCTTCTTCCTGCCCTGCTCCTCCTCCCCCTCCCCCTTGCCCCTGCCCCCGTGCCTGCCCCTCTCCGGGAGAGGCCTCCTGCTTACATCGGTCGGGCCGTGCCCCTGCCTTCCCGAGCCTCTCCCACTGCCAGAGGAGGGGCCTCGCGCATACCTCGGTCGCCCCCGAACGGGTTGGTGACCACACCGTGCGGTGAGTCGGTGGGGATTCGGAGTCACCGCACGGTTTTGGGACTCGGGTCGTCCTCCGAGGATGTCTCGGGCGACAGGGGCCTCCGGGGTCTCAAGACCGAGCGGTGACGGACCGTGCGGTGAGGTCTTGGGGGATTTCGAGGTCACCGCACAGTCCGTCACCGCACCGTTTCGGGACTCCAAAGCATACCTCGGCCTTCCCCCCCCCCCCCCGCCGCATGGGACCACAATTTAGTTGGGCCTCGGCCCTGCTCTGCTGGCTTCTCTGGAGCCGAGGCAGGGATGAGCTTTCCGTCGGGTTCGGCCCAAGAATAGCAACACAACTGTCAGGGGACGCTTCTTCGGCTATCTTTGACCATCCTTGAGAGTATTTTTTTGGGGGCTTTCTGCATGTTTCCTTGGAAGTCCGCCTGTAGGAGGACATGCCCGACCGAAGATAAGCGGTCGGGGCGAAGGGACGGGGGTCGGTGCAAGCGGGGGGGCGGTCAGAGCGCCAGACCTTGCAGGACGTCTGGACGCCCGAAATGGGCACGGGAAGAATGGGCACAATGCCCAACAGCAGTTCCTGTTCATTTTGAGCAGGGCTCGCTGTCCGCGCCGCCGCGGCCTGTGTCCATTCGAGACAGGAGGCCGCCCGCCCAAGAGCGGCCTCCGTTGGTTTGGGGCAACATCTGCTGTTGGGCATTGTACCCATTCTTTCCGTGCCCATTTCGGGCGTCCAAAGGACCCTGCAGGGCCAGGGGTGCCCTAACCCGGGCCAGGGTGCAGGACCCTGCAGGATCCTGCAGCATCTTGCAGGACCTTGCAGGATCCTGGGAGGCCCGACGGACCCGGATTTGCCTCGACGCGGGGCAGCAGATCCCCGAAGCTGGGGACCGCCGTGCGTAGCCTGGAGGTGCGACACCTCCTCCTCCTCCTCCTCCTCCTCCTCCTCCTCCTCCTCCTCCCTCCCTCCTCCTCCCCCTCCTCCCCCTCCTCTCCTCCTCCTCCTCCTCCTCCTCCTCCTCTCCTCCTCCTCCTCCTCCCCCGACTACTTCTCCTCCTCCTCCTCCTCCTCCTCCTCCTCCTCCTCCTCCTCCTCCTCCTCCTCGGGTCTCCCCTTCGATCCCGCCGCGTGCGTGGGGCCTCCTGGCGCGCGCGCGCGCCCGCGGGGAGGGGGAAGCGCGCAGGCGCTGCGGCACCGCGAACCCCAACGGCACAGGCGGTGGCGGTGGGGGAGTCGGAGGCACGCGCGGGGGCAGGCGGACGAGGCACTCTCCCAGTCAGTCTCGGGGCTGCGCCGTGCGAGGCGTGTCGACCTCCAGAGCTCTCGACGACTCTGCGAGGAGGATGCGCCCCCCTGCAGCTCTGGGCCCGACTCGGTGCTTGAGAGCTCCGTGGATTGGCCAGCTCTTCAGATCGTTCCATCTCACCAGCATCATGCCGTCAACGCTTGCCCGGCCCCCAAGGGGGCCTTCACCTCTCTGGATTCGAAGCAGCCCGTGGGAGTACCGCGGACGCTGGACCCCGTAACGGGCTTGATTCCGTGTTCTCGCACAGCGGCCGTGGTGGCGCTGCGGACTAGTCCCAGTGACGGGCCCGTCTCCCTGGCCTGGCATGGTAGGGAAGGGAGGGTGGGGGAATGGGAGTGAAGGGCGTGGAGGGACGAGGCTGGGGGGCTTGTGACTCTACACGATGTCCGGAAGCTGTCGTCTGAGTCGTGGGTGCGCCGAGCGGCCAGGCCGGGCCGGGATCCCGGAGCGCCATCGCGCGGATCACCGCTGCTGTGGCCGCCCCTCCCGTCCCGGAGTGCCACCGCATGCTCCGGAACCAGTCGGCCAGTCGGCCAGTCGGGGAGCCGGCCGGTCGGGGAGGCGGCCAGGGACGGGGGGGGGAGTCGGAGAGTGCACCGCGGTGCCCCAGGGGCTCTCCCCCGCTGTTGCCAGAGGTCGCCCTGGCCCCAGGATCTCGAGGGCGCGCCCAGCCGCGGCCGCGCGGACGCCTCCCGGCCGGGCCCGGCCGGGCCCGGCAGCGTCCAGGGGCCTCGGGGCCCCCCAGGCTCCTGGCAGCCGCCGCCCGCGAGGGCCCGTCGCCGCCCGGGGCCGAGGGCGGCAGGGAGCCAGATAACCGACGGCGGCGTTTTTTTTGGGGGGGGAGGCGCTTTCGAATTTATTTGTTTGTTTGTTAATTTGTTTGTTTGTTTGTTTGTTTATTCTCTTCTCCTCGTCACACCGTGGGCCCCGGAGTGTCTGGACCCCCTGTCCCCGGGACCGGCTCCCCGCCCCGAGCGGTCTTTTTGGCCAGCCCTGGGGCCCGCCGGCACTGGCTTCAAAAACCGTGCGTGGTGCGTTCTCCACGGCGAGGGTCGGCCACGCGCGGGGGGGGTACAGTGGAAACCCATGCCAAGAAACACCCTGCTTGCCTCCAGGGCGCCCTGGGTTTCTTGGATTTCCATGGTTCTGCCGGAGGAGGAGGAGGAGGAGGAGGAGGAGGAGGAGGAGGAGGAGGAGGAGGAGGAGAGGCGGAGGAGGGAGGAAGAGGAGGAGGATGGGCGGAGGCGGAGGAGGGAGGGAGGATGATGAGGAGGAGGAGGGGAGGAGAGAGGCGGAGGAGGAGAGGGAGGAGGAGGAGGAGGAGGAGGAGGAGGAGGAGACGAAGAAATCACGACGTCGGGGGTCGGGGGGGGAGGGGGGAGGCGCGGGACCCTACGACCCCTACGGGGAGGAGGGGGGGATGGTGACGCATGCCGGTAGATCCGTGCAGCACGTCAGTGGAGATGCCAGCGGCTGGGGCGGCAGCAGCACCGATGGCAGATCTGGGTCATCCAATTCGCTCTAGCTCGGCGGCGAGCGAGGAAGGGAAATGAGAAGGAGAACGCCTCGTCAGAAGGCGGCGGGACTTCGCAGCAGCCCTCGCGCCTTCCGAGAAGTTTTCTGTGTCTTTGGGGAAGGCTTATCACCGAGCGCGTTCCACTACTCGCCAAGTGCCTACTCACAAACGTGCGAAAAACAGATGTGTGCTTCGATGTAAATTCTCGTAGATCTCCCCCAGCGGATCCAGGCCATTTACGAGTAGTCTTTTTGCGAGTAGTGGAACGCGCTCGTCTAGCTTACGAAACCTCTCAGACGGCCGGGGGCCTCCTCTCACACGGCCGGGGGACGTCCGAGCCTTCTGGGAAGGCCCGTCCCTTCCCACTCCCTCCTCCTCCTCCTCCTCCTCCTCCTCCTCCTCCTCCTCCTCCTCCTCCTCCTCCTCCTCCTCCTCCTCCTCCTCCCCCCTGGGCTCGCCGCCGATCGAACCCGGGGCGGGGGGAGGGGCGGAGGGCGCGGGGGCCCCAGCGCACGACGACGTGGCCCTCACAGTGCGCGGCCCCTCAGGCGCCGCCGACCCCGTCCCCGCCTGTCGGGGGAGCGTAAGACCCGGGTTTGCTGGGCCTCGGGTTCGCCATCGTTTTTTGACGACCGCGACTCGGATTTTGACGAGTAGGAGTTTCGTGGGATGTCTGCAGCGGGAGGCCTCGTCAAAATGCAGGCTCGGCCTCGTCATTTTTTTGACCTCGTCGGGGATTTCCGAGTCCCCCGTACCCGGGTCTTACGTCTCCCCGAGCCTGGCCCGGGAGCCCACCAAGATGGCCGAAGGTTGCTCGAAGCTGGCCCAAGACGACCCACGAGGCCTCCAAGAGGGCCTCCAGGAAGGCCAGAAAAAAGGCCAACGATACTGATTTTCCTCAGGTTTTCAAGGATTTCGACATTTGCTTCGGTGCGGCCTTCCGACGGCCCGAGACGGCCCACGAGCCCCCAAATATCGCCCAAAGATCGCCCAAAATGCCTCGAAGATGGCCCCAGAACGGCCCAAGAGGCCAGGTTCTCTCGTCTCGGATTCGTTCCTGCTGGCCTGGCCTCAGGGCCCGATCGCGGGCCAGCGAGAGGCCGAGGTCGCGAACAGACGCAGGGATGGAGCGAGGCATACTTCAGTCGGGCGTGTCCCTCTGCAGGAGGAGTATTCACAAACAGTTAAGACATAGCATGGGGACTGTATCAAGCGCTTTTCTCAGCACTTTGGAGCCTGTTTCTCGACGACCTTGATACTTTTCTCGTCCAGCATCCCCCTGCATGGGGACAGGCCCGACCTGAAGCTGCACCGTCGCTGCGAGGAGCCGATCTTTTGGGGGGCCCCTGGCGAAAGTCTGTGCTGCGCGGCGGCGGAGGGGGGAGGCTGCCGGCGCCCGCAGGGTGGAGGCGCGCGGGGGTCGGCCTGCTCTGCGCAGGGCGCGCGGGGCTGCTCCGAGGGCGGGGGGCCTCCTCTCGGAAGGCCCCGGGAGGCTTCTCGAGAGGGCGGGGGCCCTCCTCCAGGGGGGCGGGGGCCTTCTCGGAGGGCGGGGGCCTCTGAGAGGCACTCTCAAACAGAAGACGGAAGCGGGCGGGGCCTCTGGAGGCACCCCCTGCCTTCCTGGAGCCCCGCCGCCTTCGCAGAAGCGCCCCCCCCCCCTCCTGGCGCCCCAGCCCTCGTGGGCGCCGCCCGGGAGGGAGGAGAGGAGACGCAGCCACACGACGGCGAGGGCGCAGCGGCGGGGCAGGCGGGCGGGGCAGGCGGGGAGAGAGCGGGAGGAAGGCGGCAAGCGGGGAGCACGGGGAGGAAGAAGAGGGACGGGATGCCACCTCCTCCTCCTCCTCCTCCTCCTCCTCCTCCTCCTCTTCCTCCTCCTCCTCCCCCCCCTCCCCCTCCCTTTCCTCCCTCTCCCCCCCTCCTCCTCCTCCTCCTCCTCCTCCTCCTCCTCCTCATGCCCCTCCCTAGGCTGCCACGCCCAGGGCGGCCTTTAAAGTTTTCCAGGCGCTACGATCCTCGTGATCACGGTCCTGGCAACGTGCTAAGAGAACACGGGAGACGAGGGGCAGTAGGGGGGAGGAGGGGGGATCAGGAGAAGTGTGAGATACTGTTGTTGCTGATGTTGTTGCTGTTGTTGCCGTTGCTGTTATTGTTGTGATTGTTTTTGTTGGTGATGGTGGTGATGGTGATAATGCTGATGATGATGATGACGACGATGATCATGATGATGCTGATGATGATAATGATGACGACGCGGACTAGGATGAGGATGTTGTTGATGATGATTACGGCGATGACGATGATGACGACGACGATGAGGATGACGACGGTGATGGTGATGATGATGGAGGCGATGCTGATGCTGATGGTGCTGACGATGACGATCACGATTATGATGATGTTGCTGATGATGATGACGATGATGATGAACATGCTGCTGATGCTGATGATAATGCTGCTGCTGCTGCTGATGATGATGGAGGCGATGCTGATGATGCTGATGAAGATGATGTTACTGAAACTGCTGATGATGCTGCTGGTGAGGATGACGACACGCAACAGGATGCTGCTGATGTCGATGCTTATGATTACGCCGATGCTGCTGCTGATGATGATACAGTTGCTGATGATGCTGATGCTGATGCTGATGACGCTGATGACAATGATGATGATTGTGCCGATGCTGCTGCTGATGATGATGACCACGGCGATGATGATGATGATGATGATGATGATGATGATGATGATGATGATGATGATGATGATGACGATGCTGATGATTATGATGATGATTCTGATGATGATGGTGATGATGATGACGATGCTGATGCTGATACTAAAAATGATGACGACGCGGACGATGCTGATGATGCTGATGATGTTGATGCTTATGATGATCATTCTGATGATTCCGACGATGATGATGATGCTGATGATGATGATGATGATGATGATGATCATGATGATGATGATGATGATGATGATGATGATGATGATGATGATGCTGACGACGATGACGGACGACGATGGTGATGGTCATGATGCTGGTGACGACGACGATGATGCTGCTGATGATGACGCTGATGACGATGCTGATGATAATGCTAATGATGATGATGCTGCTGCTGCTGATGGTGATGATACTGCTGATGATGATGTTGCTTTTGCTGATGATGATGCTGACGATGGTGATGGTGATGGTGATGATAGTGCTGAGGATGAAGATGATGCTGCTGATGATGATGGTGATGATGATGACGGTGATGTTGCTGCTGCTGCTCATTATGACGATGACGCTGACGAGTATGAGGGTGCTATTGTTGTTGATGATGATGATGATGAGGATGCTGCTGCTGATGATGATGATGCTGGTGAGAATGCTGATGCTGCTGCTGATGCTGCTGCTTCTGATGATGGTGCCTGGTGTTGCTTATACAGTCTCATCTGGCGACAACGATGCTGCTGACGATGACGGACGACGACGGGCGATGATGATGATGATGATGATGATGACGACGACGACGACGATGATGATGATGATGATGATGATGATGATGATGATGATGATGATGATGATGATGATGATGATGATGATGATCGTGATGATGATGATGATGCTGATGACGATGATGATGATGGTGATGCTGTTGATGATGCTCATGATGATACTGATAATGCTGATGGTGATGAGGATGACAGTGTTGATGGTAATGTTGATGATGATGGCGATACTGCTGACGATGTTGATGATAATGATCATGACGATGAGGTTGCGGATGCCGGTGCTGATGATGATGCGCACGATGATGAGGATATCGATGACGATGACGACGACGATGCTGGTGCTGATGATGCTCATGATGATGATCATGGTAATGATGATGCTGATGATGCTGCTGCTGATTCTGATACTGATGCTGTCGATGATGATGACGAATAGTTATGATGGTGCTTATGATGATGCTGATGATGATGCTGCTGCTGATGATGATGATGCCTCATGGTGGTGGTGGCGGTGGTGGTGATGATGACGATGCCGAGGATGATGCCGATTATGACGACGGCGACGAAGATGATGCTGCTTCTTATGCTGCTGCTGCTGCTGCTTGTGGTTGTGGTGGTTGTTGCTAGTGGTTGTGGTGAACGACTGCGAGGAGGAGGAGGGGGAGGAGGAGGAGGAGGAGGAGGAGGAGGAGGAGGAGGAGGAGGAGGAGGAGGCGGAGGAGGAGTAGAAGGATGATGAGGAGGAGGAGGAAAAATGACGTGGTTGTGGTGATGGTAACTATCAGAGGAGGAGGAGGAGGAGGAGGAGGAGGAGGAGGAGGAGGAGGAGGAGGAGGAGGAGGAGGGCGGGGGGGAGTAGGTGGCGGATGAGGAGGAGGAGTGGGAGGAGGTAGAGGAGGAGGAGGAGGAGGTGGAGGAGGATGAGGAGGAGGAGGAGGGGTAAGAGGACGGGGGAAGGAAGGGAGGTAGGGGAGGAGGAGGAGGAGAGGAGGAGGAGGAGGAGGAGGAGGAGGAGGAGGAGGAGGAGGAGGAGGAGAGGAGGAGGAGGAGGAAGAGGAGGAGGAGGAGGAGGGAGGAGGAGGAGGAGGAGGAGGAGGAGGGAGGAGGGAGGAGGGAGCAGGGGGCAGGTGGAGGAGGCGGAGGCGGAGGCGGAAGGCAGGATGCCGAAGGAGAGGCGACGACAATGGCCTCCTGTTGGCGCTCCCCCCCCCCGCGGCCGCTCTCCGGGCGAGGCGCGGCGCCCGGCGGCTTCCAGAAGCCAGGCGACTGGGTGTGCCCCAACTGCGGGGACATCGTCTTTGGCAGGACGCGCCTCGCGCTCGCGCGGCATCGCGCTCGCGCACACCGACCCGGCAGAGGCAAGTTTCGCCATGCTCTGCGATGGGGGCACTGTTGGAACGGGTTCTCTAGCAGCGCGGGTGTTGGAAGCACACATACAGACACATCGTGGACCAGAGATTCTACTCTTGGCGAGACAGGGCGTCAACATGACAGGGCCGATATCTTCACGACAGGGCGATTCTGGGCTACATTTTGCACTTCAGATCGGCTGTCCTAAGTAGGATCTGAGCCAGAACGAAAGAAAGAACGAAAGGGGGAGGGGGAGAGGGAGGAGGAGGAGGAGGAGGACCTGGAGGCAGGGAAGGCGGATGATGGTGATGATGATGATGATGATGATGATGATGATGATGATGATGATGATGATGATGATGATGATGATGATGAGGATGAGGATGATGATGATGATGCTGATGCTGCTGCTGCTGATGATGATGATGCTGATGCTGATGCTGATGCTGCTGATGATGATGCTGCTGATGATGCTGATGATAATCATGATGATGCTGATGATGATGATAATGGTGATACTGATAATGATGATGATGATGATGATGATGGTGGTGGTGGTGGTGGTGGTGATGATGATGATGATGATGATGATGACGACGACGATGATGATGATGATGATGATGCTGATGATGATGATGATGGCTGATGATGATGATAATGATGATGATGATGATGATGATGATGATGATGATGATGATGATGATGATGATGATGATGGCTGATGAGGCTGATGATGATGATGATGATGATGATGATGATGATGATGATGATGAGGATGAGGATGATAATGAGGATGATAATGAGGATGAGGATGAGGATGAGGATGAGGATGAGGAGGAGGAGTTGGAGGAGGAGGAGGACAGTCAGAAGGCCAGCTGGAAGAGTTCTTGCATTTCTATTTTGCTACCCTCTCCTTTCTGGTATTCGTTGTCTGCCCACACCGGGCCCACGGCGATGTTTTATCTCATGGCTCCGTCGGGGCCTCTTCCTTCCTTCTCCCCCTCATCTTTCTTTCCTTTTACTTCCATATATCCCCGCCTCTTATTTCCCCTCCTCCCCGCGAGACGAGAGTGGGTCGTCAGGGACTCAATAGAATTCCCTCGTGTTCCTCCTGCTGCTGTTGCTCCTCCCCCTCCTCCTCACGGCCCGGTAGAGGGAGGAGGACGGAGGAGGAGGTCGGAGGAGGACGGAGAAGGACTGCGGACGTCGGAGGAGGACGAAGGAGGAGGGAGGAGGACGGTGGAGGACGGAGGAGGACTGAGGAGGACGGAGGAGGACGGAGGAGGTCGATGGAGGAGGAGGAGGAGGAGGCGGAGAAGCAGGAGGAGTAGGAGGACTGATGATGATGATGATGATGATGATGATGATGATGATGATGAGGATGAGGATGAGGATGATGATGATGATGATGACGACGATGATGCTGCTGATGATGATACTGATGATGATGATTATGCTGATGATGCTAATTATGATGATGATGATGAGGCTGATGCTAATGCTGATGATGCTGATGATGCTGATGACGCTGATGATGCTGCTGATGATGATGACGACGATGATGCTGCTGATGATGATGCTGATGCGGATGCTGATGATGATGATGATGATAATGATGATGATGCTGATGGTAATAATGATGATGCTGATTATGATGATGATGCTGATGATGATGACGATGATGATGATGATGATGATGATGATGATGCTGATGCTCATGCTGGTGATGATGACGATGGCGATGACCATGCCGTTTGTGATGATGACGCTGATACTGATGACGATGATGATGATGCTGCTGCTGATGATGATGATGATTGTGATGATTGTGATGATGCTGCTGATGATGCTGATGATGATGATGATGATAATAATGATGGTGCTGTTGATGATGATGCTGATGTTGATCATGACGACGATGACGGACGACGATTTTGATGGTGATGATGAGGCTGATGATGATACATGTTGCTAATGATGGTGCTGATGATGATGACACTGATACCGATGATGATGCCGATGATGATGATGCTGCTGGTGCTGGTGATGCTGCTGCTGCTGATAATGATGATGATGATGATGATGATGATGATGATGATGACGATGCTGATGATGATGCTGATGACAGTGATGATGATGATGCTGATGAGGCTGATGATGCTGCCGACGGTGATGGCGTTGATGGTGATGCTGTTGCTAATGATGCTGATGATGCTGATGCTGATAATGATGCTGATGATGATGCTGATGCTGATGATGATGGTACTGCTGATGATGACGATGATGGTGATGCTGCTGATGCTCAGTATGCTGCTGCTGATGATGGTACTGATGATCATGATGCTGCTTCTGATGATGCTGATGATGCTGCTGCTGATGCTGATGCTGACCATCCTGATGATGATGGTGATGATGCTGCTGCTGATGCTGCTGCTGATGTAAGTGATGATGATGCTGCTAGTGATGCTGATGGTGATGTGGAAGACGATGAAGATGCTGCTGCTGATGATGATGCTCATGCTGATGCTGATGCTGCTGACGGTGATGATGTTGCTGCTGCTGAAGATGTTGATGCTGACAATGATGATGCTGATGGTGATGCTGATGCTGCTGATGCTGCTGATGCTGATGCTGATGATGACGATGACGATGATAGTGATGATGGCGATGATTACCATGATTATGATGATGCTGACGATGCTTCTGATGATGCTGACGATGATGCTGCTGCTGCTGATGATGATCAAGATGATGATGCTGCTATTGATGATGACGACGATGATGCTGATGCTGTTGATGGTGATGATGATACTGATGCTTGAGGCGATGCTGATGAGGATGCTGCGGCTCATGATGATGAAGATGATGATGCTGCTGATGCCGCTGATGACGATGATGATGATGCTGATACTGATGACGATGATGATGCTGATGCTGATGATGCTTATTCTCATTCTTATGCTGATGTTGCTGCTGATGAGGATGATTATGCTGCTGATGACGATGATGATGATGAGGATGATGCTGTGGAGGATGAGGATGCTGATGATCATGATGATGCTTATGTCGTTGCTGCTGCTGTTGTTGATGATGATGACGGCGATGCTGATGCTGATGCCGATGATTCTGATGTTGCTGCTGATGATGATGGTGATGTTTATTTATGATGCTTATGATGACTATGCTGATGATGCTGATGATGACGATGAATATGAAGAAGATGATGATGATGATGATGCTGATGATGATGATGATCATGATGATGATGATGATGATGATGATGATGATGATGCTGATGATGATGATGATGATGATGATGATAATGATGCTGATTCGTGTGATGATGATGACGACGATGATGGTGATGCTGCTGCTGATGATGATGATGATGCTGACGATGATGATGATGATGATGATGATGATGATGATGATGATGATGATGATGATGATTGATGATGATTGATGATGATGATGATGATGCTGATGATGATGATGATGATGATGATGATGATGATGATGATGATGATGATGATGATGATGATGATGATGATGATGATGATGATGATGATGATGAATGATGATGATGATGATGACGACGATGATGATGATGATGCTGATGATGATGATGATGATGATGATGATGATGATGATGATGATGATGATGATGATGATGATGATGATGATGCTGATGATGATGATGATGAGATGAGGATGAGGAGGTGGAGGAGGAAGAGAAGGACGAGTAGGAGGAGATGGAGGAGGAAGAGGAGGAGGCGGAGGAGGAGAGGAGGAGGGGGTGGAGGAGGAGGAGGAGGAGGGAAGGGGAGGAGGATGAGGAAGAAGAGGAGGAGGAAGAGGAGGAGGATGAGGACGAGGGAGGAGGAGGAGGAGGAGGAGGAGGAGGAGGAGGAGGAGGAGGAGGAGGAAATGAAGGAGCAGAAGGAGGAGGAGGAGGAGCAGGAGGATGAGGAAGATAAGGATGAGGATGAGGCGGCTGCTGCTGCTGCTTCTCTTGCTGCTGCTTATCCTGTCACTGTTGCTACTCATGGTCTTGGCCTGGACCCCCGCATCCTGCCCCTTCTCCCCCGCGTCGCCTTGAGGAACCCGTCCTGCCGCAAGTGCGGCAACCCCAAGCCCGAGGGCACCTTGGACGTGTTCGGCAACCCCGCGGTCGGCGGGGGTGGAGGACCACCTACGAAGATGCCAGGCTGCGCCCTCGGATGTCGTCATCGAAGTAGGACGAGCTGGCGTAGGAGGAGGAGGAGGAGGAGGAGGAGGCGGAGGAGGAGGAGAAGGAGGGGGAGGAGGAGGGGGAGAAGGAGGAGGAGGAGGAGGAGGAGGAGGAGGAGGACCAGTGTAAACCCAAGAGTCATCATCGATGTTGGAATGAACCCTCCCCCCAAGCTCCCTCTTCATAGGCCCCTACAAGGTTCATTTTCACTGAGGGAACTTCCTCGTTGAAAGAGACAACAGTCTGAAGACCATGATGCATGCCAAAACATCGGTCTCGGGATTCCAACGCCACTGATCAACCTGACTGTTGCGTCTTGACGATCCTGAATCGTGCTGGAACGCCGTTCTTGGGACTAGAACGCCACGAATCAATGTATCTGTTGCACCGTCATGAACTTGAATGCTTCCAAACGGGAACCCGTGAAGCTCTTGCAAATCTTAAACACGCATGCGCGCGGCGCTAAGGCGAGAGCCTCATTTTTGACAAGGCGCCGCCCTGAATCCGTGAAACTCTTACACATGTTAATGTGCGCGGCGCTAGGGCGAGAGCCGACTTTTGAACAGAAACCGCCCTCAATCCGTGAAGCTTTGACACTTTTTCCAACAGATGTGCGCGGCGCTAGGGCGAGAGCCACATTTTGAAAACGACCCGCCCTTCATCCGTGAAACTCTTGTACATTTTTTCATACGAATGTGCGCGGCGCTAAAGGCGAGAGCCGGCATTTTGACAACGACCCGCCCTCCATCTGTGAAACTCTTGCAATGTTTTAAAACGAATCAGCGCGGCGCTAAGGCGAGAGCCACATTTCGGAAACCACCCGTCCTTCATCTGGGAAGCTGTTGTCAATTTTTATACCTCAGGGTCGTAAGTGGTGAGGAAGTCCTAGGCGAAACGCCCAGACCGCCCTGAAAACTGGCCCGGGCATGCGACAAGGAGAAGTTATTCATAAGGAAAAGGAGCGGAGGAGGAGGAGGAGGAGGAGGAGGAGGAGGAGGAGGGAGGAGGAGGAGGAGGAAGAGGAGGAAGAGGAGGAGGAGGAGGAGGAGGAGGAAGAGGAGGAGGAGGAGGAGGGGGAGGAGGAGGGGGAGGAGGAGTGCGCGCCGCCGAGGCGACTGGCTGTGCGGCGCCTGCGGCGACCACCAGTTTGCGAGGAGCGCCGCCGTCGCGCGCGCCGTGGCGGGGGGGAGGAGCAGGGAGCAGGGCCCCCCAGAGGCCCTTTTCTTGGCTCGAGGCACCGCGCGTTTTGTCTCGGGCCAGGTCTTGTCCCTCGTGGTTCGAGGCTTTTATCTCCAGGTTTTACTCGGAGGGTTTTCGAGGGCTTGTCGAGGGCTTTTTCGGGGGGGGGGGTCCGGGCCACGTGCTTCGTCTCGGGCCAGGTCTTGCTCCTCGCTTTGCTCCTTCCGCTCCTGCTCTGCCCCCTCGCCTCCCCCCTCTCCGACCTTCGCCTCTCCGGCTCCTCGTTTATTTCTGCCTGGGCCCCCCCCTCGGGGCGGCCGCGTTCGCGGCGAGGCAGGGGTCCGCGATTTTTTCCCGAGTTCGTGTCCTGCGCACCTCCGGGTGTATGACCTCTTGCTAGTTTGCTTGCTTGCTTGCTTGCTTGCTTGCTTGCTTGCTTGCTTGCTTGCTTGCATATGTCATTTGTGCATCTTGGGAGGTGTCAGGTCATGTGTGCGGCCATGTGGCCGACGGGGTGTGTTCGAGTGAGCCAGGGCAGGACGAACGGGACAGGTGTGTTCCACTTCCATCCCTGGCTTCCGGGCCGTACCATTGATGCTCTCCCTTCCTCCCTGCCTGCGCGCAGACGTGACCACGACAGGTGTTATCACCATTGCCACCTCGTCGTCTCACGCGGTGTTTGTATTGCTCCTTTGCCGACGATGTCGAGCTAGATATTTAGTTTTAGTTGTGTGCACGATTGGCAGATAGCACGGATCAAAATTGCGGATGCAAATGTGGAAGGAGGAGTGATAGTAAGAAATTTATGGCGAGAATTAGTAGGCATACGGTGATGCGACGGAGAGGGAGGAGGATTGGCAGGAGGAGCAGGGGGAGGGGCATGCGACGGTGAGGGGTACGAGGAGCTGGACGAGGATTCTGATGAGGTGGATGTGGATTCCTGGAAGGTTTAGGAAGGGCGACATCGAGGCGGATGCGAAGGATGGGCACGAAAAGGAACACAATGGGAGAAGGATGAGGAGGAGGAGGAGGAGGAGGAAGCGGGATGAGGAGGAGGAGGAGAAGCACGTGGAGGAGGAGGAGGAGGACGAGGAAGCGGGAACAGGTGGAGGAGGAGGAGAAGGAGGAGGAGGTGGAGGTGGAGGAGGAGAAGGAGGATGATGATGAGGAGGCGGTGGAACATGATGGGATGAGTGAGACGATGATGAAGAGGAGGAGGAGGAGTAGGAGTAGGAGTTGGAGGAGGAGGATGAGGAGGAGGGGGAGGAGGGAGGATGAGGAGGAGGAGGAGGAGGAGGAGGAGGTGGAGGAGGAGGAGGGGGAGGAGGGATAGGAGGAGGAGGACACGGGAGGAGGAATCTTTTTATTCATAATTCTATTCACGAATAAGAAGAACAATACTACGAGGACAACTAAGGCAGCACATTCAACAACGACTATACTAATACGAGCGCTAATAATATTGACATGATCATACTATTAATAGTGGTAGGAATAATGCCAATACTAATCGTAAGACGCAGACGACTCATACCAACGATATTAGTAAAACGAACAAGAGGCAGCATCATACAACTAAGACGAAGCGCAGGAGGAGGCGGAGGAGGAGGAGGAAGAGGAGAACCGCTCGGATGATCAGGGGTCAGTTTCAAAAAGGACGGAAGCGCTTTCGCAGGGCGAGGGGCTTTGACCACTGTGGGGCCGCCCGATGGGTTAAAACACCCTGCGTGATTTTCTCCAGAAGCTTACTTCCCGATGGAGGGCACGGCTGATACTCCTTCAAGAGGTTGTGCTGCTACAGGTGGCGTGTGCCACGCAGCTTACACGCACATGCAAGTATCCCGTCCAGATAACAATATATGCCACGAGACGCGTGCGCGACAGAAGCCCCGATCAGCAAATTCTGGAGCTGCCTGGCATCTGGAACGGCCCGGCACCACGGTTTCGCGGGAGCGCAGGCGGCTTCCATCACGATCTGCATGGGCTTGGTGCCGCGCGAATTGGCAGGGACGACCGAGCGGGTTGGTGCCTACTTGCCCAGGTGGGTGCGAATTTGGCCTGGTGCCGTGCGGGCTTCGTGTCGTGGGAACCGGGTTTGGTGCCCGCGCGGGTTGGTTGCCCTTTGGTTTTGGCGGCCGACTGCAGCAGTAGCTGCCGCCTTGCCTGCTCCAGCAGGCTCCATCTTGTGAGCGCCTGCATTGTGGACGTCGGTTAATGGAGAGGAGGCATGCTGCCAAATCATTCCCAGATGTCTAGAAGATGTTTCAAAGATATGTTAAAACATGTAACAACATGCTTAAACCATTTCTAGGACATGATTTACACATTTTAAGCACATCTTTAACTCAATGGTAGACTTGTATGGTGTCCATTGTCGTGGCATCCACAACGCTAGCAACCATGGCCTTCTGAAGCTTGGGCCCGAGGAGCTTCGGGCCACCCACCTTGGGCTTCGGCTTGGCTCTGGCTCTCAGGATCTCTCGACTGGGTCTGGGACGGGTGGCCTGGCTGTCGCTACTGTTCGCACATCTGCCTTGGACAATGTCGTTCGCTCCAGTGTCAATGGCCCTGCAGAGGGCCAAGCCTAGTTGCACTGCTTCACCCTCACCGGCCTCAAGCTGCATCCTGGAGGCAACCTGATCGGCTAGTTTATATGCAATGATGTTTTCGACGAGTGCAAACGCAAGGGTACCTGTTGGGGCTGCTCCTCCCTCGGGGTCCATGTGCGGCTCGTTCATAATCATGGTGACCGTGCGGGACTAACGCTGTCGAGATCATTTTCCAACTATTGGGAAGGTCTTGCGGCTGGTGCCGCCAACCCTGAGGAGTGACGAAGACGACGACGGCTGCGGCGGCGACGATGATGACGCTAACGCTCTGGAGCCCTTCTTGGGGCTCTCTTGGGAGCCTGCTCGGCTCTGTTGGGGGGCCTCTTGGGGGACTTCTTGGGAAGCTTCGTGGCCACTTGGAGCCGCCTCAGAGCGGATCTGAGGGCTCCTGGAGGCATGTGGGACACTACGCAGCACCCCGCAACATCAAATCAAAGTGAAGAAGGAGGGTGCCTCCTTCGAAGGGGGGGTCTGGGAGAAGGGGATTGGTGGTGGTGGTGGTGGTCCTTATGCCCACGTGGGAGGCGGGGGGAGGGGTCCTGAGTTCCCCCTGTCCACAAGGGGTTCACCCTCCTGTCGCCCTTGTCCACGGGGGGGACCGCCAGTCAAGAGAGAACAACCCATCCCCACACCCACCTGGATGATTGATCTTTGGCTTACGCCGCTCCTCGGGGGAGAGTCGCTGTTGCGGCTTCTGGGTGCTGCGTGACATATGCTTGTATTTATGCCTAGTGGTTTTCTGCCCATCCCGCCGCCGTGCCTGGGTTGTGGTTCAGAGGCCTCTTGGGTGTTCGTTGGGATCTCGTGAGAAGCCTTCCGGGGGCCTGCCCGATGCAGTTCGGAAGCCTCTGGGGGGCTATTTTGGGGCCTCTCGGGGACTCTTTTGGGCCCCTTGGGGGCCTCTTGGGGCCTCCCGGGGGTCTTTTGGGGCGGACAGCGCTAGAATTTTCGGTTCGTGGTTCCCTTCTTGGGCCCCTCTTGGGGCCCTCTTGGGCTGTCTTGAGGCTCTCTTGGGCCGTCTTGGGGCTCTCTTGGGCCGTCTTGGGGCCTTCTTGGGGGCCTCTTGGGCCGTCTTGGGGCGGTCTTGGGGGCGTCTTGGGCCGTCTTCGAGCGTCGGAAGCTAGAAAAAGGCAAAAAAGCCAAACACCTTGAACAAAAACAAATGAGAATCAACGACTTTGGCCTCTTGGGGCCCACTTGGGAGGCCTCTTCGAAGCCTCCTGGGGCGTGTTGGAGGCATCTTGGGCCGTCTGGAGGTCTTCCTGGGCGTTTTTGGACGATGTTTCGGCGACTCGGGGCCCTCTTGGACCGTCTTGGAGGTCTCTTGGGGCCCTTCGTGGCCTGTTTTGAGGCCCTCGATGGCCCCCCCCGGCAGAGTTTCTGGAGCAGAGTAGCCCTCCCGGGCCGCCCGGGGAGACCGCCCCCCCCCCTCCGAGTCGACCGGTCTGGGCTCCCGGGGGAGGGGCTAGGGGAGGGGGAAGGAAGCATCTCACACGCCGAAGAACCCCAGGGGGTCGGCGGACTTTTGCATGTTTTCCAGAGTGCTTGTGGGCTTGGTTGACACGCCCCCGCGATGACGACTGCAAATGGCGACGTTTCCGTTTTTTGCCCATCGTGGTATAAATTTTGGATCAAATAAAAAACAGTTTTGTGTGTGTGTGTGTGTTTTAAGCGCGTTCTCTCGTTCATAGAATTGCGCCGCTGCACTTGCGCGATGGCGCAGTTTGAGCAGTGTCCCATGCAATTTCGTGCGCGGCAGTTCGTTACACATAAGTTGTGGGTGTTTTTATTCAAAGCCGCTTTGGTTTTACAATCTCTTCTTCCTGGATCTTTTCCAACTTTGAGGAACAGCTGGGTGCTCTACCTGATGTCGCGTCCCGCGAGCACCGTGGCTCAGCGAGGAACACCGCCGAGTCTTTACATGCCGTTTTGCAGCCGTTATCAGGCGATGCGTCGTCGCTCCAAAGCCTCCGGAATACGTGCACCGTGAGTGTTTCCCATCTATAGCAAACG